>CM041647.1:39408679-39567998 GCA_023333625.1 Bothriochloa decipiens | reverse complement strand
AAATATTTAATCTCAAAATAGATGTTAAAATCATATAAAGTACTAGAGATCGAGGAGCAACTCACATGGAAAATGAAGAAGTGATGGCCCAAGGGAAACTTTTAAGTGAAAGCCAAGTGGGAAATTAAATCCACGGTGTGAAAAACTATACACCATATGTTCTTGGACTATACACCATATGTTCTTGGGAATAGAGAAAATTATCTAGAAAAATTTGAAGATCATCTAAAACACTCTAATCCATGTGTAAACATAGAACAACAATATATGATACAACCAACATGGATGCAATATTCATTTGTATTAAATGCACCTTTCTATGCACTCATGCATGTTGTGTTTTATATTTTGTGTTGTGATATTTTCAAATTTTATTACACATCAATAGAATGTTTTAGGAAAATTCTAGATTTTTCTAGATATTTTTGACAGCTGAATCAAATTTAGGAAGTTTCTAGAGATATCATGATCTCTAAGTATTTCATTTGGATTATCTATCTCAATATATATGAATTATTTAGATTTTTTAGAAGCTTAGAGACATTTTCTACTGTTTAAAATATTTTTGAAACGTTTACCACATTGTTATAATAACTGAAAAAAATGTAAAATAGACTTTTTTTGGGGGGGTTTCTCACGATCATTTGTCCATTCAGGCCCACAGGCCCATCCATTAGTCCATCAAGGCCCATTCAGCCCATGACACCACCACTTCTTTTCCCCTTCTCCAATTCGTAATTTTGCCACGGACATGGATGCGAGTGCCACCGACGATTCCGCCCCGCCGGCCAGGTGAGAGATGAGCCTCACGGCTGCCTTCCGCGCCTCCAAGATCCCGCGCGCTCTTCCCCCAAAGTGCGGCGAGCCTGCCGCCGCTGCCTCGGGCTCGGCGTCCGGGGATCCGCCGGCGGGGGCCTCGAAGAGTACTAAGGCGCCGCCGCCGTGGTGCGTGTACCTTATTGCCTCCTCGCGGATCCCCCGCACCTACGTCGGCGTCACCACCGACTTCCCTCGCAGGTGATTCCTTGCCTTGCCCATCCGGTTCTTGTAGTTGCAGCGGCTAGGTTCTTGTAGTGTTAGCATTTGGGGGAAGCCGCCGTTTGGAGTTTGTAGCTTGTGAGTGGAACCACAAGGAATTGACCCTATCGGGTTGCGATTGTTGCACAACAGTGTAGCTCGATCTTTCTAGGATTGAAATTGGACTGCTTTGCTTCATTTAGTACTCTTTGCTTTGTGTTCCTGCGCTGAGACTTGTAGGAGAACAAAAGGAAGATCTAGCAAGTGTTCAGATCCTTTGTTGAATATATTAAGATGCCCAGGGTTCTTTTCTAATTAACCAAAGATGTTAGACATGTGCAGTTGGAATTCACATGTCTAATCATGCTGTTTTGTGCTTGTCTTTCTGCTTAGCTTCACCATCATCGTTGTCCTGAAGTTGCTTTAATGGGATCATTTGATAAATGAATACCAATGGTGTTTATGAACCTCGTGGTTCCTCACAGAATAGCATTGAGTTGTGTTGAAATTCTCCAAGTTGCCTTGCTCTGGCTTGCAGGATACACATGCTTGAAATGCAAATTTATTTACTTGTTTTCAGTAGTTATATGTTAATAACAGCAGGCAGTCTAAGGAAGCATACAGTTAACAGGAGCTTCTTTTATAGGTTGCGGCAACATAATGGTGAGTTAAAAGGTGGTGCAAAAGCTGCCTCTGCTGGAAGGCCTTGGAATCTCGCATGCCTTGTTGAAGGCTTTCCCAATAGAAGTGAAGGTTAGTAGTAACTATCTGTTTTCTGGCTTACAACTTCACGCTTTGGATGGGACTTCAGTTGATTAGAACAGTCACTTGTCACGATCTAGGTTGTGCGCACAAGTACAACTTCCCTAGCTATTTAGCTTGGGATCACTAAAGTTACATGTATTTGGAAGTTGGAGCGTTCTGGGACTATTCTTTAAATTTGTTTAGGCTTTAAGTTAATGGTGCTATGTTTACCTTACCACACTAACAGCGCAGCAACTTGACTTCCTGTTCTCTGTCCTGACATATAATTGAGAAGGTCATCTATCTTTTCTAGGTAAGTAGGTAGTTAATCCTTTTACACATAGCATTCAATTTTTTGCTTCCTTCATTTTCACACATGAAAATGTTAGTACCGACCTTTTGCTGTAGATTGTTTACAACGGGAGACTCAACTCGCCCGCGTCGCCCCCCACGCGGGCGACCGGGCGGCCCCAAACCCTAGTGCCGCCCCCAGCCCCTCCTCCCGTCCTCTGCCGCGCCACCGCCGGAGCAGGACGCTGGCAGGGCGCGGCTTGCCGGGATGGCGGCAGCAGGGCCTCTCCTCGCGTTTGGTGGCTTGGTGGTGGCGGCCCGGCAGGGCGCGGTCTGGCTTGAGCCGCGTGGGGGGCTCGGCAAGCCGCCACCTGCGGCTGCGGCGGCGCCGGCCAGGGCCCGGGTGGGCGCTTGAAGTGGTGGAGTTCCTTTCCTCCTCCGTATACGGGGCCTCTCCTGGAGCTTTGTCGCAGGGGTGGCCTCCCCTTCCCGGCTGTGGTTCTGGCGGCGCAAGGGCCAGCTCCGGCGACACGGTGGCCGGATCCGGTTGGCCTGCGGGTCTTGGTGGCCTGCGTGCACGGATCGAGGCCGCCCTTGTGAGCGCATCGGCGACAAGTTCCCCTCGCCCCCTCCTTCACCGGCTCCCATTGGCGGCCGGCTCCGGTGGTTTTGGCGGCCGGCAGTTGGATGTGGGCCCCCTCGGCCTGGATCTGCCGCCACCTCGTCGTGCCTGACACTGGCGCCGGGGATGGTGGTTGTCAGCAAGCAGTGATTGCGTTTCAACGGTCGCGGAAGAGGATGGGGCCCTGGGGCGATTTAGCGGGCGTGTTGTTCGGCCGCGAGCATGCCGGCGGTGGGGCGGCGTGCCCGCTATCTTCTTCAATCTCGTTTTGCAGGGTCCCAGCAGAGGCGCGGTGCGCGCAGTTTGGCCATGGGCTTCCCGGCAGCGGGGTTGCGCGCCCGTGGGTGCCGGTGCGCGCCTCCCATCATTTCGGGCGAGTCCGTATGGCTCCGCATGGTGTGGCGGCGGCCGGTAATCGCTTTCCGGTGCGCGCCTCCCACTGTCGCGGGCGAGTCCGAATGGCTCCGCATGGTGTGAAGGCGGCCGGAAGGCCTTCGTCACGGACGAAAGTCGGTGCGCGCCTCCCTCTATCATGGGCGAGTCCGGGAACGGCTCCGTGCGGTGTGGCGGCGACCGGCAACCGCATCCCGGTGCGCGCCTTCCACTATCGCGGGCGAGTCCGTAATCTGCTCCGCATGGTGTGGTGGCGGTCGGAAAGCCCCTGTCAGGACGAATGTCGGTGCGCGCCTCCCTCTGTCACGGGCGAGTCCGGGAACGGCTCCGTGCGGTGTGGCGGCGGCCGGCAAAACCCCCTTCTGTCCATGTATCGACGCTCGGTGCTGCAAGCTTGCCTCCATCTTGGGCGGGTCAACACGAGCACTAACAAAAGTTCTGGGTGAAAGCTCAGCCCAGATTAGTCTGGGCCAGTGACGAGATCTCCTTCTTGAAGGCGTCATTGAAGAACTTCTTGGTGTCGTCTTTGTGTTCGGCCCTCCAAACAGCTCGGCATATGACTCAGGCGAAAGCCTTGCCAAGCTCTGCTTGGCTGACGATGATTACGTTACGACGTCATTCACCTCCCTGGGGCATCGTCGATGAGCTCATATGCCTTGTTGTTGTTTCCCTTGTCGATGTATCTTTGGTCGTGCTTCTGTTGCCCTTGTGCTGGGGCATTGATGCTGATTCTGTTTTCTATTAGTGGATATGCCATGTTGTGTAAAAGTGGGTGTAAAACTTTTTATCAGGCCGTTTGGGGCCAAATATATATAAAATTCAGGTGGGGAACGCCTGCCCCCCGGTGACCTTCAAAAAAATGAAAAATAAATGTCAGTACCATCAACAAGTTGGAGTGTTTGAATTCATAAGTGCTTCTTAACGTAATGTTCAGCTTATCGTACTTGCTAGCATCAGCAATTTCTGCATCAGATAGGAAATGGTTATTTGCTTATTGAGTTTGGACTAATACAAAAGATGTCTTATTTATCTGATTATTATCCTTTTTCAGCCTGTGAGTTTGAATCGAAATGGAAGAACATATCCCGAAAAATGGCACGGAAACGGACTGAGCCTAGCATGAAGTCAGTGTTGCAACATCGAGAGGCAGCATTGAGCAGAGTGGAAGCATTCACGGATTGTAGCCACCTACAAATCAAATGGCAGTCAAGTTGAGATTATTTAATCATTCGCACTCTGCAG
Source organism: Bothriochloa decipiens (assembly GCA_023333625.1). Lineage (NCBI taxonomy): Eukaryota > Viridiplantae > Streptophyta > Magnoliopsida > Poales > Poaceae > Bothriochloa > Bothriochloa decipiens. The sequence continues at coordinate 39,563,689 of CM041647.1, read as the reverse complement.
GTGGCAGGCATCTAACTTCAAAAAATATCACCACTTAAGAATCCCCTGTCGTCTAGTCGCTCATAGCAAAGATAGCTTAATCTTCTACTGCATGATCAAGATGGCATCTGTTATTCTTTCTTAACATGAGGAAACGCAAGAGTAGCCCCATTGTACAATTCTATGTTTGATTTATTTGTATGAGCAATTGTTTCCAAAGGATAAGACAGTCTTCCATTATATGGATCATCTGATGCACCTATTTGTAAATGTAAATGATACTTATGTACTGTAATCACTTATATTTTTTCTCATTCATCTGTGTAGTTATTCTTTGCTCATTGCATTTTGAACCAAATTGTCCAGAATGCAAGATGGAAATGTATGTTAGGCTTTGAAACTGTTTATTTCTAGCACAATTATGCAACAATATAACTAAGAGATGTTTATTTATTTAAGTCTAGGCGATTATCTTTGTCTATAGTAAACTTTGCTGACTTGCTTAATTTTACAAGTAAATTTTGCGCAAAAAAGAATAAAAATCAGTGATGCGGGGGCTATGTTCTACCAGAACCTACAATACATAGAACTGCTATGATGTGATGTACGTTCCAGTAACGGGTAGAGCATCTCTGATAGTACGTAAAAGGTTGAATGCTAATACCTCATTTTGAAACCTACACACACACACACAATATTGGCTAGAGATCCAATTCCGAAGAATCTCAAGAAAGCAGCAAGGGCCAGGTCGTGGCTGGTCATCGCGACACCATAACTCACACCTAGAACCTCTAAAACATAATCTCTATTGCCTACTCTGTCTTTTAGTATTCTCATATATGAAAATAGTGAACAAAGAAGCAATTCCGGTGAACTTGCCAAAGTTGGTGGCGTTAGCAGCCGGGGACAGAGCGACGACAAAAAACAGATAGGGAGTATCAACCGATCTTTTGACGTGAATACCTTTATTTTCCCAAGTGCGGATAGGTTGGGAGAATCTGAGTGCATTTTCTCCCATCACGCCAAAAAACAAGATTGATTCCCCAAACTGTTAGAGATGCTTTTAGAACATCTCCAATAGTTAAAAAAAAAACAATTGGTAAATCAATGAGTTTTTCTGAGTGGCTAAAACAAAAGTTGGAACCACATTTTTTGTGTTTCTCTGGCCCTTTCTAAAATGTGGCTCCACCATAGAAGGGAATTTTGCATCACGAAACCTGGACCATTTCTATTTAACTTTAACCAATTTTGCACTTTCTTTCTCTCTTGTAAATTTACACCGCCCAGCCAATTCTATATTTTCTCTCTCTACTCATTGTACTTCACTATGTTCTTCCACCTCCAGATTTGCCGATTTTAGTACACGAGCATATATTACAGCATGGTTAGGTCAATTTTTTCCCAAGTGCAAAAAGATTGGAAGTTGAGAGGAGTTGTTGGAGAGCGTGCATTTTTTCAATAATTGTTTGCTAAAAAACCAAGATTGGGAGGTTTGTGAACTCTTGGAGACGCTCTTACATGTCTTTACTCCATTCTATCTTATCATTTTAATCAACTGATGATGACCGATATTGAAAAAAATAATATACATCTAAGTAGTTCTGTCAATCACATATATTATCATCACAAACGTATCAAAAGGAAAACCATACATAATAATTTCAAAGACAAATATTGGCAAAGATATTTGAATTGGTCAAATCATTGGAGTGAACAAATAATGAAGCAAATTCACATGCAGTTACTTCCAAGCTATAGAAATCCTTGTTTCGCAGTTGAAAATTCCTTCATAATATGGTCACACCTGCCGCTCCACCAGAAACACCACCTTGTGGTTCAGTATATTTTACTCCCTGGTTCCCCCCCCCCTTTTTTTTTTGACAACGGACATAAACATAAGCATATACAATTACAATCAGATTAGGAAGACTGACATCTCGACGGTGCCAGGGCGAGAAGGAAACGTACATGGCTCCCACACAAGGTGCGTTTACTCGTGCTCACTCATCACCAAACACAGCTCCATGCACTACCCCCATCCCTGTACATCTCTATCCCAACGCAGCTTTAGTTTCGGAACGACACCAAGACGGCAAGTCTCGCGAGGGCAGCACGACTTCCTCGTAGATGCCAGAGCATGAGCAAGGCTGCTCCCCATGGGAGATAGTGACGATGGCCTCCGACGAGCCACAACCCCAGCTGTCTAGCCTAGGTGATCATATCTAACAACCGGGTGATCTGATGCGACCAGAGGTGCTGATGACGAGGAGGTGATGGAGGTGCAAGGTCATCTCAGTGACTTTGTCCTCATCGAGAGCGCAGTGCGTGTTAGACATAATCTGTTGCCATCTCACTCTCTTTACTCAGCATGGCCAAGGGCAGGTGGTCGGTCAACTGCTCAGGCCAGGACGTGCGACAGGGCATGACAATAGGTCATTCCTGGTTGCTGTAGATACACATCAGCAAGTAGTGGGCTGATGTAGGCATAGTACTAGGAATAGTAGGTGGCTGTAGACAGTCATACCTCATTGTACCTTGGAGAAGGTGGAGGTTTGTATATATATGTATGCAATGAATGGAAAAGGTAGCTCTTGCTACCACATTTCAGTCTTCAGTCTTTGGCCAACGCTAAAGATAGTGTGTGTGCTATGTGTGCGTACGGGAAGAGAGCTCATCTCGTCTTCTTCCTTGGTTCAGGGAGGTGGTCGGGGGGAGGGGGGTCGAGTAGGTGCTGCTCGCCTCGACGACGCTAGGTTCTAGCGTCAACACGTGGTATCAGAGCCGTACACATCGCCGGGCTTAGCAGCCAGCAATGGCGGATGCCACTGGAGCCTTGCTGGGCGCTGGCTCCGGCGGCGGAGATCAGCAGCTTCATCCGGTGGCGCAGCCGCAACCGGTTGAGGTGCGTGTGGTGAGAGAGTATGGCAGGAGCAACTCCTGGCCGATGCTCACCCGCACAAACTATGACGAGTGGGCTGTCCTGATGAAGTGGAAGTTTCGTGTCCGGAGGTGGTGGGCGGCCGTGGAAGTCGGCAATGTCGGCGAGGAGACGGAGGTGGGCATCATGGAGGCGCTCATGGCCTCCACCCCGGGCAAGTTCCACGAGGCGCTTGGCCAGAAGAAGACGGCGAAGGAGGCGTGGAAGATGCTGGAGTCTCTCCATGTAGGCTCGGATCGAGCCAAGTGGGCCAAGGTTCAGCAGTTGCGCCGGGATCTCAACGACATCCGATTCAAGTCCGGGGAGTCGGTGGAGGACTTTGTGCTTCGTCTTCAGTTGCTGGTGAGCCAGCTGGCCACCTATGGCAAGCCGGTGGAGGACGAGGACCTCATCAGCAAGCTGCTCTGCGTGGTGCCCCCGAAGTACTTGCAGCTCGTCATGTCCATTGAGACGATGCTGGACATCTCCACATTGTCTCTAGAGGATGTGGCAGGGCGGCTGCAGGTTATGGAGAGCCGCGGTGCAGCACCGCCGGAGAAGGAGAAGCCCAAGCTGCTGCTGACGGAGGAGGAGTGGGTGGCGAAGATGAAGGAGAAGCACCAAACCGGGGAAGGCTCCAGCCACGGTGGTGGTAACCGCGGCGGCAATGGTGGCAAGAAGCAAGGGAAGGCTCCAGCGGACAAAAAGAAGGGCAAGAAGATGACCGTCACCCCCAACGCTTTTTGGAAGTGCGGCAAGGTGGGGCACTGGGAACACGAGTGCCCGGAGAGGAAGGAGAAGAAGGAGGAGGCACACTTGGCTTAGGACGATAGCGACAATGAGAAGGTGCTCTTGATGGGTGAGTACTACGCTCTGTAGGAAGGCGAAACAGGGGAGGCTGAAGTGGAGCAGAGGACTGCGCCGTAGGCCGTCGAACTTGACGAGCCGCGGGTGCAGGCACACCTGGGCGCGGTCGGTGATGACAAGGAGCAGCGGTGGTACCTCGACTCCGGTGTGAGCAACCACATGACTGGGTGTCACGCTGCCTTCTCTGACCTTGACACGAACAAGACCGGCACAGTCAAGTTCTAGGATGGCTCGTGGGTGGACATCCGCAGCCAAGGCACTATGGTCTTCCGGTGCCGGAACGGGGAGCAGCATGCGCTGACGGACATGTACTTCATCCCCTAGCTCTGTGTGAGCATCGTCAGGCTAGGTCAGCTTGATGAGCATGGGGCGGAGGTGCTGATCCACGACGGCGTACTGCGTATCAGGGACAAGGAGCAGCATCTTCTTGCCAAGGTAACGTGCTCCAAGAATTGACTCTATCTTCTTGACTTGAAGATGGAGCATCCTGTGTGCTTAGCGACAGCGTATACACTGTAGCCCTGGCTATGGCATGGCCGGTTCGGCCACCTCAGTTTCAACGCTCTGGGACGGCTCAGGAAGATGGTAACCGGGCTGCCACAGATCGAGCATGCCAAGGAGCTTTGCGACAGCTGCCTGGCTGGGAAGCAAAGGCGGCTACCATTCCCAAAGGCGGTGAAGAACGGAGCGGCAGATCCGCTCGAGCTGGTCCATGGGGACCTTTGCAGGCCAATCACACCAGTGATGCATGGCGGGCGGAGGTATTTCCTCCTGCTCATGGACGACTGCAGCTGCTACATGTGGCTGCAGCTCTTGACGAGCAAGGGTGACACAGCAGACTCCATCAAGGCGTTCAAGGTACGCATGGTGGCGGAGTCAGGGAAGCGTCTTCGGGTGCTTCGGACCGACCGTAGTGGTGTGTTCGTGGCAGTGGAGTTCGCTGAGTACTGTGCCGAGGAGGGTGTGGGTCGACACCTCATATCGCCCTACATGCCGCAGCAGAACGGCGTCGTGGAGCACCGGAATCAGACCATCGTCGGCATGGCACGGTCGATGATGAAGGCCAAGGGATGCCAGTGGTGTTCTGGGGAGAGGCGGTCACCACCGTCGTGCACATTCTCAACCGATCGCGAACCAAAGCTCTGAAGGGATGACGCCATACGAGGCTTGGCACGGGCGTAAGCCTAATGTCTCGTACCTGCATACCTTCGGTTGCATCGGCCACGTGAAGGCTACTAAGCCGGGCCTCGGCAAGCTTGAAGATAGGAGCACCCGCATGGTGTTTCTCGGCTACGAGGGGGTCGAAGGCCTATCGGTTGTACGATCCACTCGGCAATAAGGTGGTGGTGTCCCGGGATGTGGTCTTCGACGAGGTTGCGTCCTGGACCTGGGACAGGCCGGAAGTAGAGGAAGAGCAAAGAGGTGTCGGGCTCCTCGACTCCTTCATCATCGAGCAGATGGTGATCCACGGCACGGCGAGGCTATAGAGATGCTGAGGACCGGGGAAGCTGTGGTGATGGAGCCGACGGCAGTGGAAGCAGGGGAGTCTGGAGCGGCAAGGATGGACGAGCCACCCAGTCCAACCGGTGCAGGGGCCCCTGCACTCGACCACACTCCGAGCGGCTCGACTCGTCCTCGATGGGGGCTCGACCGAGAGTCGGGCGGCCTCCACACCGAATCGGGAGGCCTCTACTGTGGGCCGGCAGGCCTCGAGTTCGGGGTGGGTGGCCTCAACCACGCGCTAGGCAATCTTGACCGCAGACAGGGGGCTTCGATCGTGGGAGGAGGGGCCTCGTCCGTGCGATGGGGGGCTCGACCACGGGAGGAGGGGCCACGTCTGTGCGACGAGGGGCCTCGACCATAGGCCATAGGGCCATGACTGTGGGAGGACCCTCGACCATAGGAGGAGACCTGACCATGGGACAGGGAGCATGGGAGGCCTCGACCATGGGTCGAACAGCCTCAATCGCGGGTCGAGCGGCCTCGACCATGAGGCGGGATGGCTCGACCAAAGGTCAAGGGGCCTCGAGCCCTGCTCGGGGGCCTCAACTGACGGAACTTCTCCGCAGTGAATGACCCCACCTCGAGGAGTACCAGTGGCAGAGGCAAGCATCGAGTACGTGACCCCACCATCCAACGTTTCGAACTTCGTGGATGCCTACCATGAAGGATAGGAGGTGCGGTTCCGTCGGGTGGACGACATCATTGGCGACATGGATGCGCCTGGTCTGGCAGTGCGGAACTTCGGTGACGACAACACTCTGCTCTTGATGACAGCAGAGGAGCCAACCACATTCTCCGTTGTGGAGTGCGACGCGGCATGGCGGAAGGTGATGCTGGAGGAGATGAAGGCCATCAAGGACAACAAGACCTGGGACTTGATCGACCCGCCGGCGGGCTGCCGGTCGATCGGACTCATGTGGGTCTTGGTGAAACGGGACGAGCGCGAGGCCGTGGTGAAGCACAAGGCGTGTCTCATCGCTTGAGGGTTCATGCGGCGCGAAGGGGTCAATCTCGAGGAGGTCTTTGCCCCCGTTGCACGCATGGAGTCGGTGTGACTCCTGCTCACCGCTGCCAAGGAGTGGCAGGTTCATCACCTCGATGTCAAGTCAGCATTCCTCAATGGGAACCTGGCTGAGATGGTCTACATCAAGCAGGCATCAGGGTTCATCATCAAGGGTGCAGAGAAGAAGGTGCTACAGCTACGCAAGGCCCTCTACGGCCTGCGCCAGGCACCACGTGCATGGAACGCCAAGCTCGACGCCACCATGACTGAGCTCGGGTTTGGGAGATGTGCCACAGAGCACGCATTGTACTCCCACCGACGGAGGAAGGAGCATCTCTTCATCGAGGTGTAGATGGACAACCTCATCGTCACCAGTGCGCAGGCTCAGGACATCACCAACTTCAAGGAAGAGATGGCTGCGCGGTTTCGGATGAGCGATCTGGGTGCCCTGTCCTACTATCTTGGGATTGAAGTGAGGCAGGGGGAAGACACCATCAGACTTGGGCAGTGCACTTACGTGCAGAAGCTACTCGATTGGGCGGGCATGGCAGGCTGCAAGGCTGTGGCCATGCCGATGGAGGAGGGCATCAAGCTCTCGAGGCAGAGCACCGCGGCGAAGGTGGATGCTATGCTCTACTGGAGCATCATCGGGGGGCTGCGCTGGCTGACTCACACACGGCCGGACATCACGTTCGCGGTGGGCTATGTGAGCAGGTTCTTGGAGGATCTATGGGAGGACCACTAGACGATGGTCAAGCGCTTGTTGCACTACGTCCAGGGCACGACGGAGTGGGGAATCATCTTCCCCAAGCGCGGCGGGCTTCAGCTGTCGATGTTCAGTGAAGTACCGCCAGAGACCAAGGAGGGTGCACCGGGGCTCACGACATTCAGTGATGTGGACATGGCGGGCGATGTGGATGGATGGCGGAGCACCTCGACTATGCTCGTCTTCCTCGATGGAGCACCGATCGCCTGGTAGTCGCTGAAACAGAAGATGGTGGCCTTGTCTACGTGCAAAGCGGAGTACATGGCGGCGGCCATGGTGTCATGCCAGGTGGTCTGGCTGCGACGTTGCTGAGCGAGCTCACTGGTGTCAAGGCTCAGCCACCAATGCTCAAGGTGGACAACCAGCCAGCAATAGCGCTGGCGAAGAATCCCGTCCTCCATGACAGGAGCAAGCACATCAACATGAAGTTTCACTTCCTTCGTGATTGCGTCGATGGAGGGCAGCTGGTCATCGAGTTCGTTAACACTGATCGGCAGCTCGCTGACATCCTCACCAAGTCACTAGGGCGTCTTTAGTTCCAGGAGCTGAGGAAGATGATTGGCATGGTGGAGGTCAAGGGCTAGCAGAAGGATTAGGGGAAGATCGTTAGACATAATCTGCTTTCATCCCACTCTCTTTACTCGCCATGGGCAGGGGCAGGTGGTCGGTCAACTGCTCAGGCCAGGACGTGCGGTAAGGCATGGCAATAGGTCATTCCTGGTTGCTGTAGATACACATCAGCAAGTGGTGGGCTGATGTAGGCATAGTACTAGGAATAGTAGGTGGCTGTAGACAACCATACCTTATTATACCTTAGAGAAGGTGGAGGTTTGTATATATATGTATGCAATGAATGGAAAAGGTAGCTCTTGCCACCATATTTTAGTCTTCAATGTTTGGCCAACGCTAAAGATAGTGTGTGTGCTGTGTGTGCGTACGAGAAGAGAGCTCAGCTCATCTTCTTCCTTGGTTTAGGGAGGTGGTCAGGGGGGTCGAGCAGATGCTGCTCGCCTTGACGACGCTAGGTTCTAGCGTCAATAGTGCGTGAAGTACGGTGTCCAGAGAATATGCCTATTGTGGCGGCACAGAGAAGCAGTGTGTCACGATGGAGGATCCATCCGTTGGGGTAGGGCGCTCTTCGCAACGCCTGCAGGATCTGGTTCAGGATGGTCGAGGCATTGCAGGTGCCGGTGCACATGCACCTCCCCCCGCTAGCGACGACGATGGTGACCATGATCATATCTGAGCTCAAGCAACTGGTGCTGCCCCCCACAGGAGATCTAGCTGGTCTCGGACTCACCCAGGGTTGCGCTCCCAAAATAGGTGTACGTGCACCTCCCTCCTCCGGCGATGGTAATGGCGATGGTCATCTCCGAGCTTGTGCAGCCGCGCCCGAAGGAGATCTAGAACTCAGAGTCCTCGCTGGACATCCCGATCATGGACTCCATGTCGCCTAGGTGAAGTCTTCACCGCCTCTTCTCCTCCATGTCCTCTGGCTATGGAACCCACACTAGCCACGGCAACGCTGGCTCTGGGCAATGAGGAAGAGAAGCCGGAGAGGGTGGGGTCCATACTGCGGCGCCACGTCAACCTGGTATTGGAGGATGGGGCCAGCGGGCAAAGGCACGCTATATCAAGTGCGGTGTCAGAATAATGGCCAAAGGCAAGCCTACTTTCAACGAGTTGGAGCATTCCAACATGCACCACGTGGTGCTCTAGGTCTGCCGGTTTCATCACCATACTTGTCCCTCCAAGACATGTGCACCTTGCATTAGCGCCATTGTTGTCGCAGTACACGATGGGAAAGTTAATGTCCGCCATGTTAGTCGCCCACTGGAGGTGAGTCGGGGCGAGGTGCAGGACTTGATATAGATCTACCATGCACTAATCTTGACTCTGTGTGTGGCACACACAACTTGAGTGGGGGCACGCCATCATTGTCATCTTCCTCGTGCGTGCCTCATGCGCTCGCCACACAGGCAACACCACCCGCTTGGTGCTTGCCTTTTATGCACTTCGCTGGCCTCGATATAATCCCCCTCTAGGAGCACCCCCAAGCCCCCATTCTCACACCGTGAGCGGCAGATTCTGGTTGTTGGGCATTTGGGTGGCTTGGCCTGGTGCCGCGTGGCTCCTCGCTGATCCGTCGGCGGAGTAGGGGCGTGGAGCTCCTCCTATTCCTCCTCAAGATGGCGACCTGGAATCGGTCAACTTGTACAGCGACCCTGAACAGTCAAGCGTTACATCGCGTCCAGTTCTGCCTCAGCCTAAATCAGGTACAGACATATTCCTCCCCTCTCTCTGAACCAAATGTTTTGATTTGGGTGGTATCGTTGGTAGTTGTTGGGTTGCAATCAGATTTGAACTTGCTCGATGTCTAGATCTGCTCCTTATTCTCTGTTTACCAGATAATTAAAATACTGATTCAAGCTCACGATCGGAGTTGTTACTTGTTAAATAAACTTGTTGCCTATTGTTGTAGGCTTCCTCATGTGTATGAACTATTCTTTCCTTTGCATGATGAGGTGCCAGAAAACTGCTGTCTTTGCATGATTGGCAAGTGGCGTGCGTATAAGTGTGTGTGTGTGTGTTTGTGTGTAATACACTAACATTTTTTTTTACTGAGGGAGGACTATATGTACTCTGTGCCATGCATGTTAATGGAACTTTCTTATTTGCAAAAGCTAGAGTTCGTGACCACATCATTATTATATAAGACAATGTTATCTTGAAACCTAGCTAATAAACACTTCATTTACAAAATTCTAATAGCCGTGTATGACATCTCAAGCACTGAGTGCATGCATGTTATTGGAACTCATATATTTGCAAATAGCTAGAGTTCGTGACCACATCATTATAACAATCGATCCTTCAAAATAAATGTCCATAAAAAACAATTTAAAAAAACTAGCATGGGTGGAGGTGATACCCCCGTTCGCATTGCATTAAGAAGAAGGCTAGCTCCCCCTTAGAAAATCCCCGAACCCTGACCCTGCCCAGACACTGTGAACAGAACTTCGAGGGGGACTGTCTCTGGGTTGTCCAAATACCTCTTGCAACCTCATCACGGATCGGTCAGGCCGTTACACAGTGCTTTGGCGCACAGGACCAGCGAGGGGATTCTTTTACCCCCAGAGCCTGAAATTCGCTCCCACCAGGAGTCGAACTCAGGACGTCTTGGGGTGCCTCAAGGTGTTGCTGGAAACCAGTAGACCCAACACCCCTTGGCCCATAAAAAACAATTTCATGAATGCATTTTAAAATTGGAACATGAGCCAGTGCGTCCTGACCTTGTACAAGAAAAGGCTTGGCCTTGTTGTCCAGACAACTCACTTTAGCTCATTCCTCTCCCCACCAGGCAGTGAGATGTGGAACCCTAAGAGATCTCCTTTCCCATACCATTCACTATCGGAATTGGTTCATCCTACAGTGTTCACTGTCAGTTCAGGCTCTGACAGCCACGAAATGATTGAGGTAGGAGCCGAACCGGCAGCGATGACGTATATCACGCGTACATATGACTATGTACATGTTTATATATAGGCATGTTTTGTTCTTAACATATAGGAAGACTGACATCTAGACGGTGCTAGGGTGAGAAGGAAACATACATGGGTCCCACACAAGGTGCATTTACTCCTGCTCACTCATCACCAAACACCGCTCCACGCACTACCCCCATCCTTGTACATCTCTATCCCAACGCAACTTCAGTTGCGGAACCACACCAAGACGGTAAATCTCACAAGGGCAGCGCGACTTCCTCATAGATGCCAGAGCAGGAGCAAGGCCGCTCCCCATGGGAGATAGTGACGATGGCCTCCGACGAGCCAAAGCTCCAGCAATCTGGCCTAGGCGATCATATCCAACAGCCGGATGATCGGATGTAGCAACCATGGCAACCTGCGGTGCTGGTGTCAAGGAGGTGATGGAGGTGCAGGATCCTCTAAGTGACTTCGTCCTCATCGAGACACAGTGTGTGAAGTTCAGATTCCAGAGAATATGCCTATTGTGGCACAGTGCGTACAGTGCGGTGCCTGTTACGACGTTATAGAGAAGTAGTGCATGCAGTGTGGTGCAACCGTGCAACTGAGACGCCAAGGTGGAGGATTCATCCGCTGGGGCAGGGCGCTCTTTGTAACGCCTATAGGATCTGGCTTAGGCTGGTCGAGGCGCTACAGGAGCCGATGCACGTGAACCTCCCCCCCCAGCGACTGCGATGACTACGATCATATCTGAGCTCTGACAACTAGTGCTGCCCGCACAGGAGATCCAGCTGTTCTCGAACACACCCAGGGTTGTGCTCTCGAAACAGGTGTATGTGCACCTCCATCCTCTAGCGATGGTAAGGAAGGAGATCTAGAGAACTCAGAGTCCTCGCTGGACAGCCTGATCATGGACTCCAAAATTGATGTCGATGTCTAATGCGGAAGAGGATGTCACCCAGGCAAGAGAAGTCTTCACCGCCTCTCCTCCTCCATGTCCTCCGACACTAGAACCCAAACCAGCCATGACGACGTCGGCTCTGGGCAACGAGGAAGACAAGCCAGAGAGGGTGGTGCCTGCACTGCGGCTCCACGTTGACCCAGCAGTGGAGGATGGGGCTAGCGGGCGAAGGCACGCTGCGCAACCATTGTGGCGTGTGCTACAGGGAGGGCTACCTAGTGCCAAAATAATGGCCAAAGGCAAGCCCTACTTTTAATGAGTCGGAGCACTCCAACATACACTGCGCACTGCTCCAGATCCACCGATTTCATCACCATACTTGTCCCTCCAACATATATGCACCTTGCATTAGCGTTGTTGTTGTCGTAGTACGCGATGGGCAAGTCATTGTCTGCCATGTTGGTCGCCCACTCGAGGTGAGTGGCGGCGAGCTGCAGGACCTTGATCTAGATCTACCATGCGCCAACCTCAACTTTGTGTGTGGCACACACCAACTGAGTGGGGGCACACTCTTGGTGTCATCTTCCTCGTGCGTGCCTCATGCCTTACCGCTTAGGCAGCACCTCCCGCTTGGCGCTCACCTTTTATGCACTCCGCTAGCTCGATATAATCATTCTCAACACCAGATTATAATAACATGAAGCCAAATTAAATAATTTTCAACATCATTCAAGGATTGCACAAACTGAAACAAAGTAAACAACAACAACACAGTCTCAACATCAGCTGTATTGTGCCATATTTATAATGGAAGGAATTTCATGGTTCTCATCTGTATCATCATACATACAACCATAATTTACACCTTTATACTAGCTATGCTTTATTTTATTATTAAGAAAACCAATTAAGAAGGCTGACTGATATGCCAAATGGACGGTGTGTGTGGTTCCACACCTGAGATGGAAGTGGCCCCACACCATACCTGGTACTCGTGTTGCCCTTGCCACCTAATTCCGCTCCCCTCTTCGGCAAACATACCAACTGAATCAAGGCGACCTCTCATATGCACCCTTGTGAAAAGTGTTGGTTCTTGGATCACATATGAACAGTAGCCCACTCGGTGATGCAAAAATGACCAACCTACCATCATTTAATGCCAACAATGGTATTAACTGATGTATGTTTGCCAAGCTTGAGGTTACTGAATCAATCCGAATGTTGTACTCTTTTGCCCAGAGTGGAAAGGTGGTGACGGCCGGTGGTGTGCTAGAACATGGAAGCCTTTCAGGTTAGCTAGACTAAGATGACTCCGCCACATCTCCACTGGAACATTGCCAGTACTTAGCGGCCCGTGGAGATCTCTCCTCCACTCCTCGCTGGCAAGATCAAATGAAAGGATGTCATCTAGTGGATCATTGGTGCCACATAATGTTGTCAAGAAATATACTACCCCATCAACTACAATTCCACTGTTACTCCCCCTCCAGGAGCACCCCTAAACACCCATTGTTGCACCGCGAGGTTGTCTTGTGAGCAGCGGATTCCAGTTGCTAGGCATTTGGGTGCTTGGTCTAGTGCCATGTGGCTCTCTGGCAATCAATTAGTCGAGTGGCCACACGGCGGTCCTCTTCCTCCTCACTATGGTGGCCTAGAATCGGTCAAGGGTCGTGTACAGTGACCCTGAGTAGTCCAGCAGCACATTGTGTCTTGGTTCCATGCCGTCGAATAGATTTGTCAGTTCCCATGTCTCTTGGCTCGCTTCGGACTTTCCAAAATTTCATCTCACAAGGCATCGACCCTTGAGTGATGCTGCATATTTCAAGCTTTGCATTCAATTTTGGGTTCAGCAGTGTCATCTTCCTCGTGCCTCACACACTTTTTTTGCACTCGGCTGCATCAATATGAGTGTTCACTTGTGTTCACTCATCACCAAACACCGCACCACACACTACCCCCATCTGTGCACATCTCTATCCCAATCCAGCTTTAGTTTTGGAACCATACCAAGACTGCTAGTCTTGCAAGGGTAGTACGACTTCCGTCGATGCCAAAGCATAGTATTTCATACCCGGCTTCATCTACTAACATGCCAGTTATTACAAAGTTGAGGCCACAGGCCAGAAAAATGAAAGAGAAAATAAACTAGGGCCTCTAGAAATCATCCATGACATTCCAGCATGCTACAAGACAAGAATACACTGTGAAATGCACGACAACAATGCTAAGAATTTCGAGAGATAACTATGCTGGCACCAGCAATAACAACCAACGAGGAATCTTCCAAAAGTGACATCTTCAAGAAGAGCATCCCATAAGAAGATGTAATCATCACCCGACAAGGAAAACCGGTCTTGGATTTTCACCCTGAAAGAACTCTATGACGCCTTGTGTTGAAGAGAAGTGACGAAGCCTCCAACAAGGAAGTGGCACCCACGGGCGTCACCATCATTAAAATGCAGCAGTTATCTCACCGCTAAGGTTTTACCGCCTGGCAGGAGGAAGGCAAGATGACACAATCACAAATATGTGGCTCAAAAACGCAGTGGTGGAAGGTGATGCTAGCCTCGCACCACCGGCCCTCCTCGGCCGGGCATCTCGGCTCCACGCCGTCGAGCAGGTCCGTCCATTCGCGCATCCTCTAGCTCACTCTGGACTCTCTTCGGAACCTTATTCTCCATCCATATGATTATATTGGTATTAAACATTATTTCAAAAGGGAAGGGATATGGGGTATCATGATATACTCGTGAACCTTAATTTTTGCCTATTCATGTGTGCATGTGCGTGCGTGTGCGTGTGTGTTGTGTGTGTGTTGGAGAGAAATAGACAATTAGATTTTTGTACCGCGGGACAACTCTTTATATAGTGTGTGCCAGAATGAATGACTTCATAAACATATAAAGTTGTTTTTTTTAGGACCACGTGGTGCTTGTTGGAGTGCTCCGACTGTTTGAAAGTAGGGTCGCCCTCGTCTGGTTTCTCTCCAATGTCGAGTATGAGTGGCCGCCCACAGCGGGCTAGTCCAAGGACGCAGATCTCACCGATGGCTTCGGCGTGGAGGGCTACAAAGAAGACGATGGCACGTTCCAGGTGACACTATGTACTCCATCGATCTGTTACTCATCAACCATGGTTGACTCTTCACTGCCGGCTCGTGTTCTAGGCTATGACAGCCACGAAATGATTGACATAGGGACCAAACCGGCCGTGATGATGGATATCACTCGTATATACAACTATGTACAGATTTATAGTCATGTTTTGTTCTTAATATAATGATTAGGAAGACTTAAATCTAGATGGTGCCGGGCAAGAACGAAATGTATGTGGGTCCCACAAGAAATTTTGGATTGTATGACAACCAAATCGTCATGTAACGCACTGTAATTGTCATAAAAAAGTATTTGTGAAGAAAGTACAAAAACTATCACATAAAGTCAGGACCTTTTATGATGGTCATGTACATGACGTCACATATTGTTGTATGTAATGACAGTTGCACCAGTCACATAATAGTGGCAATGCGTCACGTAATGCATGATCCATCACAAAATATCAGTCGACAGTACTGCTTAGTGAATGACCAATACTATCATACATTATTATGTGACATTTTTATTTTGTCTTGTTATGTGTGGCATTAGAGACAATCAGGTGATTTTTTTTTGTGGCATCAGGATTCACATGACACATAATCAATGAAACACTATCCATATGGTGAAGAATCTTGGACCCAGATATTGGCCATTGGTTTGGATGGCCACAGCTTCGATAACACATAAACCATGAAGAATTGTGGGTAAATAGTACAAGACGTGGGGTTAGATAGAATTGTTGATATTTTGCACCGAGATTCACATAACACATAAACCATGAAGAATCATCATCGATGCGCATGGGTAAATAGGTGAATCGAAGGTAAATAGAACAAAATGCGGGGTCGCGTCATACCTGGTTTGACCTAAATTTGTTCAAGAATGTAATTATAGTAGAGATTTGTCATCAATGCACAAAAATCCACATAGCCGTCGTGTCCGCCAGGGAGCAGGAGCCCTTGCTCTGTTCTCTCCTCACAAACAGGGGTATTTTTGCAAAGCTGCCAGCGCGAGACGACAACCAGCACGGGTGTTGTACGTGCCCTGAGCCCTGAGGCACCAGAACATTCGCCTGTGCCTGACACCTAGCCGAGTGCCCGGGACAGGATAGAGGAAACGAAGCGTTGAAGTGGAAGAGAAATCAGGATTCAGGATCCTCTGCTGGTTCCCAAGAATTAACGCTGGGCTTATCGCTTGGCAGTATAAGTAGTAATAATAGCACCGTTTGCACTGCCCCATGCTTGCACCCTCAACCCCATGAAAGAGGCAGCAGCGGCGAAAGCGACATCGGCTGTCGGCGAATTCGATGGCCTCTGTCACGACGCGCTCCAGATGCTTTGTAAGGCTAACGGTCCAGAAGCTCTCGGAGCTTGCCCTTGGCGAGTCCTCCATTCCACATCCTTTTGATGGAAAAAGTTTGACGTGGGGTCTTGATCGTGGATCAGGGTGATATTTTGCCTAAGTTCAACACATGTCTCCAGCAGAAGTCAGTGGTGGGGGTAACCCCACAGCGGCAGAGCGTGAGGATTAAGCAGAACTCAGTGATGAAGACAGTGCAGCTAACCCCAGGCAGCAAGGAGCCTTCGAAGGTCGGTGGGATGGGCACGAACATCTGCATCCCAAAAACCGCGGGGTCGTTGGCGCCGTCGAAGATGCTGGAGCTAAGCCCATGCACCCACATTAGTTGACCCAGACAGTGGTGGATTCAAATGTCATGAGTGCGGAAAGTTGTAGTTCCGGCTCAGCCAAAGAACAAGATCATGCTGGAGAGGTTCAGTCCCTAGGTAATCTCTGCAAGTATCATTTACAGCATTGCATCTGCTAAATAAACAATATATCGTTTAGTTATTGTAGTGGATGAGCGTGAAAATTATAAACAGAAGTGCAATGAATTGGAAGATAAAGAAGTTTGGTAATCTCTGGACTTCTGAAGTGTCAATTGCGGCCTTGCAACTACTAAATAACAATAAACATATGGTTTAATTATTGCAATGGGCAAGCATGAAAATTAATTATAAACTGAAGTACTATGACTTGGAAAATGAGAACAAGAAATTAGGTAATCTCTGGACTTCTGAAGTGTCATTTGTGGCCTTGCAACTACTAAATAAACAATGTATGGTTTAATTATTGTAGTGGGCGAGCATGATAATTACAAAGCCGAGATCAAGAAACTAAGTAATCTTTGGACTTCTGAATTGTCATTTGCAGCCTTGCAACTGCTAAATTAACAATGTGTGGCTTAAAATATTATTGCAGTGGGCGAGCATGAAAATTATAAACTGAAGTATGACTTGGAAAGCGAGAATAAGAAATTAGGTAATCTCTGGACTTCTGACATGTCATTTGTGGGCTTGCAACTACTAAATAAACAATAAACAATGTATGGTTTAATTATACAGTGGGCGAGTGTGAAAATTACAAAGCCGAGATCAAGAAACTAAGTAATCACTGGACTTCTTAATTGTCATTTGCAGCCTTGCAACTACTAAATTAACAATGTATGATGTAATTATTGTAGTGAATGAGCTTGAAAATGTCAAAAACAATTGAGCCAACAGATAGAAATGAGGAAGAAGATTCACAACACTATTCATAATATGAAAGGTCTCCATTATTCTTTATTCTTTCAGTTGTTTGCAATTACTCATTTACCTAACAATGAATTTTGTATTCCCATTCTACTTGTCTTTCTCAACTATTTTAGGAAAAGTGAAGGTTTTATGTCGATGTCGGCCCTTAATGGTGAATGAGAAGTCATCAGGTTATCAATTTACTCTGGATCTCACTAAATCCTGTGATGGCGTCATTGTAGTTGAAAATGATAAAAATAAACATACATTCAAGTTTGATAGAGTTTTCAATCTGCAAGATGACCTGGGTATATTACTCATAACTTTGGTGTTTGAGTGAGGCTATAGGTTTCTGTTTCAACAATGAAATCTTGTGGCTGTGTTACACAACAGCTTACCCATTTAGTTATTTGAGTTTAACATTATAAAGCCCCTGTACATATTTGGTGTTTGACCTGGGTAGCTTACTCATAACTTCTGTTGTCTAATGTGCTATAAATGCATTTTAGCCAAATATGTACAGGGGCTTTATACTGTTAAACTCAAATAACTGAATGTGTAAGCTACTGTGTAACACAGCGACAAGATTTCATTGATGAAACAGAAACCTACAGCCTCATTCAAACACCAAAGTTATGAGTAATATACCCTAGTCATCTTGTAGATCGAAAACTCTATCAAACTTGAATGTATGTCTATTTTTATCGTTTTCAACTACAATGACGCCATCACTAGATTTAATGAGATCCTCAGCAAATTGATGGCCGCATGACATAAAACCTTCACTTTTCCTGAAATAGGTAAATGAGTAATTGCAAACAACTGAATGAATAGAGGATAATGGAGACCTTTCATATTCTGAATAGTGTTGTGAAGCTTCTTCCTCATTTCTATCTGTTGGCTCAATTGTTTTTGGACATTTCAAACTCATCCACTACAATAATTACACCATACATTGTTAATTTAGTAGTTGCAAGGCTGCAATTGACAATTCAGAAGTCTAGAGATTACTTAGTTTCTTGATCTCGGCATTGTAATTTTCACACTCGCCCATTGAAATAATTAAACCATACATTGTTTATTGTTTATTTAGTTGTTGCAATGCTGCAATTGACACTTCAGAATTCCAGAGATTACCTAATCTCTTGTTCTTGTTTTCCAAGTCATACTTCAGTTTATAATTTTCATGCTCGCCCACTACAATAATTAAACCATACATTGTTAATTTAGTAGTTGCAGGGCTGCAAATGACCATTCAGAAGTCCAAAGATTACTTAGTTTCTTGATCTCGGCTTTGTAATTATCATGCTCGCCCACTGCAATAATTAAACCATACATTTTTTATTCTTTATTTAGTAGTTGCAAGGCCGCAAATGACACTCCACAAGTCTAGAGATTACCTAATTTCTTGTTCTAGTTTTCCAAGTCATAGTACTTTAGTTTATAATTTTCATGCTTGCCCATTGCAATAATTAAACCATACGTTGTTGTTTATTTAGTAGTTGCAAGGCCACAAAATGAC
This sequence comes from Bothriochloa decipiens, assembly GCA_023333625.1. Classification (NCBI taxonomy): domain Eukaryota; kingdom Viridiplantae; phylum Streptophyta; class Magnoliopsida; order Poales; family Poaceae; genus Bothriochloa; species Bothriochloa decipiens. The sequence goes on along the minus strand of CM041647.1, from coordinate 39,545,072 downwards.
ACTTAAGAAGTCCAGAGATTACCTAATTTCTTGATCTCGTTTCCCAATTCATTGCACTTCAGTTTATAATTCTCACGCTCATCCACTGCAATAATTAAACGATATATTGTTTATTTCGCAATTGCAAGGCTGCAAATGATACTTTAGAAGTGCAGAGATTACCAAGGGACTGAACCTGTGCAGCATGATCTTGTTCTTTGGCTGAGCTGGACCAACAACCTTCGCACTCATGACATTCGAATCCACCACCATCTTGGTCAACTGATGTGGGGTGAATGGGCTTAGCTCCAGCATCTTCGGTGGTGCCAACGACCCCCCGCGGTTTCTGGATGCAGATGTTTGTGTCTCTCCCACCGACCTTCGAAGGAGCCTTGCTGCCTGGGTTAGTTGCACTGTCTTCATCCTAAGTTCCGCTTAATCCCTGTGCTCTGCCGCTATGGTGTCACGAGCCAGGTGTTGATCTTAGGCAAGATATCACCCTGATCCACGATCAAAACCCCAAGTCAAACTTTTTTCATCAAAAGGATGTGGAATGGAGGACTCACCAAGGGCGGCTCCAAGAGCTTTTGGACCATCTCTTGATTTTTGATGTTTGCGGGTATTCCATTAGCCTTACAAAGCATCTGGAGCGCATCATGACAGAGGCTGTCAAATTTGCCGGCCACCGTCACTGCCGCCGCTTTTGCCATCGTCGTGTCTTTCATCGATGTCCGCTCCATCTCCCCCTCTTGTCATCTGATGTTGATGCGGGTGCAAGCATGGGGTAGTGCAAACGGTGCTATTATTACTACTTATAGCCAGCATCAATTCTTGGGAACCAGCAGAGGTTAGCTAAACCTGATAGCACAACATTGTAATCTTTGTTTCAGTTTAGAGTCTTAGATCATGCAATAGTCAGTTAGGGGTTGGGCATGATTGGTGACGTGCTGGATCATTACTTAGCTCGTGTCAGTCTATAAGCCACGCCAGAGTCCTTGTTGCGCACGTTGTGTAAACCACAGAGAAACGGTGTCACGCACGACACACGATCTGGCGCGGGGGGTTGCTTGGCGTTCAAGGCCAAGATTGTATCTGCATCATGTGTATATAAAGGCATGAATAAAGGACCGAAACGGCTGCGACATTGGCAGCAAATAATTCCTATTTTCTCGTGTTTGTGTTTTCTCATCTACTAGCTCTTGCCGTGGTGACCGTGCTCCCGCGGCGACATCGAGCATCGTGATCCTGAGACCGTGTGGTTCCAACACGTGGTATCAGAGCCGCGGTTGATCGGAGAAGAAGCGTTCGGTGCAAGAAACGAGTAGAGGAGGAAGCCAGGTGGATCAATCCATCGTGTCAAAGAAGAAGGTGTTGTGAACCCAAGTGTCGCCATGATGTCAGGGGCTAGCGGCGAGAAGGACCTCATGGAGCGTGTGTTCAATCAAGCAGCCGAGAATCTGATCTTATGAATCACGCATGAATTACCAGGAGTGGGCATCTCATATCCAGTGCAATCTCGAGGGTATGATGCTTTGGGATGCAATCGAGGATGAGAAAGTTGAGAGGCGCTGGGATAGGTTGGCTCTAGGAGCCATGCTCCGTGGTGTACCAACGGAGATGCACTCCATGCTTCTAAAGAAGAAGAACGCAAAGGAAGCATGGGAAGCACTCAAGACGATGCATCTGGGAGCCGATCGTGTGAAGGAGGTTAATGCCCAGAAGCTCTTGACTGAATTCGAGCAGATCGCGTTCAAGCCAGGAGAAACTATAGATGAATTCACCATTAGGATCTCGAAGATAGCCACAGATTTGGAAGGCTTAGGGGAGAAAATTGATGACTCCTGAGTAGTAAAAAAATTCCTTCGTGTGGTGCTGTCACACTACAGCCAGGTAGCGGTCACAATTGGGATGTTCTGCGACATGAAGACCCTCACCATCAAAGAACTCATTGAACACTTGAGGGTAGCTGAGGATCGATTTGAGCCTGTGGTGGAGCAAGTTTCAGGAAAGGAACCGAAGCTGTTGTTGATAGAAGAAGAGTGGATGGCGAAGAACAAAAGCCGCATGGTCCAGGAGTCATCTTCGACCTCTAACAACAAAGGCGGTGGTGGTTGTTTCGGCCGCAAGGACAAGTCTGGGCCGCGTGGCGGCGGTGATGCACGCGACTCTGGTTAGAGGCTCACATCAATTGGGACTCCCAAGAGGAGAGGTAGATGCTACAAGTGCAAGGTCTACGAACACTTTGCAAGAGAATGCAAGAACAAGCCTAAGGGAGAAGAGAGACAAGAAGCTGCACATCATGTTGGTGGTGATGTGGAGGCAAGGGCGCTTCTGGTGGCACAGGTCTGTGCAGTGATGCGTTCCCTGATCAACAAGTCTCAAAGTGTGTTCCTGAATCAAGAATGTGTGTTCCCGGGGGACTACCATGAAGGATCCTGGATTCTCAACACTGGTGCCACGAACCATATGACGGGGTGTCGGGAGGTGTTGGTGAGCCTGGATGAATCAATCCATGGTGCTGTGTGGTTTGGAGATGGTTCCACATTCGAGATCCAAGGCATAGGTGCAGTCACCATCGCCGGCAAAAACAACGATCATCACGTACTTACTGAGGTATTACATACCCTCTCTCAAATGCAATATTGTTAGTCTGGGATAGCTTGAAGAAGCAGGATGTCAGTCGAAATTGACCATGGTGTCATGGAGGTGTTTGATCATGAACGGACTGCATGTCAGAAACGCCAGGTGCTGATACGTGCAGAGAGGAAGAACCATTTGTATGTGATGAAGATCAAGCTAAGCTCGCCCGTCTGTCTGTTGTCCAAGATGGAAGAGGAGTCATGGCTATGGCACGCTAGATACAGGCACCTCAATTTCAGAGCCTTGGAGACTCTCGTGCCAAGGCTATGGTGGAGGGAATTCCACTCATTAAGCAAGCATAATAGGTTTGTGATGGATGTGCTTTGGGGAAGCAACATCGTGTGCCGTTTCCATAGGCGTCAGACTATAGAGCATCTGTCAGACTTGAACTTCTTCATGGTGACTTGTGCGGGCAGATATCACCACCTACGCCGGGTGGGAAGGAGTATTTTCTACTGATAGTGGATAACCATAGTCGCTATATGTGGCTGGAACTGTTGACATACAAAAGTGAAGCATTGGAGTGTTTCAAGAAGATTGTCAAGTTAGTAGAAGTGCAATCTAGCTGCAGACTAAAGGGTTTCAGAACAGACAGAGGCGAGGAGTTCAACTCGGGTCCAACGGTCACGTTCTGTACTGAGAACGGGATCAAACACAACACCACCACCCCGTACACTCCACAACAGAATGGGGTTGTGGAACGTCGAAACCAGACAGTTGTCAAGATGGCCAGATGTTTGCTCAAGTCGATGGTACCAGCGAGGTTCTGGGGAGAATCAGTGCAAACTGTAGTTTATCTGCTGAATCGCTCTCCTACAAAGAGCCTGAACGGTGCCACCCCATTTGAAGCCTGGCATGGAAGGAAACCAGGAGTGCGCCACCTGCGTACGTTTGGCTGCACAGCCTACGTGAAGAAGGTAGGACCTGGGATCAACAAATTGTCTGACAGGTCCATCCCCGGTGTGCTACTCGGCTATGAGTTGGGTACTAAGGGTACAGGGTGTATGATCCGGTCAGTGGCAGATTAATGATTTCCAAGGATGTTATTTTCAATGAAAAACAACCATGGAATTGGGTGGAGAATAGCAGCAAGAGCAGTGAAGAAGCACAAGCAACAACACCCTATGTTTTTGATATTCTGGATTCTGAAAACACTGTTCATTATCCGATAATAGGTTTTGATTCAGATGTAGGTGTTGATCCTCTCTCTAAAGGTGCTCCGGCTAGTCCTGCTGCAACAATTCCACTCGATGATGGTGAGGGGAGTCCACAAACACCACCTCACAGTCCACTGCAAGGGAGCACGGCTCAAGGCACACCTCCAACAGTACCTATTCAGTGGGTGTCACCTCCTACAAATGCATCTGCAGATTCAGATGGCAGGGTTCCTAGATACAGGACTATACCCAACCTACTTGAAACCACAGAAGAGCTTCAAGATGTGGAATATAGTGGGGTTTTTCTGACAGCTGTAGAAGAACCAGGTTCTGTAGAAGAAGCACTGAAAGAAGGATGTTGGAGAGAGGCAATGCAGGTTGAAATGTAGTCAATTGATGAAAATAAAACCTGGGAAGTAAGTGAATTGCCAGCAAAGCACAGAGCCATTGGACTCAAGTGGGCATTCAAAATCAAGAAAAATCCAGAAGGAAAGATAGTAAAGCACAAAGCAAGATTAGTGGCTCAAGGCTATGCTCAACAGCAAGGAGTGGACTTCGATGAAGTTTTTGCACCTGTGGCTAGAATAGAAACTGTAAGAGTAATGCTAGCTCTAGCAGCTCAAGGAGGGTGGCAAGTACATCACATGGATGTTAAGTCGGCATTTTTGAATGGAGATTTGACAGAGACAGTGTATGTGCAACAACCCCCTGATTTTGTGATTGGCAATGGTGACAAAGTGCTGAGATTGAGAAAAGCTTTATATGGCCTGAAACGGGCACCTAGAGCCTGGAACTCCAAGTTAGATAAGGAGTTGATGAATCTTGGTTTTGAGAGAAGCAAGCATGAACATGCTGTGTACAGAAGGAGTAACAAGAAGTCTTTCTTACTTGTGGGTGTCTATGTTGATGATCTGGTTATCTCTGGGCCACATGTCACTGATATTATTCAGTTCAAGCAAGAGATGAAGAAGAAGTTCAACATGAGTGATCTAGGCCTTTTGAGTTATTACTTGGGTATTGAACTAAAGTAGGGAGGTGGTGGAATCACACTCAGTCAGAGTTCCTATGCACTGAAAATTCTAGAAAATGCAGGGATGATGAACTGCAATCCATGTGCAACACCCATGGAAGCCAGACTGAAACTCACCAAAAGTGTAGAAGATGAGGTTGTTAATCCTACAGCATATAGAAGCATTATTGGAAGCTTGAGGTATCTAGTTAACACCACGCCAGATCTGGCATATTTGGTTGGTGCAGTTAGTAGATACATGGAAGCTCCAAGTCAGCAACACTGGGCTACAGTTAAACACATTCTGGGGTACTTAAAGGGTACAGTGGAGTTTGGCTGCAAGTATGAACACAAGGCTGCACTAAAACATTTTCTGTTAGGATACAGTGACAGTGATTTTGCTGGAGATGTTCAGGATAGGAAAAGCACTACTGGAGTAGCATATTTCCTTGGGAACAGTTTGGTCACTTGGGCTTCACAGAAACAGAAGATTGTCACACTTTCATCTTGTGAAGCAGAATATGTGGCAGCAGCAGCATGTCAAGGTGTTTGGCGTAGTAGACTAATTGATGATCTGTTGGGAACAAAGGAGGTGCCAGTTAAGCTGCTCATGGACAATATGTCGGCCATCGCTCTAAGTAAAAACCCAATGCACCATGATAGAAGTAAGCACATTGATACTAAATATCATTACATTCGTGAGTGCATTGAGCAAGGCATGGTGGAGATTGATCATGTTCGGACAGAAAATCAGCTAGCTGATATCTTCACCAAGGCGTTGGGTAGAGTGAGGTTTCTGGAGATGAGGCAAGCTTTGGGCGTAGTCAAGGTGCATCAAGTTTAGGGGAGTTTGTTAGCTAAACCTGATAGCACAACATTGTAATCTTTGTTTTAGTTTAGAGTGTTAGATCATGCATTAGTTAGTTAGGGGTTGGGCATGATCGGTGGCATGCTGGATCATGACTTAGCCCGTGTCAGTCTGTAAGCCGCGCCAGAGTCCGTGTTGCGCACGCGGCGTAAACCACAGAGAAATGCTGTCACGCATGACACACGATCTTGCATGGGGGGTTGCTTGGTGTTCAAGGCCAAGATTGTATCTACATCATGTGTATATAAAGGCATGAATAAAGGACCAAAATGGCTGCGACATTGGCAGCAAATAATTCCTGTTTTCTCGTGTTTGTGTTTTCTCATCTACTAGCTCTTGTCGTGGTGACTGTGCTCCCATGGCGATGTCGAGCATCGTGACCCTGAGACCGTGTGGTTCCAACACAGAGGATCCTGAATCCCGATTTCTCTTCCACTTTGATTGCTTTGTTTCCTATGTCTTGTCCTGGGCTCTCAGCTAGGCGTCAGTCATGGGTGAAGGTTCTTGTGCCTCAGGGGCTTGGGGAATGTACATCCAAGAGACCCATCTAATTGGGATGTTAAAGAGGCAGGGAGGATGACACAGTCACAAATGGGGCTCAACAACATGGCAACAGAGTGTGATACCAGCCTCCCACTATCGGCCTTCCTAGGGCCATGGGGTGTCACGGCTTGACGCCGTCGAATAGATCCATCTATTCCTGCATCTCCTAGCTCACTTCCAAATTTCTCTAGAATCTCATCTTGCAAGGCAACAACCCCTGGACGATGCCGCTGGCCACGCAAGCAGCACCTCAATTGCCTTTTCTGCACTCGGCTGCTATGATGATATACTCCCCATTCTCACACCAAGAGGTTGTTCTGTGAGCTATAGATTGTAGTTGCTCACCATTGAGGTGTCTCCATCTTGTTCCTTCCGGCGCTCTGGTGAACCGTTCTTGGAGTTGGGGCGGGATGCTGTTCATCTTCCTCCTCATGATGGTCGATTGGAAACAATCGAGGGATCAGACATGAATAATGACCCAGAGAACGATCGACTTCATGTCCTCTACCTTGGCCTAATAACAGCAGGGATGGATTCCTCTCCCTCTCTCTAAAGCCACCCACTTGTCTATGTTGGATGTGCCGGGCCAAGGCTGAGTGGTAATTAGCTGTGGCATTGCCTTCTCTTGCGCTTGAACCTGGTCTAGATGTTGTTTTGTCCTTCTTTGTCTTGGACTTGGACTTCTTCATGGGCGCCAACGCCAGAGCCGTGTTGCTGCTAGATGCGGCATAGTCACTGTTGGTAGGGGTCACGATATCCAATGAGGTCAAGGTTCTATAGAGGCTGGACTTTGGGTAATGTAGGGGCTTGATGAGGGTCAAATTGGAGGGGATTAAGTCAGGGTGGGGAAAGAGGACAGTAGGATTTGAGAAGGCATCATGTGTGCGACTTTCTCGACTTGTGTGTCACTGGCACTGCCCAATGTCCCTATTTCTTCTTTTATTTGGTCTTGGTATGATTATTTAGGTATTAGGCACCATTTTGAAAAGGGAGAGTGAGGGATCATGATATACTTGTGCACCTTGGTATTGTACCTTAGTGGCATGAACGGAATTTGTTTTCTCTTTTACATAATGACACATAGGTGCCCATCTCATTCATCTTCTCCCTACCCCCTTCCCTCACCATGCTTCGGCTACCTGCTTGCGCTGGGCTTTTACTACCAATCTCCTACTCACATCCAGGTGACATGTCCGATCGGGATGTTGAAGCTGGACAAGATGACGCGATCACAAATGTGTCTCAATAACACAGTGATGGAAGGTGATTCCAGCCTCTTGCAACTGGCCCTCCTCGGCGGGGCATCACAGTTCGCTCCTCTGGCTCACTCTGAACTCTCTTTGGAACCTTACCTCACAAGGCACCATTGCTTGCTGATCGCTGCATGTTTCCACGCGGGTTTCAGTTTCGAGCGTGCTCTTGATGTTGTCTTCCTCATGCGTGCCTCATGCACTCACCGCGCAGGCAGCACCCTCCACTTGGCTCTTTCCTTTTCTGCACTCTGCTAGCCTTGATATACTCCCCCTCAAGAAGCACCCCTGAGCCCCCATTCTCGCACCACGAGGTTGTCTCATGAGTGGCGGATTCCGGTTGCTGGGGATTTGGGTGGCTTGGTATTGTAAGAGACAGAGAAGGGAGAGAATTGGAGAGAATGCTCAGCAATCGTATTCATGACAATGTGCCAGTATAAATACAAGGGCCAAAATAATGGAGGCCATATACTCCTAACCACTACCCTGAAGACTAGGATCAGCTGAAGAATAGCCATGCAATGACCAGTTCCTATACAACAACTAGGCGGTGGCGTGTGGCCGGTTGACGTCGTTCCAGATCTCCTTCGACACCGTGGTGTAGAGCCAGGAGGTGATGCAGGAATCGACCTGGAGCCACTCCGGATCATTGATCATGGCGGCGGCATCGACCGTGCCATCAATGTGGTTGACGAGGCCGAATTTCTTGATGGTCAGCTCGAAGAAGGAGCGCCATTGTCGGAAGTTCCCATCATCAGTGGAGAGGATGACGGGAATGTGGTTGCGGATGTTCAGCAGCACAAGAGTGGCGGCTGACGGTGGAGCAGGGTCAGCAGGGCCAGCGAATGGGTTGGAGTCACCAGACGCAACGGAACCATTGGGACTGGCCATGGCTGGAAGGTGGAGATGAAAGTGTTAGTTCATATTCAACATAGGATCATTCTAGCAGTAGGACTAGGCAGGGGGTTCATCAGAATATGGTGTATAATCGTAGAACCTAGTTCATGAACTACTAAGACAGAGGGAAACACAGAGAGAGAGATAGAGTGAGAGAAATGGGAATCATACTGAAGCCCTCAGTGGGAGGAGCGATCGGGGTCGTTGTGGGTGGCGCAGCAGATCCCATCACGAGCGTTGATGGAGGCAGCTCACTGGCAGCGACGGTCGGAGAAGAGGTTGTAGTTGATGGCGTCCTTGGCGGCGACGCAAACGTTGAGGTGGCACTTCCCGCCGCTGCCAGCGCTCCTAGATCGGCTAGGGTTTCGGTAATGTAGGTGGGGAGGACTGGCGGCGCGATGAACTTCGGTGTGTGTGCCGTGGCCCCCACCCCTCTTCTTTATAGCGCTGTGCGACGGGGGTGCACCAACCAAGTCCGGTTGGGCGCCCCCGATCAGGGCGCGAGATCAAGGCCCAGCAAGCCATTGGGCCAGCTAGAGAGTAGGAGATCAATCTAACATTCTCCCCCTTGATCTCTCATCAATCTTAAAGTTCTTCAATTTCTTTCTTCATCTTTCAATTCTTTTCTTTCTTAATTCTATTCCATCCCATTACAGATTTGCATATCAAGCGTGTTTCATCGTCACAGCAATTACTGCCATTAGACTAACAGCCATGACACACTTCTCCGTTTTTGAAATGAAACTCTTTTCTTGGGCCCTTCTAATTCGGGAATCATAGGCTTTCTCTTAAACCCATGCCGGCTAAGTGTCCTCTGAACACATTGGGTGGTAAGCCTTTTGTGAGTGGATCCGCTAGCATTCTCTCTGTTCTTATATGCTCAAGACTTAATACATGATCCCGAATTTTATCTTTCACAACATAGTACTTTATGTCAATGTGTTTGGCAGCACCACTTGACCTATTGTTGTGAGCATATTCTACCGCTGGGTTGTTATCGCAATACAACCTCATTGGTTTATGTATATCTTCTATTACTTTCAATCCGGGTATAAATTTCTTTAGCCAATTCACCTGCCCCGAGGCCTCATAGCATGCTACAAATTCAGCATACATTGTCGAGTTCGTAGTCACTGTTTGTTTGGAGCTTTTCCATGATATAGCTCCTTCTGCGAGAGTAAATATGTATCCTGATGTAGACTTTCTTTCATCTCCCGCATAATCAGAATCTGAATACCACTCTATCTGCAGGGAATCAGACTTTCTGTATGTCAACATGAGGCCTTTTGTTCCTTGCAAATAACACAAGACTTTCTTCACTAATTTCTAATGTTCAATTCCTGGATTCTTTTGGTATCTGCCAAGTAACCCGGTAATAAAAGCTAAGTCAGGGTGTGTACACGTTTGAGCATATTGTAAACTTCCAACAGCTGAAGCATACGGTACCGCTTTCATTTGATCAATTTCATATTGGTTCTTGGGACACTGATGTTCCTCATATCTATCGCCCTTGACTATAGGAGCAGGTGAGGGACTACACGCATGCATACAAAATTTCTTCAAAACTTTCTCTATGTATGCTTTCTGCGATAATCCTAAAACCCATTTTCTTCTATCTCGGTGAATTTCAATACCTAAAACAAATGTGGCCTCACCGAGATCTTTCATATCAAAATTTGAGGACAAGAATTTCTTCGTCTCCATTAGTAGATTGACATCACTACTAGCAAGTAAGATATCATCTACATATAGGATCAAAAATATATATTTTCCATTTCTGAACTTTGCATAAACGCAATTGTCCTCAACATTTTCTTTAAACCCAAAACTCTTAATTATTCTATCAAACTTCAAGTACCATTGTCTGAAAGCTTGTTTCAATCCATAAATCGATCTTTTCAGGCGACATCCCATCTTTTCTTTTCCTTCTATGACAAAACCTTTCGGCTGTGCCATATAAACGTTTTCTTCTAAATCCCCATTAAGGAATGCCGTCTTCACATCCATTTGGTGCAATTCTAAATCATAGTGAGCTACAAGTGCCATTATGATTCTGAAGGAATCCTTACAAGAGACTGGAGAAAACGTCTTATTATAATCAATCCCTTCTCTTTGTGTAAATCCTTTTGCCACAAGTCATGCTTTATATCTTTCAACATTCCCTTGGGAGTCATATTTTGTTTTGTAGACCCGTTTATAGCCTATTGTTTTGGCTCCTTTAGGAATAGGTTCTAAGTCCCAAACTTTATTGACACTCATCGATTTCATTTCATCCTTCATAGCTTCTAACCACTTTGATGAGTGAGCACTCCTCATGGCTTCTTCGTAAGTAGTGGGATCACCCTCCATATGAAATTCTTCTGTGTTATAAAGTTCATAGTCATCAGGAATAGCTTGCTTTCTTTCTCTTTGAGACCTCCTAGGGGCCTCTGGCACTTGTTCTACAATGGGCTGTTGCTGCTCTTCCTCATGTGCGATGTTTGGTTCTATAGGCTCCTGAAGGACAGGTTCCTCACGTTCGTTTATTGTCGGCACATGTGAACTAACAACATGTGTTGTCACTATAGTGTCTTGCACTGTTGGTGCAACAACAGCAGGTAGTATAAAATATGGTTCTTCAACCATCGGAGTGGGCACATGTACCCGTTTCTCCTCAAGATCAATTTCTCGTGCTACCTTGCTCCCCCTGATCATATCATCCTCCAAGAACACAGCATGTCTTGTTTCTACAAACTTCGTATGTCTATCAGGACAATAGAAGTGATATCCTTTCGATCTTTCTGGGTAGCCAATGAGATGGCAGCTGACTGTCTTGGGGTCTAACTTTCCAATGTTTGGGTTGAAAATCTTTGCCTCAGCTGGACATCCCCACACACGTAAGTGATTAAGTGAGGGTTCTCTTCCAGTCCATAATTCATATGGTGTTTTCGACACCGACTTGCTTGGTACTCGATTAAGTATGTGAATGGCGGTTTTCAATGCCTCCATCCATAAACTAATCGGTAATGTGGAGTAACTTATCATACTTCTTACCATATCCATTAAGGTATGGTTTCTTCTTTCAGCCACTCCATTCTGCTGAGGCTCCCCCGGCATGGAGTACTCGGCGACTATGCCACTGTCCTGTAGGAACTTTGCAAAAGGTCCAGGGACTTGGCCATATGGGGTATGTCGCCCATAGTACTCTCCACCCCGGTCTGATCGTACTAACTTGATCTTCTTATTGTGTTGATTTTCAACTTCAGCTTTAAATATCTTGAACTTATCCAATGCTTCTGATCTTTCTTTAATTAGATAAATGTAGCCATAACGAGAGTAATCATCTATGAATGTTATAAACGAATCATAACCATCCACACTTTTTACAGGAAAAGGACCACAAATGTCTGTGTGGATTATTTCCAAGATTCTTGTACTTCGTTTGGCATTCTTCTTTATTTTCTTAACGTATTTTCCTTTGATACAATCAACACATTGTTCTAGATCAGAAAATTCTAAGTGTGGGAGAATTGATTCTTTAACTAATCGTTCTATTCTCCCCCTCGAAATATGGCCCAAGCGACAATGCCACAATTTCGAAGACACATTATCAATTCTCTTTCGCTTCTTACTTACATTCATAGATAGGGAATCATTCATATTCTCATTACAGACATTGTTCACATTCTCAGCAAGAGATAATAAGTAAAGTTTGTCTTGTCGGAAGGCAAGACCAACACATTCATTATTAATAAGTATCTTACATTGGCCATTACCAAAATGGCAATCAAAATAATCATCATCAAGTTTCGAGACACTTATTAAATTTCTATGCAAAGAAGGAACATAGAGTACTTCTTTAAGCCTAAGTATAAAACCATTCTTTAATTCTAAAGAGAGTTCTCCAATGGCTTCAACGTTGGCTTGCACTCCATTCGCAACTTTAATTGTTCTTTCCCCTCTTTGCAGGATTCTCTTCCCATTTAATCCCTGTAAAGAATTTGCAACATGAGTAGTTACACCAGATTCAATCCACCAAGTGATTTTTGCATAATTCAAATACAGAGATTCATCTACAAATGTAATAGTTTTCTCACCTCTCTTTAGCAGAGACTTCAGATAGAGAGAGCAATCTCTCTTGTAGTGTCCTCTCTTCATGCAGTATTTGCATTGATCTTTTTCGGCACCACCAAAAAGGTCATTTGGGTGATTTTGATGATTCATAGGGGCCTTTTCCTGTGGCTTGGAAGAAGAGGAGGCATTATCCCACTGGGGTTTCCCCTGTGGTTTAGGATTCTTGTTCTGAAAGTGCTTTCTTTTGTTCTCCCTCACAAGGTTAGCAGTGTCACCCTGTAAGTTTTTAATTCTTTCCTCCTCCTGAACACACATGCCAATGAGTTTTTTGAAATCCCAATCTTCGGGCTGCATGTTATAGTTCACAACAAAGTTTTCATATTCTTTAGGCAAGGAAGCAAAAACCAGATGCATCAGGAACTTATCAGTAATTTTGAGTTCCAAATCCATTGGTTGAAGCTTAGATGCCGTAGTGCGCATTTCACAGATGTGCTTCCTGATGCCACCACCACTGTATTTCGAAGTGACGAGTTTCTTGATCAGTGTACTTGCTGTGGCCTTGGTAGACCCAGTAAACTGATTCTTCACCTTTTCAAGGTATTCTTTAATAGTGGCACATTCTAGGATTGATCCCCTGATGGTTTCATCAATAGTGGCCTTGGCCACTAAGAGACACTTGTGGTTGGAGCCAACCCAATTTCTATGTTTAAGTTGATATTTCATCATATTATCTGCATGCTCACGCTCACGAGTAGTGAAAGCAGCATCAGCTTCATCAGCTCCCCTCACCAGTGCCACTGGTTCAACAGGACACGGGTGATGGATTGCCATATCAACCTCACCCAAGGCAAGCTCCACTTCAAACTTCTCCCGCCAAACTCGATAGTTGGTCCCATCGAGCTTCGGGATGTTGTTGATGTTCACAAAGAATTTTCCTCCTGAAATTCATATCAAAGAGAGTGAGATATATTCATAAATAAAATTGCAAGTCTTAACTTAACGTTGGTCAAATTAAAACATATACCAAAATTCATCTATGCAAAAAATTTTACATCACCGTTGGGCAAAAGTAAAATTTATGCATAATTCTCATGAATCAAAAATATTATAATATTGTTATTAACAACGTTGGTCAGAAAATAACAACACTATAATAAAATTACCAGAAATTCAAATTTTCTCTCTCAAAAATTAAATTATCCCAGTGGTTCAAATTTAATATGAGAGCAGTAATTCAATATTCGCAGCGGAAACATGCATAAATATCATAATTCAACTTTCCAGAAACTCTACAATTTTTATTCTATTCTCTGTGCAAAATATCGTTGGACAAAATTGCAGAGAAAATTTGCATCAAAATTCAATTCGAATTCATTCAAATATTCATCAAAACAATTTCTAGAAAATAAAAAATGTTACTGTTTATGTTGGGCCGAAGTCCAACCATTCGGCCTTGTAATCAAAACAGCCCACGGCCTGCTTCGCACAAGCGCGCGCGGCGCAGTCAGCGCGGCCCAGAGCGACCAGTTTCATTTTTTTTTATTCTAGAAATTCAGAATTTTATTCGAAAATATCACTATGCACTTCATGGGCCGCAGCAATCCATTCGGCCCGATGGCCAAAATGGCCCAGTAGCCAGCGCGCGCGCGCCGCGCGCGTGGGCCGGCCCGATCGCCGCTAGCCGTCCATCTGCATCGGACAGCCGAGCGCGCGGATCGGGGGGTCAAAAACCCCCACCGTCTGTCGAACCCCGAAACCCTAGGTTCATTTTTCTCTCCCCCTCCCCGATTCCTCATCAGTCGCAGCGACCGAGCGAGCGGCCGCAGCCGCCAGCGGCGGCCATAGCGGCCCGGGGAAGATGGCGCCGCCGCAGGCCCCTTTGCCGGCGTGCGCGCTCACCTACGGCTGAGCGCGCCGCTGTCGAGCGGCCTCGCTGGTGGTGCCCTGCTCACGCGCCGGAGGCGGAGCATCGGAGAAGCGGCGGGTTCGAGGTAAGTTCTTCCTCCTCCCCGTTCGATTCTTGATGTTAGGTTTAGGGTCGGGGAGGTATAGTTCTTCCCGATCAGTTCATCCCGATCCTTTGGATCGGTTGGTTTTCATGGGCTTAGGGTTAGGGTTTCATTTTCATCGGCTTTCTTCTTCCTTATCTCCGATCCGCAAGGATCATTCTTTCATGTTCATGAGATTTGAGGTAGAGGTATGTTCCGAGTTTCAGTTCTTCATGGTCTTCGGAACTTCTTCCCTAACCCCTCTGATGTTTCTTGTTAGGGTTAGGGTTTCATTTTCCCCCGTTCCATTTCGGATCAGTCGATTTCTTCAAACTTTGTTTTCATTTCTTAACCCAGTCACTAGATCCACTTACTAGAGGCTATACTGATACCATTGTTAGTTCATATTCAACATAGGATCGTTCTAGCAGTAGGACTAGGCAGGGGGTTCATCAGAATATGGTGTATAATCGTAGAACCTAGTTCATGAACTACTAAGACAGAGGGAAACAGAGAGAGAGAGAGAGAGATAGAGTGAGAGAAATGGGAATCATACCGAAGCCCTCAGTGGGAGGAGCGGTCGGGGTCGTTGTGGGTGGCGCAGCAGATCCCATCACGAGCGTTGATGGAGGCAGCTCACTGGCAGCGACGGTCGGAGAAGAGGTTGTAGTTGATGGCGTCCTTGGCGGCGACGCAAACGCCGAGGTGGCACTTCCCGCCGCTGGCAGCGCTCCTAGATCGGCTAGGGTTTCGGTAATGTAGGTGGGGAGGACTGGCGGCGTGACGAACTTCGGTGTGTGTGCCGTGGCCCCCACCCCTCTTCTTTATAGCGCTGTGCGACGGGGGCCCACCAACCAAGTCCGGTTGGGCGCCCCCGATCAGGGCGCGAGATCAAGGCCCAGCAAGCCGTTGGGCCAGCTAGAGAGTAGGAGATCAATCTAACAGAAAGCAGCGGAAAGATATTGGATCAAAATTAAGCCGATACCATGTAAGAGACAGAGAAGGGAGAGAATTGGAGAGAATGCTCAGCAATCGTATTCATGACAGTGTGCCGGTATAAATACAAGGGCCAAAATAATGGAGGCCGTATACTCCTAACCACTACCCTGAAGACTAGGATCAGCTGAAGAATAGCAATGCAATGACCAGTTTCTATACAACAACTAAACAACTGATCCGTATCTATTCTAGAGTATCCGAGGGAATTGGCCGTTTACAGGTATAGTGCTGCGTGGCACTCCGGTGATCTGTCGGTGGAGTTGGGGCGTAGAGCTCCTGCTATTCCTCATCATGATGGCGGCCTGGAATCAGTCGAGGGACGCGTACAGCGACCCTGAGCAGTCCATTGGCATATCGCGCATTGCTCTACCATGGCCTAAATCCGGTACGGACGTATTCCACCCTTCTCTCTGAACCTGATGTTCCGATTTTGGTGATATCATTGGTAGTATTGGGTTGTGGTCGGATTTGAACTTGCTCGATGTCTAGATCTGCTCCTTATTCTTTGTTATCCTAATTAATTAAAGCTCAGGATCAAAGTTAGCACTGGTGCAATAAACTTGCGTGTTGTAGGCTTCCTCATGTGTATGAACTGGTCCTTCCTTTGCACGATGAGATGCCAGAAAACTGCTATCTTTGCATGATTAGCATGTGGCGTGTGTATATGTGTGTGTGTCTGTGTGTAATACACTAACATTTTTGTACTGAGGACTATATGTAGTCTGTGCCATGCATATTAATCGAGCTCTCTTATTTTGCAAATAGCTAGAGTTCATGACCACATCATTATAACAATCAATCCTTCAAAAGAAATGTCCTTAAAAAACAATTTCATGCAAGTTTTTCTAAATTGGCACATAAGGAATTTGAAACAAGCACTCACCTGGAACATGAGCCAGTGCGTCCTGCCTTGTACATGAAAAGGCTTGCCCTTGTTGAAGGAGGCGGGCAGGATTAGCTTGTGACGTGTGTATATGTGTGTGTCTGTGTGTAATACACTAATGTACCGAGGGAGGACTATATGCAGTCCGAGCCATGCATGTTTATGAAACTCTCTTATTTGTAAATAGCATAGTAGACTTAATTTTTGCCAATGCATTAATCGCATGCAAACGTGCAAACAAATTGCGTATGTATATTGGAGAGAAAACACCTTAAGACTTTTCGACTGAGGAATGACTTCATAACCACCTCACCAACGTTTCCACCGTCCACTCTGCAGTGTATCCTCACTATTATGTAGTCAGAATAGGAATCCTGCTGTTACTGAGAAAGTGAGAATACATACGAAATCTGGTGATCAGGAGAAATAGCAAGACATAAATCTGGAGGAATTAGCACCAAGAGGTCAGGTCATCAGCTGCAAGTGCGGAGCTTGCAGGGAATCAGTGTCAAGCTGCTTCGGCTTACATTCTTTCCAAGATCGCCGAGGTCACCTGCAGATCCAAATTTACAGCACTTCCATACAAAAACTCATAAAAACATGCCTGGCCAGCTTATAGCTCAGGTGTTATATACATGTAGTCACCTTTTAGTGGACGACGACTAGACCCCTTCAAGAAAAATGCTGGTGCAGTACCTAGTAACTCGGGAAGCCCTTATTTCGGCCATGTCATCCAACAATTAAGCTGCTATTGTCACCATGACCTTTGCTTCCTACGGGTACAGAGGAGAGAAACCAAAGGGATTTTTCAAACATAGGAACACAATTTCTTCAAACAAAGCATAGCATAGAGATCCATGTCATATATACTGTTACAGGGTTAACCAGTAGTACAAAAAACTACTATAGAGCCGCTAAACCGTATTTTCAGGGACGGTTAAACAAAAACCGACTCTAGGTCAGCGATTGTAAAGATAACAGCTGTCTGAGTCGGTTTTCTAATCGCCTCTAAAAAGGAGATATATAGAGGTGGTTATATTAAGAGAACCGCCTCTGCTTTAAATGAGTCGGTTTTTTTAGTGTGTTAGAGTGTATTGGAGATCGGACAGGAAGCCTGCCTTTAAGCTTTAGAATAGCACTGAAATGATGTAAACTGCCTTTGGTCTCAGTTATACTAAGACTTGAGATCAATTCCTATAATTCTAAAAAAATAATTTGGCAGGACATAATCTTAATTTTGCCTATACATTAAACACATACATGTGTGCGCTTGTGTGTCTCATGCGCTGGCCTCGATATACTCCCCCACCAGAAGCACCCTGGAACAGGAGCCAGTGCGCCCTTGCAGAAGAAAAGGCTTTGCCCTTGTTCAGGCTGACTTGAGGCTCATACCTCTCGCCATCAGGCAGAGAGATGTAAAACCCTAACACATCTACTTCCCCGTACCCTTCATCGCCATACATGTCCCTCCAAGACATGTGGACCTTCGCGCCATCAATGTCGCGGTACCCAAAGCCATAAGAGCCACACCCCACCGGCAGCTCGATATCCGCCATGTTGGACACCCACCCGAGGCGGGTGTGGCCGGTGGGGCCGAGATGGATGACCTTGACCTCGAAGTACCACGCCCCGGCCGCGACACTGTGCGTGGCGCGCACCATGCGGTAGCCCTTGCAGCTGGCGGCGGCGAGGCGGTCGGCGAAAAGCATGATCCGCTCGGACTTTAAGATGCGCGAGAGGAGCACGGCCTGCCCTGGCGCGCACTCCTCGGCGGCGCCGGCCCAGGCTGGACGCTGGGAGATGGCGGTGGCGGCAGCGTCGGCGCTGCGCCTTCTTGTTCTTGTTGCGCTTGCGGCAGCGGAGGACTATATGCAGTCTGTGCCACGCATGTTAATGGAACTCTGTTATTTGCAAATAGCTAGAGTTCGGGACCACATCATTATAACAATCGATCCTTCAAAAGAAACAAACAATTTCATTCCTGTATTTTTAAATTAGCAGACAGGAATTTGAAATAAGCACTCACCAAGAACATGAGCCAGTGCGTCCTGCACTTTGTACAAGAAAAGGCTTGCCCTTTTTGTTCAGATTCACTTTAGCTCATGCCTCTCCCCATCAGGCAGAGTGATGTACCTCATACCCTTGTTGTTCAGACTCTGTTTAGCTACCTCATCACCAAACACCGCTCCAGATGGCCTCCGACGAGCCACAGTCCTAGCTGTCTGGCCTAGGCGATAGCCAGGCGATCTGATGCGGCGACCTTGGCGACCGGCGGTGCCGGCGATGAGGAGGTAATGGAGGCAAAGGGGCTACTTCTCAGCGACTTCATCCTCATCGGCGTGCCTTTCTGTCTAGAGAATATGCCTGTTGCGACGCTAGGGGAGAAGCAGTGCGTGCCTTGCGGCGCCACCGAGACGCCAAAGTGTAGGATCCATACGGTTAGGGCGCTCTCTACAACGCCTGCAGGATCTGGCTCAGGCCGACCGAGGTGCTACTGGAGCGGGTGCACTGCACCTCCCCCTGCCGGCAATGGCAACATCGATGACGACTACGGTCATCTCTAAGCTCCGACAACCAGTGCTGCCCCACAGGTGATCTAGTCGGTCACAGGCTCACCTGGGGCAGCACTCCCGAAGCATGTGTACGTGCACCTCCCTCCTCCGGCGATAGCAACGACGGCGGTCGTCTCCGAGCTCGTGCAGTTGTGCCCGCAGGAGATCTAAGCATCAGAGTCCTTGCCGGACAGCTTGATCCTAGACTCCATGCATGATGTCGACATCTACCTGCAGAGAGGACGTCGCCCAAACAGTTGAAGTCTCCACCGCTTACTCCTCCATCTCCTCCTCTGATGGTGGAATCCAAGCCAGTCACGACGGCGCCGGCTCTAGGCAACAAGGAAGACAAGCCGGAGATGTGCTGCCTGCACTGTGGCGCCACGTCGACCCAACAGTGGAGGATGGGGCCGGCGGGCGATCGAAGGCACATTGTGCAACCCATGCGGCGTGTGCTACAAGAAGGGCCGCCTATAGCCAGAACACCGGCTGAAGGTGAGCCCTACTTTCGACAAGTCAGAGCATTCCAACATACACCGTGCGGTGCTCTATATCCACCAGTTTCATCACCATACTTGTCCCTCTGAAACAAGTGCACCTTCCATTAGCACCATTTTTCTCGCAGTACACGATGGGAAAGTTGATGTCTGCCATGTTGGTCGCCCACTCGAGGCGAGTGGGGTCGAGCTACAGTACTATGACCCAACCTCGGTGCCTTGTGTGGCACACACCAACTGAGTGGAGGGCAGTATGATTATTTTAGTATTAAACATTATTTAAAAAGGGAAGGGACAGGGGTGATCATGATTTACTCGTACACCCTAGTTGTGCTACTAAACTAGTTTTACCTTAGTGGAATGCATGGAATTTTGATTTTTATAATGTTGTGTAGGTGCCCTTGAACCATGGGGCCGGAAGACGGCGAGGTGTCATGGCGGCAGTCCCATGTTCTATCTGGCTCGCACCAGACTCTCTTCGAAACCTCATCTCCCAAGGCACCGTCGCTCGCTGATCACCGCACGTTTCCGCTCAGGTTTTAGTTTGGGGCACACTCTTAGTGTCGTCTTCCTCTTGCATGCCTCATGCGCTTACCGCGCAGGCAGCACCCCCCGCTTGGCGCTTGCCTTTTTTGCACTCCGCTGGCTCGATATACATCATTCTCAACACAAATAACATGAAGCCAAATTAAATAAATTTCAACATCATTCAAGGATTGCACAAACTGAAACAAAGTAAATAGCAATCACATTCTCAACATCAGTTGTATTGTGCCATATTTATAATGGAAGGAATTTCAGGGTTTGCACAAACCAACAAAGTAAGCAGCTACAACAAATGACAACCAACTGTTGGCACAGGTCAGAGGGTACACGCTAGAAAATGAGAACAACAAACACCATACAACAAGACTCTATATCGACTTACACACAAGAAGCTAAATATTAAAGAGCAGCAACTCGTCATGACAATACTACACACTGGCTACTGCTTGTACATTCAACAAACTTCCTGTGTACACCCCAACTAAATCAAGGTGACCTCTCGTATGCACCCTTGTGAAAGTGTTGGTTTCTGGATCACATATGAATAGCCCAATCGGTGATGCAAAAATGACCAACCTATCATCATTTAACCTCAATCGACCAAGCTTGAGGTTACTAAATCAATCTTAATGCTATACTCTTTAGCCTAGAGCCCACTCTCAAAGTCCAGTAGAAACCATAGGTCTAAGGTGGACAGGTGGTGACAGCCTGTGGTATGCTAGAACAAGGGAGCCTTTTTGGTCAGCTAGACTAAGCTGACTCCGCCGCACTTCCACTGGAACATTGCTAGTAGCGGCCCGTGGAGATCTCTCCTCCACTCCTCGCTGGCAAGGTCAACTGAAAGGATCTCGTCTAGTGGATCATTGGTGCCAGAGAATCTCGTCAAGAAATATACTACCCCATCAACTACAATCCACTGTTACTCCACCCTAACGGAGCACCCCCGAACCCCCAGTGTTGCACCGCGAGGTTGTATTGTGAGCAGCGGATTCTAGTTGCTAGGCATTTGGGTGGCTTGGTCTGGTGCCGCTGGCTCTCTGGCAATCAGTTGGTGGAGCGGCCACACGGTGCTCCTCTTCCTCCTCACTATGGTGGCCTGGAATCGGACGAGGGACGTGTACAATGACCTTGAGTAGTCTAGCAGCACATCGTGTCTTTGCTCCATGCAGTCAACCAGATCTGTCAATTCCCATGTCTCTTGGCTCGCTTTGGACTTTCAAGAATCTCATCTCGCAAGGCACCGACCCTTGGGTGTGATGCTGCATATTTCAGGCTTTGGATTCAGTTTTGGGTTCAGCAGTGTCTTCCTCGTGCCTCACACACTACTGCATAGGTAGCACCCCGCTTACCATTTTTGCACTCGGCTGCATCAATATGGAGTGTTTACTTGTGCTCACTCATTACCAAACACCGCTCCACGCACAACCCCCATCCGTGTACATATCTATCCCAATCCAGCTTCAGTTTCGAAACCACACCAAGACGGTTAGTCTTGGAAGGGCAGTATGACTTCCACCGATGCCAAACCAGGAACAACACTGCTCCCCACCGAAGACTAACGAGGTGCATATACACATACTTCAGGAGCACCACCCTGTGTGAATCCAAGACCAGCTAGATCTCATGTGTGAGGCGCCACCGGTTTTGGATAACGAAGGTCGATCATCACTAGAGGAGGAAGGCACACTAGCTCTGGTAGCACCATCCTAGGTGTCCTTACCCGGATCCCACAAGCATTGCAGAGCATGGCCCGATGGTCGGTCAGCAAAATCCTCCATAGCGGCGTCACGGTCGCGCACACAACATGCAAAACTTGTCCCACTTCATTGTTGTCCTCTTTTGTCCGGCCCTCTTCTTCGTCGGAGCCAGTCCCCTTGTGCTAAAATTGGGGGCAGGCAATGTTGGAGCTGATGCTAAAAAGATTGGAGCTGACCAGGTGACGAAAAACAGAGCCACCAAAGGTGAGGATGAGGGAATGTTGACGGGGACCCCTTTGGTCCCCACTCCTCGCCAGCACCACCACTGCTCGCCATGTCAGCAGTCTCACATGCAGGTCACCACATATTCCCCAATTATCAGGCCTAATCCAAGCAATTGTGGTTCATCGGAGGCCATCCTCACCGTCTTCAACGGCTGCAATGGCGCCCTTGCTCTTGCAGCGCTATGAAATGCAAGGCAGACAACCCTAGGCCCTAGCACACAAGTAAAGCCTGAGAGGAATACAAATGACCCTAATTTTTTTGCCTATGCATTAAACACATAAATATGTGTTCGAGAGAAATACACCTCGAGATTTTTGTCATGTGAGGGAAGACTATACATATAATGTGTGCCACACATGGAGATATGGTGAATTGATGATTTCATAAACATTTAGTTTGGTCTTTCTAGTAATGTTAACACGTACTGCATTTGTACAACGTATGATGAAATTAGATGAAGCAATGGAGTTAGAATCAGAAAAAAATGACAGCAAGGTCAAACGTGAGGGAAATAATCCGGTTCCGGTTCTCTGTGTTGCATCAAAACATTGTTGTGATTGATGTGTAAAGTTTGAGTTTTAGAACCTAGTAGTTCTATTTTTTTAGAACCTTAATTTTTGCCTATGCATGCGTGCGCATGTGTGTTGTGTGTGTGTTGGAGAGAAATACACCTTCAGATTTTTGGACTTCATAAACATTTAACTAGTTAGGTACAACTAGCCCTGGGAATGGACTGTGATCTAGCCCTAACCCCAACCCAATCCTAATTATGTTAGCAGCGGATCGATCCTGATCCAACTCCTCTAAGGAGGATAGCGTCATCCTTGTTAATAACCAGATCCATGACATTACAGATCGAGGAATGATCGAGCTAGCTAGAAGAAGGATATAATCGACAATGACATATGCACATAGGACAGGATGCTGATTCTGGTTTTCTACCTTCGGTGAGGGCACGAATGAGGGCTCCTTGGCGTTTGTTGAAGTTGGTGAAGATGCTCTCCACTGTGTAGGGCAGCGTTAGAGTCAGACCCTGGGATGCCTGGTCGACTGGTGGAAGGCCGTCCGACGACCGCCACTCTTGGGCCATGGGCGCGGCTACAGCATCAGCATCTAGCTGATGTGTGGGCAACTAGGCGAGCGGGGAGGGGGTGAAGGATGGACCTTGTGTGGGGGGTGTCATCGGTTTCTAGAGGTTGGATATGACCGGCCATCACCAAAGGAGGGAGGTACATCCATTCTAGCAACACAACACCGGTTGTCCTAACTTGGATCCCGTAGGCATTGCGGAGCATGACCCGACGATCGGTCGGCCAAGTCTTCCACAACAATGTCTCGGTCACGCCATGCAACCCGCATGCATGGCTTGTCCCACTTTTTCACCGTCTTCTTCTGTCTGGCCTTCTTCTTGGCCAACGCCAGTGGGAAGACTAGTGCTTGAAGCCCCACTTGTGGCCTTGTGGGATGGCTCAACGCGAGGGACATGGCTACATGGCCTGAGCTGGAATTGGGGGCTGGCAATGTTGGAGTTGACGCTGACTAGACTAGAACCGATGGCCACGTCGCTGATCACCATGCATGATGCATGCGACGTGTTGTGTGTGCGCATGCGTGTATGTTATTTGTGTGCATGTGTTATGTGTGTGTGCGTGCATGTGTTATATGTGTTGGACAGAGATACACCTTCAGATTTTTGTACTGTAGGATAACTATTTATATTGTGTGTGCTAGAATTGGTGTCTTCATAAATATTAAGTAGTTGGGTATAACTACAGGTTGTCACTGGTAGCTCTTCCCCTTGACCTTGCAATGATTCCTGGCCCTGATAGGCTAGTATGCCATCAGATGCTTGTTGGAGTGCTCTGACTGGTTAAAAGTTGGGCTTGCCCTTAGCAGGTTCCTCCCAGATGCCAAGTCTGAGTAGCCACCCACAGTGGACTGGTCCAAAGACAAAGATCTCCAAAGGCTAGATTGCCCCCTGATGGCTTCCACATGGAGGGAAACAGAGAAGACATCGGCTCCCAACTCGCTCTGCAGTAGTTAGTCGAAGTTCCGTGAAATGCGAATTTTAGGGTTTGCACAAACCAACAAAGTAAGTAGCTACAACAAATGACAAACGACTGTTGGCACAAGCCAGAGAGTACACGTTAGAAAATGAGAACAACAAACACCATACAACATGACTCTATATCGACTTACACAGAAGAAGCTAAATATTAAAGAGCAGCAACTTGTCATGACAATACTACACCCTGGCTACTGGATGTAGATTCAACAAACTTCTTGTGTACACACTAACTGAATTGAGGCAACCTCTCATATGCAGCCCAGTGAAAGTGTTGGTTCCTGGATCATAAATGAACAATAGCCCAATCGGTGATGCGAAAATTACCAATCTGCCATCATTTAACCTCAACCTACCAAGCTTGAGGTTACTAAATAAATCTAAATGTTGTATGCTTTTGCCTAGATCCCACTCTCAAAGTCTAGTAGATACCATAGGGTCTAAGGTGGATAGGTGGTGACGGTTGGTGGTGTGCTAGAAGAAGGGAGCCTTTCAGGTCAGCTAGACTATGCTGACTCCCCACACCTCCACCCTAGCGGCCTGTGGAGATCTCTCCTCCACTCCTCGTTGGCAAGGTCAAATGAAAGGATGTCGTCTGGTGGATCATTGGTGCCATAGAAACTCATCAAGAAATATACTACCCCATCAACTACAATTCCACTATTACTCCCCCTCCCGGAGCACCCCGCGAACCCCCAGTGTTGCCATGCGAGGTTGTCTTGTGAGCAGCGGATTGAGGTTGTATTGTGAGCAGCGGATTCTAGTTGCTAGGCATTTGGGTGGCTTGGTCTGGTGCCGCGTGGCTCTCTGGCAATCAATTGGTGGAGTGGCCACACGGTGCTCCTCTTCCTCCTCACTGTCATGGCCTGGAATCGGTCAAGGGACGTGTAAAGTGACCCTGAGTAGTCCAATAGCACATCGTGTCTTGGCTCCACGCCATCAAACAGATTTGTCAATTCCCATGTCTCTTGGCTTGCTTCGGACTTTCCAGAATCTCATCCTGCAAGGCACCGACCCTTTGGTGATGGCGCTTGTTTCAGGCTTTGGATTCAGCTTTGGGTTAAGCACTGTCATCTTCCTCGTGCGTCACACACTTGCTGCACAGGTAGCACCCCGCTTACCATTTTTGCACTCGGCTGCATCAATATGGAGTGTTCACTTGTGCTCACTCATCACCAAACATCGCTCCACGCACTACCCCCATCCGTGTACATCTCTATCCCAATCTATCTCTATCCCAATCTAGCTTCAGTTTTGGAACCACACCAAGACGGCTAGTCTTGTAAGGGTAGTACGACTTCCGTCGATGCCAAAATAGGAGCAACGCTGCTCCCCACTGAAGACTGATGATGGCCTCCGAAGAGCCACAACCCCAGCTGTCTGGCCTAAGGGATCTTTTACTGGTTAAATAAACTTGCCTGTTGGTGTAGGCTTCCTCATGTGTATGAACTGTTCTTTCCTTTGCATATGACGAGATGCCAGAAAACTGCTATCTTTGCATGATTAGCAAGTGGCGTGTGCATATGTGTGTGCCTTTGTGTAGTACACTAACATTTTTTTTTTACTGGGGGAGGACTATATGTAGTCTGTGCCATGCACGGAAACATGGTGAATCGTGGACTTCATAAACAATTTAGTACATTCATAATAATGTCTAAAGAGGCGCGGGCTAGTTGCGAACTGGGAAAACACAATGCCTATCTAAAACCAAGAAACTAAGGCACATATATATTCCTACACACGCGTAAAGCATGAGAGCAATATATTCAATTGTTTAACATCAGTACACAATACATGCATATGATTTATATAAACTTTTCTCGGTCCTAACTATCTAACTAAAAGAATGGTAAAAGCAAGTATCGGCTGCATTATTATCACCTATTCCATAAGACATTGCTACCTTGCATTCAAAACTAATAGACCCCTTTCTTTTACAAAATTCTACTAATAGTCATCTGCAACATCTCAAGCACTGACACTTAGTGTTTGCATGGAACTCTCATATTTGTAAATAGCATAGTAGACTTAAATTTTGCCTATGAATTAATTAAATGCATGCCTGCGTGCAAACAAATGGTGTAATGATGTTGGAGACGAAACACTAAGCCTTTTGGAGGACTGAGGAATGACTCTGTGCATAGTATTTTCCATGGAGATATGGTTAACCAGACTTCATAACCACCTCGCCAACGCGTCCACCATGTCCAGCTTCTGCATCGCCCACTCCACAGCTGCATCACCCACTCCACAGCGCATGCTCATGATGGAACACAATAGCGATGACCTGAAGACGGTGCTCGCCACCCTCACGCCAACACCATCAAGACACTGCAGTCCGCCATTGAGGACAATTCCAAGGCGATCCAACACCTGGATACGGCATGGCTGCATCTTTCTACCTTGGACAAGAGCACGTCATGCGAACATGTGCCCGATCACCCCTCGCACTTCCAGATGACTGATTTTCCCAAGTTCAACGGAAAATCTGATCCCCTCACCTTCATCAATCGATGGGAATCATTCTTCCATCAGTAGCGTGTCACGGAAAGGACGATGGCTTCCTTCAGTTTAGAAGATGGTGTGCAGATGTCATACATCCTGGTGCAGGAGGACGAGGGCACGCCTTCCAGGTTCCATTTCGCAGAGCTCCATCACCTATGTGGTCTGTCCCCTGGGCTCTAGCCCCCTCGGTGAGCTCATGTCGTATGCAAGCGCATGGGCTCCCTCATCAAATACCAGGATCATTTTGAGGCGCTATGCCCTCGTGTGGGATTGACTCACGGAAACCCCTGGCAGGTACAGCTCTTCACTGCGGGCCTTAGCAGCCACTTAGCCTCGAAGTTGAGGTGCACAACCCTCACTCCTTGGTCAGCTCTTCACCGCGGGCCTTAGCAGCTACTTAGCCTCAAAGTTGAGGTGCACAGCCCTCACTCCTTGGCCGCGACCATGAGCTTGGTGCACAAATTGGAGCCAACACCTCAGCGCCACCCCAACCACCCTAGGCCCCGGTGTGCACACTCCTACTAACGCCCCCTCTGTGCTTAGCTCCGCTATTGTTGAACACACTACGCGGCCAGAACCAGCAATGGTCACAGTGGAACGGGTCAAGCGCCTGTGCACAACCAAGATGGAGGAACGCTGCTGCCTCGGACTTCGTTATAATTTTAATGAGAAGTTCAATTGCGGCCAGATTCAAAAAAAAAAAGTTCAATTGCAGCCATAACAAGGTTTGTCGGTGCCACATCCTACTAGAGGGCGTGGATGACTGTTATGGCAATGAGGATGACGACCTGCCGGGCGACGGCACCATGGAGGACACGGAGCCGCACATGCATCTCCCTTCATGCCATGACTGGGATCCACACCAGCAAGACGATGCAATTCCATCTCCAGCTCAATAACGCCACCCTCCTGGCGCTGCTTGACTTTGGTTCGACCCAAAAAAACATCTTGGAGCCAACGGCGAACAACACGACCCTCCTCCCTCCTGCAGAGCCGTGCCAGCATGAAGGTCACTATGCGCAACAGTGAACATGTCCCATGCCTGGATGTCTTCTGCCGAGTCACTTTCTCCGTCGATCGTGAGGCATTCCATGTGAATCTCTTTGTCGAGCCCCTAGCGAGCTAGGGCATCGTCCTCGGCACCCAATTCTATGCTCAGATAATGTCCTTTTCGTGCAAGGCTCACCAAGACCACTGGCGAGGCCTGACGGGTCTAGCGTGCCCCAAGCTACACTCGATGTCCAAAGAAGACAACCTCCTCGAGGCCCCAGCTTGATGATCTTGCAGCCATCTTCTCGTTGGACCCCACAGGCTGCCGCTAAAGCTTTCTTGGGTCTCAGCCATGGTGCGTCCACCCCCATCAGTGCCCCACAAGGATGAGCTAGAGCAGCAATGTGTCGTAGTGCTAGACTCAGGCCTCATCCATAGGAGCTCCTACGAGTTCTCACCTGTCCTGCTTGTGCATCTGCATCGATTATTGTAGCCTCAACGACATCACCATCAAGGACACATTTCAGCAGCATTGACAACCTTGGAAGACATCGACTCCTTCATCAAGTGCCATCCGAATTTCCAGCTTGAGAACGAGATGCTTGTCGAGGGCAGAGATGTTATGTGGGGAAAGAAGTTTAGCCATAAGGCTAAGAAGACAGGAACAGCTCGCAGGAAAGAGGCTAATCTACTGCTAATTAATTAGAGGCGCACCATTAGTTGGTACTAATTTAGAAACATATTAGTGAGTGATTGGCACCCTAGTGTCTACATGTAAGCCAAAGCTCTTGGAGAAGGATTAAGCAGTTTTCCTATCTCTTAATCCCCTTCTTCAACAACAGGGTACCAAGGGGTAAATTCTCGTACGGCCCCAACCTAATAAAAAAAAACTCGTCCTAAGGGGGTAAGACTGCCGTCACAACATTCTAAATAAGGAGACAGGCCAAGCAACCCCTTGAACCCCCGCCTCACCCTTACACGGAGAATTGGGTTGACGCACTATTTTAGCATCAAAATGCCATGGAAAACAAAGTGCAAATGTTTCGAGTCCTATTTTAGGGAAGCCGATATTAGAAATTCTATAATAAGCAAGGCATATATTTGGAATCATATAACAGCATCTATCTAACAAAATTCTAATAACAGCCATCTCAACATCTGAAGCACTGGGTTCATGACAATTCATTTTAACAATTGCATGCATGTCTTTTTAATAAACTGGCACAGCACCACCACCACCTTATATATAATTATATATACAAGGATTTGAAAGAGGCACTTATATTACCTGGAACCTTGTTGCGAGCTTGCTGAAGAGATGTACAATCCTAGCCCATCTCCTTCCCCGTACCCTTCATCATCAGTGGTGGACCTAGGATTTGAAACCAGTAATCCTAATCAAGATTTTCATAGGTAGATACAGTAAAATTAAAAAAATTGATATATATATGGCTAATTAACCAAATTACGATAATAAATTTAAAAGGTTCAAGGTAAGTTCTTACATAAATAAAAGACTACAATACTAGTTCTCATTGCCATGAAAGCATGAATTATGTCATCATCCCAGGCTCAATTTCACACACCATTTTCACATATACTCATATATTATACAATCCCTAAGCCCAATCTAAGTATGTAACAGTCAAATGTCCAAACCCTAACTCCCTAATAAATAACGAGATTTATTTGCGAATTGCTGGGAGGATGGAGAAGGCTCAGAAGCACTCAGGCGGCGCATGGCGATGACAAACTCAGATTGCATGGCCAGCGGCCTGCAGCTACGCACCATGCTCCGGCGGTGGCGGCACGGCACTCTGTGGGCGCAATCACGTAGGACGGGCGTGCGGCACCGCAGCAGGATGCTGCACGGCAAGACGATCACCATGCGGGAGCAGCCCGACGTCAGGTGGGCGGCGGGGGAGCAGCTCCGGCCTTGAGGCTCGGTCGGTGCCTGACGGACAATGGCGTAGCAGGTCGCGGCGTCGCTTTCGGCAAGTAATCACAGCTGGGGAAGTGCCGAAGAGAACAGAGGAGGAGGGTGTGGCCGGGGCAGGGCCGTCCCAATAATTTCTAGGGCTCTTGGGCAAGTAAGACACTAAGGGCCTGACAATCTAATGTTCTAAGATGACGGTTAGAGTATATAGTATAGTACTGTAGATAAGAGATACCTTGCAACATATATTTAGTTCATATAAAAACGACAAAGTATTAGAATAAAACTTTAGAGCTTAGTGTTTTTTATTATCCGCCTTCAAGGATTTCTTGATTCAAAATCTTGATGCAAACTATAGATCTTCAGAGCTTTAGTAGATCACTATCTAACGCTTGTTAATATATTGAATTAGAAATTTGGAAAACTAGATCAAACAGTCTACCACGCCAAGCCATATTCCTATAATTGATGATAAAGGAAACTAGTGAATTGCAGGTACTCACCGCTGGTCAGACCAGATACAATCCATCACCGACAAGGAGATGGGATTCACAGTGACATCGGAACATTGGTCACACCCAGCAGGACGGCAGCAGCACGCCGTCACTGCCCGGGGTAGGGCCGAGGTGCACGACCTTGACCTCGAAGTACCAAGCCCTGACCCCGGCCGTGACACCGTGTGTGGCGCGCACCATGCAATAGCCCTTCCAGCACGTGGCGTCGAGCCGATCGGCCAAGAGCTGGATCCTCTTGGAGTTGAACACATGGGAGAGGAGCACGGGCTCCACCGGCGTGCTCCTCGGCGGCGGCAGTGTCGGGCCAGGGCTGGGAGGCGGCCGGCAGCGGCGTTGCCTTCTTCTTGCGCGCTGGAGCTGGCACCGGCGTGCTGTGTCCACAGAGATCGCGAGATCCTTGGAGTCCTGCGACTGCATACCGTGGAGGCTGGGTTTTGGGCAGTGTCAGAGGCCTGAGCAGCCGCGTCGAGCTGGAGTGGGGTGGGGTTCCATCTGACGGAGTCTGCATCGCGGGCGGCAGCAGCAGCGATGGACTGATGGAGGGGCCATCGATCGGGCACGGAATCGGCGGTGGCGGCGATGGAGGACCTATCGATTGGGAGCGAAGCAGACTCAGAGGGGATTTAATTAGGGTTCAGGGTGTGGGCCGGGAAAGAGGAGAGGCACGGTGTGCGCGATTTGCATTGCCTCTTCCTCTCTGTCGTCGCCTTGCGGGGACCACCACCTAGGAGCAGGCTGGCGCCGGTGTGCCGCACGTCCTCGTCTGTTGCCATCCACGTCACCATTGACACTTGGCAGGCGCATCATCGTTTGCACGTCTCCCGCTACAAAACGCCTAGGTTCAAGTTCAGGCGTCTCATATACTACGCCTCGCAAGTTTGAATTGATGCCCAACTTTAATTTCAATGCCATCGCCGTCTTGTTTTCAGAGTAAGGGATGGATCGCTGGAGTACAGATGTTGTTGGCGGTTTTAACTAGTACTAGCTAGGTCTAGAGAAGCGATAGGAAAGGTGGAGGAGGGTGGTGAACTGGTGGTGGGTAGGTTGATCACGCGGGGGCAGGACAATCGTGGTCGGCGGCGCCATCATTTGGGGAGCGAAGACAAATGGAGTGCTAGAATGTTAGTGGGACAATAGGTGGGGCGGCGATAGGCCGAGGAAGAAAATACAATGGATCATTGGATTGATATATTTCACACTGCCTAGTTGCCCGTTATACCATCACTAGTTCACCACTACCTCTTACAATCACGAGCACAGGAGATAAGATGATTAAACCCATTTGGTGACAACATAGAAAACAATCACAGGAAATATTAAAAAATTCGGCGACAACATAAGCATATACAATCACTCAATCATAGGAAAGTTCAAACTCATTTGGTGATAACTTAAGCATACAGTCACATGAAAGATTAACCCAATTGGTGAGGTTGCATCGCGCGGGGGGAGGGGGGTGGGGGTGGCGTTCGGAGCGAGTGACAGAGGGACCATCGATCGGGCACGGAATTGGTAGCGGCGACGGCGATGGAGGAGCTATCGATTGGGAATGGATCGGAGGTAGTGTGGGCTGGGAAAGAGGAGAAGCACGGTGTGCGCGACTTGCCTATTCCTCTCTGTCATCGCCTTGTGGGGATCCGGGGACCACCGGGGAGCGGCTGGCGCTGGCGTGTCGCACCTCCTTGTCCGTTGCGATCCACATCACCGTTGGCACTTTGCAGGCGCATAGTCCGCATCATCCATTGCGCGTCTCCTGCTACAAAATGCCCACGTTCAGGTTCAGGCGTCTCTACATATACTACATCTCGCAAGTTTGAATTAGCACAACTGTAATTTCAATGCTACCGCCCATCACCACCGTGGTGTTTTTAGAGAAAGGGCTGGATCACAGGAGTACAAATGTTGTTGGTGGTTTTAACTAGTACTAGGCGTAGACTAGAGAAGTATAGGAAAGATAGTGGAGAGTGGCAAACTTGCAGTGCCGGTTGATGAGGTGGGGGTGGGACAACCATGGTTTTCGCAGCGCCACCGTTTGGGCAGCGAAAAAAGTGGAGTGCATAGAATGTTAGTGGGACAATGGGTGGGGTGGCGGTAGACCAAGAAAGAAGATACAATTTGGATCGCCGGATTGATATTAAAGTGGGGACTCATTGGTTATGACCATTACACTAGCATCTCCAGATTTATTTCACTACACTTTTATGCAATTGCGGATTATTCTACCTTCTCTTCATTCATTACCTATTCTTCGGCATTGATGCTCCACTATCCATGTCTAGCTAGTCCTCCACTTTCTTGCAACCTTTGCTACGGCCTCACATGGCACAAGAGTCTCCAAACACATACTCAAGCTATCACAATCAGTGTGTGAAGCGAAGAACTGGCAACAAAAAAGTCGGTGATGCAACAAATACTTTAAAGTGCTATTCTCATCTTCTATTTTTGGCTAGCCAAAGTTCTGGCAATATTTGGATAACTATCTAGAGAAGCTGTTGAGGTAGCTTTTCATCAAAATCTCCATTTCTAGCATCTAGAAAGAACATAGTGAGTCTCTTGGAGATGCTCTTGGAACAATGAGTTTTGTAATTGGCTAAAAAGTTGGAAGCAATTTTATTGGGTTTCTCCAACATTTTCTAGAATCTCGCTCCTAGCATCACAAATCTTGTGATATTTTTATAAGACATCTAATAAGTAATTCTATCAATCACATATTATCACCACATGCACATCAAAAGAAAACCATACATATTTCTATTACAGACAAATATTGGCAAAGATGTTTTCATTTGTACGGCCAAATCATTTGGAGTGAAGAAATAATGAAGCAAAATCACATGCATGCAGTTACTTTCCAAGCTTTACAAATCACTTCTATTTTCCTTCATAATAAGGTTTCACATGCTGCTCCACAAGAAACACCACCTCGTGGTTCAATATATTTCACTGCCTAGTTGCTCGTTATAGCATCACTGGTTCACCACTACCATTTACAATCTCGAGCACAGGAAATAATATGATTAAACCCATTTGGTGACAAAACAGCAAACAATCACAGAAAAATTTAAGCAAACTTGGCGACAACATAAGCAGATACAATCACTCAAATCACAGGAAAGTTTAAACTCATTTGTTGATAACATAAGCATACAGTCACATGAAAGATTAACCCATTTGGTGAGAACATAAGCATGCATAGTCTAGCTAGTCAGATATAAACTCCAGCAGCCAACGTCATCATATGTATCCATGGGCCTGTTTGGTGTTTACACAAGGGTATTTATAGCTAATACAGCATGCTAACTACCCTAGATAGATTATCTAGTAATGCCCCTTATATGCAGACTGCAGGTACATCAATTTTCACCTCACCTCAAGGCCAGACGAGGCACCTCACTCATTGGTTGAGTGGCACACCCCATTCTTGAAATAGCATATCTTACTCCCTGCATATGCAAAGAAACACAAAATATTCAAATTCAAATTGTCGCAACAATGGTAGAATAATGGATACAGAAAATAACTGTAAAAGAGATAGCATGACGCATCACTATCTAATCAAGCTCGCTGAAAATAGTGTAATATAATGGAACACAAAAAAGATCCATATATGTGCGTTTGAACACCCAATATTCAAGCATTTTAACATCATCTCGATGTGATAACTAAAAACCTCTAAAGCATATATGTGCATTTGAACACCCAATATTCAAACATTTTAGCATCATCGATGTGACAACTAAAAACCTCTCCAGCATAACCAATTGGGATTTCTTACTACCCTATAGAAAAAATCAATGTTAAAGATGCACCTTATTCATATATGGAAGTTACAACAACATATTTCAACAGTTAAATATTGCGAGCAGCGACTATAAGCGGCAAAGGTGCTGCGATGACAGGAATAGAGTCCAAAATGAAAAGGAAAAATTTTCAATTAGCATTGCAGCATCATCAATAGAGTAAGCTCCACTAGTATAGGTAAGCAGAAATATAACAATATCATAACAGCATGCTGGATATAAAAGTAATAAAACTCCAATGGTCTATTTATGCAATACACATTAGTTTTGACATTGGAGATTATTACAAGATAAATAAATGGGAACTGCTACTTTCCATTATCCAAAAGTCTGAAGCATGTTTTCTTTCTTATTTTGCCCAGCAGTGTATAAGGACAGGTTTGATTGTTCCCAATACATATTACGGTGATTTTGGTGTGGATACTTCACCTACATAGAGCATTTGCTAGAGTTACTAAAAAGATGAGTTCCAAGAACCTGGTTCCCCAAGCAGCCAAAAACAATTAAGGAGCGAAAGATTCATGTACTCCAACAATTCCCCAAGATCAGGCAAAAAAACAAATCCTACAGTACTGTTCATCAACCGGCAACAGCTAGCCTCTAGTCAGCCTGCCATGCGCAGTTGGCCGCGGCTGTGGTGTGGATAGGGGCTGCCATGGTCAGACATGGGCAGCAAGGGGGTAGCCAACAGGGAACCGAAGGTGGAAAAAATGTGAAGAATTTGAAACAGGGGAATTTGAAAACCACTCACCTGGAACAGGAGCCAGTGCCTCCTGCCCCTGCACAAGGAAAGGCTTGCCCTTGTTCAGGCTGACTTGAGGCTCGTACCTCTCACCATCAGGCAGAGAGATGTAAAACCCTAGCACATCTCCTTCCCCGTACCCTTCATCACCATAGCTGTCCCTCCATGACATGTGGACCCGCGCCATCAATGTCACGGTACCCAAAGCCATACGCGCCACACCCGACGGGCAGGTCGATGTCGGCCATGTTGGTCACCCACCCGAGGCGGGTGTGGCCTGTGGGGCCGAGATGCAGGACTTTGACCTCGAAGTACCACGCCCCGGCAGCGACACTGTGCGTAGCGCGCACCATGCGGTAGCCTTTGCAGCTGGCGGCGGTGAGACGGTCAGCGAAGAGCATGATCCGCTCGGACATGAAGATGCGGGAGAGGACCACGGCTGCCCTGGCGCGCACTCCTCAGCGACGCCAGGCCAGGGCTGGGCAGCGGGCTGTGGCGGCGGCAGCGGCGGCGCTGCCTTCTTGTTCTTGTTGCGCTTGTGGGAGGTGGACCTCGTCCAGATGGTGTTCTCGTCCCTCTTGGACTTCGATCTGGACTTCTTCTTGGGCGCCGGCGCCGGCTTGCTGCAGGATCCTCCGCCGTAGTCACCACCGTCGACAGGGATTGTGAGGTCCAAGGAGGCCTGCTGGGTACCGTGGAGGCTGAGGTTTGGAAGGCGTCGGAGGCTGATGCACCCGCGGCGAGCAGCAACGGGGCTGAGGTGACATCGGACGGAGGCCGCATAGCGGGCGGCGGCGGCGATGGAGGGGCCATCGATCGGGGGCGGATCGGCGCGGCGGCGGCGATGGAGGGGGCTATCGATCTGGGCCGCGCGGATCGGACGACGAGGGGATTAGGGTTCTAGGTAGGCCGGTGGGGAAAGAGTAGAGACTCCGAACTGGCAAGGCACGGTTTGCATGGCCTGGGATTCCTCTTCTCCTTTGTCGTATCCTTGCGGGGACCGGACGGAGAGCTGGCTGGCGCCAGCGTGCCGCACGTGCTCGTTGTTGCCGTCGACGTCGCCGCTCACTGGCGCAGCCACGCAGTCCGCGTCATCCATTGCGCATCTCCTGCTACAAAACGCCAAGGCCCGAGCGTCTCTATGTTCATATATTATGTCTCACTTGTTTGAATTGACACCCAACTTTCAATACCACCGCCGTATTTATTTTTTAAAGGCCGCCGTGGTGTCTTCAGAGTTAGGGATTGGTCACTGGAGTAGAGATGATTTTTTTTAAAAGAAGAAGAGTACAGATGTTCTTGCCGGGTTTTAACTACTATATGTCTAGAGAGGCAAGGTGGAGGAGGGTGGCGGACTGGCGGTGAAGGTCGATGAGGCGGGGGGTGGGACAACTTTGGTCGGCGGCGCCGACTTTTGGGAAGCGCAAAAATGAAGTGCTTAGGATGAATGGTGTATAGTCAGAGGGCTACCTAGATAAAAGGAATTTGTGGGACAACGGGCGGGGCAGCGATAGACCAAGGAAGACGATACAATTTAATTGGTCAGATATTGTTATTAATGGCAAAGATTCATTGGTTATGACAATTAAACTAGCATCCCCTAATTATTCATTCATTGCCTATTCTTCGGCATTGATGCTCCTCTATCCATCTCTAGCTACTCCTCCACTTTGTTGCCACCTTCAGTTCAGCCTCACATGGCAACAGAGTGACCAAACACATGTCGACCTTTGTATCAATGGGTAATGGACTAAGGGTTATGAAGTTATTTGTGCCAAGCTCATGTCGTTTTTTTTCTATTTTTCTGTGAATCGGCTAAATGGAATAGCTGCAGCTATCTCCCGCTATAGCTGAGCGTAGCTGTTGAGAAGGCCAGCAGCTAAGAAGCATAGCCGGCAATTTAAAACTTGGTACTCAAGCTGTCAAAATCAATGTGTGCAATCATGGATCCTGGAAACAAAAGTCAGTGAGGCAGGATACGACCCATGGGCAGTGCCGACAATGCGATAGCGCAGAACTGAGCAATAATATTAGGAACACAAATGGTCGTCAATTGGAGAGCTAGCTAAGATGAAGATTAGTGGGGCCGATGGGTAGGGGTGTATAATGGATCAAAGAAGAAAGATGCAATTTGCGAGAACTCCACCTGAGTCAATAAATCCTATCGAGTGTCATCCTCTAGACCCACTCAGTTTAAGCCTCATCATGCACTCTACTAGCACAACTTATAGGATCTAGTTGCACAAAATACACATATGCTGCCACAAATCAATGTTTAGCTCAACACAAAAGAAGAGCATGTGAATTTAAAAGTTACAAATAAAACTCATTTAATTTGAACATAACATAACCCACAACTACTACCAAGGTACCATCACACTGGTACCAAGGTTGATTGTCTCTCTTCTTTCACTCTCAATAGCATGTTATCGTAACTCTTGCTCCAAGTTTATAATCATACTTAGTGGATTGGAGCACCCATCCCATCCACTGGATATGCCATCGACCATACTTGAGGTTGCTTATCAAGTGGCCATCACAATTTCCAACAACATGTAACAATTTATTAATGACATTACGCACTGAGTATAAAATTACTCAAAAGGCTTATCCATAATTAATATATATACGATGTATGCATGCAAGGTTCAACGATGTAGGTATTTAGATTTGCATAAAGGCGGGACATAGTTCTGCATGGTGTAAAGACATGGCATTTAAATGTACTTGAAGTTTACACACATATTATCATGCATACAAGGAATTGCCAACATTGCATGTCTACTCTGAAAGCTAGAAGCCACAAGAAATTGCTCGTATCCTAAAGTGCGTCTCCCAAAATGATTAACAACATTTTAGAGGTGTACAAATTTTCCCATAGTGAGTACAAGATAAACCACCATACCTGTGATTTGGTAAGCATCTATTTGTGCCTTCAATCTTTCCAATACTTGGTCAAGTCATCCAATACATGGTCAAGATGTGTAGGAGCACTTGCTCTTTTAGCCACTCTTTGCCCCAAATCACACTGAATCCACTAGATAATAACCATGTCACAACGTGATACTCAGTTTATCATTTACATCACATGATATGTGGTGAGTACTAAAGGTGTTGAAGACTCCTAAAACAAATGCAACAACCCTTAACTAGTTCAAGAGAGAGTTAAATCATTCAACATCCTAGCTAGATGTGACCTAACGCCTCACCAATTCCAAACTCCTTGACCTTGGAAACATCCTCATTAAAACCATTTCTAAGAATGGATACACAAGATTATTGCTACCATTCCCACGAAACCTTACACAATGTTTTTTGTCGGTGGAAAAATTCTTGACATGATAATAGATTTTCTCTATCGGTTTTTTGTCTAATTATCTTCCACCGACAGGAATTTTCATTTTTCTAGTAGTGCAATGTTATTCTAGGTGAAGCAAGATTAACTATCAACCTATAACCCTAGCAGCATAAACAAAAATGATGACCTCATGGACTTGGGCCATTATGGAGAATGGTGTCTCTCACTAATTTGGTTGTTCCAGCACAAATTTTGGTTGAGACATATGAGACATGACATGTATGAAGATAATAGAAAGATTTGGAGCAACTAGAGCTAGAACATTGAGTTGATTGAGGGGCATGATGTTAATCCCATGGGGAGGGATCCAACAAGAAGACTATTCTTGGCATGGGTAAGTTGGTGTGTGCTGCCCTAAAGGGTAATACAGTTCTATAGGCGTAAATCTTGGGTGCAACTAAATATTTCTTTCAAAGTTAAGCTCATACATACAGAGATTATGCAGATTTTCTCCCGGTGCCATTGAATCATGCAAGAAACTTTGACCTAGGTGATTGTGTTCTGAGAGTCTGCTCGGTAGGTGGGGCCGACTATTTGCCCGGTGCTAATAGGGGTTTAGTCTTAGTGTAGGTATCACAAGCTGTTTGGCAGGATAAGGGTAGAGGTGGTGCAAACGGTTTGTGACTATGTATTCTCTCAATAGACAGTCTGTGGAGATAGGATATGGGATTATAGATGTGTAAACATGACGATCAAGATCACTTACTTAAGGGAATTTTGCTTACACCCAAGTCCCATGGAGTCATTGCACCCATGGAATGCAGGAGGATCGACTACCCTAGATCCCTTTAAAGGGCTTGAAGATGATGATTGAGTGATTTCAGACCTTCATGCCACAAAGATTAGGATATTGAGGGAGTGTCGAAAGATTTGGCTGGTTTTCTTTGGAGATTGCACATTCTAGTATGTATTGCTTCTTCTCCACCTTGCCATTCTAGAGAGAGACATTGTCGGTCTAGAGAGTGTGGTTGGGGCCAGTGGGAAGGTATGGAGATGTTGGACTTATGTGCTTTGGACTCACAAGTGGGCCCAAGGTGGGTAAGGTATGGGCACCTCATGCTGGAGGAAAGGATCTCAAGACAACATTAATTTGGAACAAAAGCAGTAGCCCTTTGATTTCACAGGAAAGGAAATAAGGAAATATCCACTTCTTCCTCTACTTTTATCGTCCTGCCGCCATGACTCCTCAAGGATGAGGATTGGAGCTCCAAAGCTTTCTTCACATGCTCTCCTTAGTAACTGGCCTATTGGTTGTTGTTATACTATTTCTCGCTGTTGTCAAACATGACAACATCCTCAGAGATGATCTGCCTTAGTAGTGCGTGGCACCATGAAGAAGTAGTCACGTAATTCAACATGCATTTAGGGCTTCATGCATGGATGAGAACAGATGCATGAGGGTAAGGATGAGTGCAATTAAGGGTCCAAAATATGAAGTCAATCAAAGATATAAAATTTGATTTTATAATCATGTATCTTTGCTATCTTTTCTCAGGAAATTGTATGTTTTATAATTAATTTATTCATGTCATGCCCCACTAATACATCTTTCTATTTCTTAATTAATAAAGTTTGAATTTGTAATCACACTTCTTTAAAGTATCCATATATAAGTGATCTTTTTCATCATACTTCATATATGTTTTGGGAATCGTGTGGTATAAGTTCCTACATTCCAAATGCCTCTGCATACACTCTTCCTGCATTTTTTTTATTCATCTTACTATACCACAGACCAAATTTAGTGTCGCTCGGTGTCTCTTTATAAACCGTTTCAACATATATCCAAGTTCATCTGTTTTCTAACATTTAGAACTAGATCCGACCAACGGTCTGACTGGAAGAAACTAGAACAAAATTAAAGCCGCAGCTGGTGGTCTAGTTAAAAGATTGTTCATGCATTCAAACAAGAGAAAATTGGTTGAACCATTATTTTTTTTGACAAAAACAAATATACACCATTAACCAGGGTTGAACCAGTGATTATAACCACTAGAAAACTAGGTGCCTAGGGACTACTAGCCACATGCAAGAGGCTACCAGCGAGAGAAATGACACGTGGGGAGGTCGGAGGGAGGAGAAAACAGAAAATCGGATGCCAAGATACTAGCCGTGCATGGGAGGGGTCATCAAAAGAAGTGGTGCATCGAGAGGGGGGAAGTATGTGAAAATATATAGTGAGAAAAAGATTAGGGAGTTGGGTGCCTCGAGACTAGACATGGGTGGAAGAGATGCACATGGAGAGGTTGGAGGGAGGAGAAAACAGAAAATCGGGTAAATGGGAACTATCCATGAATGGGAGGGGTTAGTGGGAGACGTGACATGTGGGGAGGTTGGAGGGAGGAGAAAATAGAGAAAAACAGATTTTGGAGTCAGGTGCTCGGAGACAGGCCGCCCATGGAAGGGACACACGGAGTGGTCGAAGAGTAGAGAAAATAGAAAGTCGGGTGCCTGGTGAGATATGGCCGCACGTGGGAGGCATCAGCAGGAGAAGTGACATGTGGGGAGGTGGGAGGGAGGATGAAATAGAGAGAAAAAGATTCAGTAGTTGGGTGCCTAAACACTAGCCATGTGTGTGTGAGAGACACATGGAGTGGTCGGAGGAATGAGAAAATAGAAAATTGTGCTCTTGGAGACACTAGTCACATACGGGAGGGGGTTGGCGGGAGAAGCGATATGTGAGTAGGTGTGGGAGCGAGGGAAGAGAATGGAATAGAGAGAAAAAAGATCTAGATTTAGGTATGTAGTAGTGGGGTTCAAATCCCCAATCTCTTTGTTAGAAGTGTCTCTGCCACTAGAGTATGATGTTTGTTGTGACGTAGTTTTTCATCAGTAACATATTTTGGCATGCCTCTTCATCTCATGACCCAATGCAAGTCGACGGCGGTGACTATGGCTGATCCAGCAGCAAGTCGGTGCACTGGTGCGCAAGAAGAAGTCCAAATCCAAGTCCAAGAGGGATGAGAGAACACCATATATGGACCAGACCCTCCTCCCGCCTAAATGTCTTTGAAGGTAATGCTTTAGCATACCCATTCTTGAACTAGACTGATTTCACTCTCTTTTTTCTTCTCTTTTGGGATTCATCTTCTTAACTTGGGCTTTGATACAAGAATTAGCATAACATAGGAGGAAAGCCGGATGGCATGCATCTGGTTTCGGAAAGGATTGAAGGATGTATTGTTTCATCACAAGTTGTGGAAACTAGGGCCAGTGAAAAGGCCACGTACTCCCTGCATATGCAAGAACCACATTATATTCAAAATTCATATCAATATCATTTTCAGCCAGCACATCAAGCATCACCTCAATTTCCTGACACGGCACCTCATTCATTAATTGGTTAAGGGATTGGTCACCCACCAAAATCTTGTGGCAAGAAGTCGAAGTCTGGCCCAAAATTAAATTTGACTACACACAGTTGGGCTGCTTGGGCATAGTATACATTGATGTAGCTGGGTAATACCTCCCTTCTGAAATGTTCTTAAAGGCAAGGCCTTGGTTTACCTCATTCTCGAAATAGCATATCTCACTGCTTGCATTATATGCAAGAACTATATAATTAATATTCAAATTGTCTGAATAGATAGAATAATGAATGATACAGAAAATAGGTGTAAAAGAGACAGCAGGACACATCATTTTCTCTTGTGGTAAGAAGTTGATGTCTGGCCCAAAATTAAATTTGACCACACAGTTGGATTCTTTGGGCATAGTATATACAATGATGCGGCTGGTTAATACCTCCCTCCTGAAAATGCCCTCGAAGGCAAGGCCTTGGCACACCCCGTTCTTGAAATAGCATATCTCACTGCCTGCATTATTATATGCAAGAACTATATAATAATAAATATTCAAATTGTCTGAATAGATAGAATAATGAATGATACAGAAAATGGGTGCAAATTTGACAGCAGGACACATCATTTTCTCCGCAAGATGCATATATATGTGTTGAACACACCCAACATATCTAAATATTTTAGCACAAAATGTTCAACTGAAAACCTCAAGCAGGAAAACTATAACAACATCATAACATCGAGCTGGATAAAAACAATGTTGTGTGAAAAACTAGATGTCAACATGCATGACGAAGCAGAATTGATATGTCCATGTGTGTGCGCGCATGTGTGTGTGTGCACTGTCCATACGTAAGAGTGTGCATGTGTGTGCACCGTGCACGCGCATGTGGGCAGTGTGTGACGACTGGGTGTGCACCAATGCGCTTGTGTGTGTGTGCGCGCATTTGTGTGTGTATGTGTATGCGTGTGCGTGTGTGGGCGACTGGGCGCAATGTGTGACATCAACAACATCAGTTCAAGTTATTTTGTTCCGGCCATCCTAGCTTTCTTTAAATTTGTAGTATATGTGACATTTACCTAACCATATGAAACTCCACTTCTTTCCAGAACAGAATGGAAGTTAATTTTATTTGGCTCATTTTTTCTTTCTTGATTAGTCAGCAATCTTGGCAGATATCTACCTTGATGTTCAGAGCACACTACAAATCCTGAAGAATACACGTATGCTGAAAATTATATATATGCATGCACCCCCCTCTAAAGAAAATAAGCACGTACTACTGAAAAAGAAACACTGAGGTTCTATTATATTATACTACTTAAAAATTCATCTGCTGTCTTCAGTGGAGTAGAGGGTGGTTGGGGAGCTAGGAAGGCAGTACAAGGTTCCTCACTACACGTCGTGTACTGGATGTGGTCACTATACATGGAAACACAAAAGGTTAGTGTATCTCATGGGGACCTGAAAAACATACAAGAGCCAAGGAGAACATCTTGGTTACTGCTTCTCCGGTCAACTAGATTAGATCAAGCAAAAGGGTTTAAAAAAAATCTTCTTTCCTAAGAAAAGACGATTGCATGCGTTGGTTAAGCTAAGAAATGGTAAAGCAAACAAAGGTGGACAAGGGCTTGGTTGGGTGAGCTCACTCAAGGGCTAGCCCAAGCTATAGCCAGGGATGGCCAGATAAGGGCAAAAGAAAGTTACTCAACCCAAAGAGCACTAACCACTTCTCGCACCCAAGTGGCACCTTGGTAATACTTGTTTTGTTCAACCGAGGTTTCACTCAAGATTGCAATTACTACTGGATTTTTGAAAGGGCTCTATGTGGTCCCCTAAACTTGATAAGAGGACAAGTTTGAAATCTTT
Source organism: Bothriochloa decipiens (assembly GCA_023333625.1). Taxonomy (NCBI): domain Eukaryota; kingdom Viridiplantae; phylum Streptophyta; class Magnoliopsida; order Poales; family Poaceae; genus Bothriochloa; species Bothriochloa decipiens. Next base: position 39,502,146 of record CM041647.1, on the reverse strand, counting down.
GTCAAGGTTTAGCAAGAGATTTCAGCTTGGCTTGGATCGTTACACAATTTGGTTTGCAGTGGAGGTGAGAGAGGACCAAGGGGCATCGCCAGTTGCGGGACCCTTTTAGTGTCGGAGAGCAGAGTGGCCCAGGTGCGTTCAGTTGCCTGTGTGCTTGGCTTGGAGCATAGTGGTGACCGTTGACAGGTGACGGAGCTCCTGGCGTGCTCTGCTTCAACATGAGCTCCCTGGCGTGCTCTGCTTCAACATGAGCTCTGACTCCACCTACCATTCAGTACATCCTGATAAAGGTTGTCTGATTTTGTATATTGTGAAACTCAAAAGGAAAATGCTCCCCTAAAAAACTACAGCGTGGTAAGCTTAACATTAGCAATGTGAACCGAACATTTTCCCATCAGCATATAATGGAGCAGGAAAGCTTTATGGCCACGCGTTAGGGCATGTTTTAATGCAGGAGCTAATTGCTAGCTAGCTAAAATTAGTCATGCTGCACCTAAACAGGAGAGAGTAGATCAAAAGAAGCAAAGGAATGCTCCTTTTTCCATGCTATTCCAGACTTACAGGAGCTGAACAAGCAACTTGTCTGTAACTTCATTTTTTCCGCTCCCAACAGCCAGTTTGATGTGAAAACATTAATGATTACCAACAGATCACTCACAAACTCGCAATTTCATTCCATACACAGCAGATCTCAGGCGTGGAAGACTACTTTTTGTAGACGATGTGATGATTGAAGCACAGTGTGTAAGCAGAATGAACTGCACGCAATTGCATGAGAAGATATGGTGATTACCACAACCAAGTTTTTTTTTTTTCGACAACTCACAACCAAGGTTAAAGCCCTATGTTATTTATAGTATGAATAGCAGCACACCAAGTTTGCAGGTTGATCATACAGTAATATAGGCAAATCTATCAGTAGTTCACTGATAGTTTGGCACACCATGCCTTACGTAGCCCACTGTGAGGTTGCTTATATATATGTGAGCTTAAGAGACTGATTGGAATTGCACTCATGACTTCAGAATTCAGATCAACCTGCATGGGAATCGAACGAAATTAGTGGAGAAGGAATATGTCAAAGGAAATCATACACACAAATGTGAATAATTATAGGTAAAGATGCACAAGGACAAGGCCACATGTTAATATCAGAGATGTCTACAAGTTCATTGCAGCTTTCTCAAATTCAAGCATAAAAAAAATTGCCAGCAATCTGAAATGTTCAAGTCTTTGATAATCCACACATGGCAACTATTTTGAAAGGAAAAATCAACATGTATTGAACTTATAAGTAGCTTTCCAATCTCCAGCGCTTTGATGCATTGCTCCAAGTTGTAAATAATTTTTCCAAACTACAGTGCACAATATACTGCATTGTGCAGTGAAAAATAATAACTACAATAAAATGTGTCATTAATCAGGCCAACAGATACTGGCAATCAAGCAATTATAGCCACATTTCTTTCACTACAAAGGCAACGACAGTAGGACCCCATCACCACCAGGTTAAAAAACAAATAAGCTATTAGCCACAACGTTCTTTTAGCCTGTATCACTGTCACCAGAAATGGAAGAAAAAAAGATGGAGGACAAAATTTTGTGAGGCTCATACATCACTCTATCAAAATAACTCAACCTCCTTTCATTTCATTCGAACTCACAAATTTTGCCAAAATAGAACTACAGCTCAATACGTGATAATAATCTAATGATGTAGCCAAGGATAGCCAAAACACAGCTAAAAATCATTTGCTAGAAGACATCTAAATTCTAATGCTAGAACTAGAATAGAATCATGTACACAACAAGGCATCCTGTGCATCTATAAATGAGCCATCTTAGGAAGTACTTCTTGATAATCTTTTTCAGAATTACATTCATCCTGTGCATCTAACAATATTCAATGAAGCATGATTTAACAACCGAGTTTTCTGGGTAGGCGGAAACAATTTGTTCTTTCTGGTCTCTCAGTAAACATGATTATATGATGTTCTGTAATCTGTATCAATCATAACATAATTGGTCTATTTTATAACCACATGTTCATGTTTGGTTACCTATTCTGCCCGCTTCACAAATTTAGGCAACAAAACCAAATTATGATGCAAAACACTTGAACTGGATAACAATCCACGTAGCCAAGAAACGTAGAAACCACGACCAGCACCAACAAAGATTCACTCAAACCTTTGAAAGCAAACTCTATTTCACAACCTACAAAAACTTTCTTGGATATTCCAAGCGGAACATTCAGAAAAGTATTTAATAGAGATTATACAGAAAACTGTAAAGTAAAGAGCTTCAACACAATAAACGATCATACATAGCCTCAGCAATACCTAAAGCATTATCCATTATGTAACCACATTAACCAACACAATTACTAGTACTGAATTCGATCATATCGGCGTTGTCTCCATAAATACACAGTATCATAGTTTAATGGTTTAAAAAAAGTAGCAAGAATCACATGGCGGCAATGTTTTCAAGGCGTCGCTTAGTCGTCGTTTAAGCGCCAAGGCGCTACACGCACGACGCCTTGGCAGACGACTCGCCTTAAATTTGTGTGGCGGCCGGGGCGTCCAGAAAACGTCGCTTTGGCGTCCAAATCGCGCCAAATCGCACATGGCGGGCGCCATATGGGGAAGCCTCTGCTCCGGGCGGTGAGAAAATCCGGGAGAATGGACGCGAAAAAACGAAAGGGGGAACGAGCGCACGGAAGAAACAAAGCACGCGCGATGGAGAAACAGAGCGCAGAGAGCAGGTGCCAGCGCGCGGGAGACCCCAGTGAACCGGAGAGGAAGGGGAAGCCGCAGCTTACCCGCGCCGCCGCATTCACCCCCGCTGCCCCGCGGCCAGGCGAAGTTGCCGCTCGCCGCCTGCAGCTGCGCCATGCAGCCGCGCCATTTTCCCCATCTGGAAGCCACCGGAAGAGAGGGAGGGAAGAGAAAGAGAGGGGCGGAGGCTGGAGGCAGGCGGAAGTCGTGCGGCGGCGCTAGAATCTGGAGAAGATTCGGGATTTGGGAGCAGAGAGACAGAGATGAAGACGCGCTTGGTGGGTGAGGGGCACATGGGCTGCCTGATGGGCTGGGCCAGACCACTTCTTACAACTCCTCCTTTCTTTTTTCTTTTTCTCTTCACCCTCTACTGCTCTGAGCTGCTGTTTTTAATTTTTTTACGTCTTACTCGCTTAAGCGTAAGGCGGTAGTCAGTCGCCACGCCTCGCCTTACCGCCTTGAAAACATTGCGTGGCGGTTAACAGTTTTGGGAATATCAAGAAACAACTATTGTGTGCCAAAATGGGCATAAATTTCAGTGAGACAGTGCTAAACTCACAAGCCAATCTGAAAATATGCTGAAGCTACCAGTAAAATAACTTCGTGTCTGAGATACTTTTCAATGATAGCCAAGCATTGGACATCATTCTCAGCTCAGAGTTAGTTGATTGAACCTCGGCTTCACATAGGTGCATACATAGATGAATAATTTGTGAGCTCGAAACAAGACTCAATTTGGTTATGTAAACAATTTGTGTAAACAAGTCACCTGTTCTGAATCACCAAACACATATTCACCAAAATAAGGGTAAGACACAAAGCAGGCATGTCCTTAGCTGAAGACTCTGCATGTATAAAGGTACCACAAAAATCAACCAGGCTTCAGTGATTCACCAAATCAGCCACGAAACGACAGCTATTAGTAGTACGAATTAATACATCAGACCTCGAAACGAATCCCTCCCTCCTAATCAGTCGGCAGTCATATAAGGTGTCGAATTCCACACATCCAAACTGAAATCAGCGTGTGCGGCGGCACCCAGAATCAAAATCTTTCTCGGGCAGCTAAGCTAGTCCCAGCGAGCAGGCGCGCAGGAACCGAACCGAATCGAAGGGGGCGGAGCGGAATTCGATGAACTCGAGAGGAAACCAAGTCGCTGCTACTAGTTACCTGACAACATGGAGGGGGCCGGCAGTCGGCAGCGGACGGCTAGTTGTAGTAGAGCTCGAGGCCCATGCCGTCGTGGATCTCGTAGTCCTTGAGGGTGATGTGGTCCTTGTAGATGTTGTACCACTTCTGGATGCGGATCTTCTCGGGGCGCGTCCCCGTCTGCGCCGCCACCAGCTTCTTGAGGTCCCCGATGGTGTCGTCCTCGTTGCACTTGACCCGCACCTTCTTCCCCAGACGGTCGTTCAGCACCACCTCAATCATCTTAGCCTCCTCCTCCTGATCCTGCTCCGGACGGACGGTCCTCGACGCCGGCGAGAGCGAGAGTTCCCCCCTCGAGACGAGTCGAAAGCCTTTGGGGAAAGACGAAGAGCGAGTCGCCACCACAACCTTTTTTTTTCTTTTTTTTTTATATGGGCGGCTGCCGTTCGTTGCATCTGGTCCGTTAATTCAGAGGTGCACAGCTCAGATTTGAGCGCAGCGAAGGCCCACACGCAGTCTGGACCACCCGTCATAAGTCAACGCAGCCGTCTTTGTTGACAAAACACGTCAGTGCTGACGTAAGGACTCACTACACCATGGCCCCGGTGCAGAATTGACAGTGTGCAAATGTTTGAGGTGGTGGTGTTGTATCAAACTCAATAAACGGTGTTTGACCAACACACAAATGCATACTTGGTCAAGGAGGTGTGGATGGTTGGCTATATATCAAAAGAGACCCAAGAGCGATCGGTATGCTCTCGGCTTCTCCAATGGTGGCTTTTGGTTCGCGATAGAAGGAATGTTTAAGAGAGCGTTTTCGGTATTCGCCTCCTCGATTTTGTTTTACTTTTTTTTGATTTGGTTCCTTTGTAAGAGAGGGATTCTAGATGGCCTTTGGTGCCATACCGATTATTATTAACAAGTTTATGCTTTTCCTTTGTTTAGGTACATATGCAACTTCAAAAATATGTAGCAATTTTCAGTCAATGAGCCAGCTCAACTTCAAGCGCATACTTTGTTTGTACAATGACTTCATTCATGTGTATCTTATTAAGAAGTTCAAGCGCATGATTGGAACCTCTCTCTCTCTATGGATGTCCATAATTCTAAATTGATAGGTTGTCCTATCTTTTTTTAGTTATATATACATACATAGTAAAACCAAGGATCCAGAGCCAAAACAACTATAATTTTTATTGGAGGGGGTAGAACTTTAGGATTTAGAACTTCTTTTTCTTCAAACATTTCCACACGCCACGGCTCATTGACAAGTGATCTGCCTCGACAAATATAAAGAGACATGGTGTTGCAAAACCTACTGAGTTGCCACTTTCCGTTTGTAAGTGTTTATATTCAAAATGCCGATACTCGGGCCAATGCAAATATAAATGTAGTATATGTAGATAAAGCATATATAGCTAGGAGAACCATATATACTTTGAACAAAACTTAAACCAAATATCGGTTGTGCTTAACTGCTCAATAAAGCGCAAAAGTACATCGGGTCATATATATCCATATGACCGAGATGAAGTTCAGAGCAATTAATCTTTGTTGCCACCACAGCAGGACTATCATGGATCAAGCAGGTGAGACCCTAGCTAAAATGTCATTTATTTCTTGACCGGCCTAGATCTTTGGATGCACTTAACAAAGCTCCGAAGACTCGTTTCCAATGGCCCACCAGCAGCCACGGCCTGTCTAGCCTTCTCCTTGAACCCACTGGCGTTCGCCCTGACCTGTACCGCCGTGTCACCGCCACCCATCACCATCTCCACACACCTCGCGAGCTCGTCTCGCGCCAGCACACCTTCCCCGTCCCGCTCCGCCCTGACGCCCACCTCCCACTCCTCCTCCACCAGCCACGCGTTGACCGGCTGGTCCGACCAGTTCGGCACGGCCACCATGGGCACGCCGCACACCACGGCCTCCAGCGTCGAGTTCCACCCGCAGTGCGTCACGAAGCACCCCACCGACGGGTGCGCCAGCACCCGCTGCTGGTCGCACCACTCCACCACCATCCCCTTGTTGTCAACGTTGTTTCCCGCCGCAGCCGTCAGGCGGCAGAGGTCGTCCACCTCGTCGGCGCCGCCGCCCTCTCGGCGCACCACCCACAGGTAGGGTCGCCCGGTGGATTGTAGCCCGTGGAGGACCTCCTCGGCTTGCCGTCGCGTGTACCCTAGCAGGCTCCCGAACGAGAGGTACACGACGGACTTCTCCGGCTGCGCGTCCAGCCACTCCATATACTTCTTGTCGTTGTCCTGCTGGAAGAGATGGATCTGTGCTAATTCGCTCCCGTCGTTCTTCAACGGAACCGCCGGCCCGACGGCAAAGATGTCGACGTCGAGGTATGGCCGGAGTGATTTCATCGCGTCGTCTTCCAGCGCGGCGAACGTGTTCACCAGAACCGCCGGCTTCTCGTCGTCCACCTGCTGGAACAGCTCGCGCATCGACTGGAGAATCAACTCGGACAGCCCGTCCTGCGTGGACGTCTTCTCCTCGATGAAGAAGCTCGGCAAGTCGCGGGTTCGAAGAGGGCGATGCAGGCCCGGGAGCGTGACGGCGGCCTCGTCATCGGAGCTCAGGTTGCCACTGCCGGCGGCGGCGAGGAGGAGCTGATGGAGCTCGTCGTGGCCGTGGAAGTAGTGGTAGTACGCGGCGAGAACGGTCGCCGGCTGGATCCAGTAGATGGCCAGCGGGAGGCCGTGCGCGCGGGCGACGTCGCCGACCATCGGCATGCTGAGGGTGCACACCACGCAGGTCACCGGCGGCAGGCCGCTGTCTGCGGCTGCGAGGCGGCTGATGACGGCGGACAGGGTTTTGAAGTTGGCGTCGCGGCGCCGCGCCCGGTCTTCCGAGTCCATGGGCCACGTCCCATCGTCTTTGCCGTCGGAGAAGGGGAGGTAGGAGATGAGCCCGTCGCTGAGGATGGGCTCCTCGTCGGAGTAGGAGGAGGAGGTAGACGAGGGGAACATGCGGCGGTGGCCCGAGAGCGGGATCGAGAGGGTCGCCGTGCAGCCGCTGAGCTGAGCAAGGCGGTGCGCGAGCGTTCGTGCAGGGTTGACGTGGCCTTGCATGCTGAAGGCCACCACGAGGAAGTGACTACTAGGATCGTCTCCTCCATGTTTTTTGTGATCTTCGTCTTTTGCAGTGGGGGCAGCCATTATTAGGGTTTAGGACTTCACTAGCTGGTCGATCTTCCTTGGTGAATTGGCGAGGCAATTTTATTGCATTGCTTGCTGGTAGTAGGTGTTATCCTGTTTTTGCTACGTACATATATATATTGTTTGTGCTACGTCGTACATATACGAAGAAACGCACGCGAAACTACGAAGAAACGCACTTGGTGAGGTATTCGTTCGTTCGTACCTAAGCAACATTATATTGCTGAAACTTTGTGACATGTTTCATTTAGTATTCCAAGAGTCCAAATTGCTTGCATGTAATGTTATCTACTATAGGACAAAAGCAACGACTTAGAAGATCCAATCACACTTAGGATTCGTCTCAGATTAAAGTTTGTTTATGGTTTTGCCAATGTGGCAATGTCTGACAGCTAATGCAGCTCTTGGATCACATGATGTCGTATATATCAAGGAACCATACGAAGAAAAGGACACCTTGTTCAAATAAAAGGGCATTGCGCTATTATACAAGTGCTTGTTTTTTAACTAATGGTCAAGCAATGCTGCTGGTCACCGGTCATGCTTATCTTGGTGCTTACGTCATCTCGACAGCGAAAGATAGCAGACGAGACAGACCCAAAAACCTATAGATGCCGCAGGTGCAAATCAATACGCACATACAAAAACAGTACCCTAACCCTATATGAATGCCTCTAAGACACAGAGACACTAGGTTATCAATATATCTTTCTTTTGAAAAGCATAGTTAACACTTAACATACACTGAGATTGAAGAAATCATCGTTGTCTTTCTTTGTTGTCTCGAGGCATGCCACCATCGCTGAGCTAAAGACTCAAACCCTGTTTGGTCATAAAAATCCATATATAACATTCTCTATGGTTAGCAAAGCTTGATCACAAAAACTTCAACCACTCAACACAAATTATATATATACATAGGTTCTTTTGTTAATTCATGTACTCCCTCCATCCAAAGAAAAAAGAGTCGTTATATATGGGACAACTAATGAGTCAAATTTGTTAAAATTTGACTAGATTTGTAAAAAATATTATAACATTTGTATCTCCATCTCTTACTGTCAGGTGTTGTTAAATTCATACTACCTCAGTCCAAAAAGAACGTATTTTTCAGATGCTGTTCACGCTATTGTTGTCACGAGTGATTTTTTTTGAAATATTACTATATTTTTATTTGACACAAAAAAAATGGCCATGAACAAAATCTACCTTTTTTTATTAGAAATATGAGCAAAATCTACCTATTGTTTCGATTTCGGAATGGACCTTCAAAACATACGGCCCAGGCCTAGTAAGCTTCCTAAGCTTAGGTAGGCGTAACGGGCCAGGCCGTTGGCTATACCTTACTACTTTTCTCAGAAAAAAAAAAACAGTGAAGGAAACGAAAGGTATACACCCTTCCAGCAACTGACCAGTGGGCCCAATGGACGATTTCGATCCAGTCCCCTCCGACGACGGCGATGTCGCCGCCGCCGCCGCCCCTCGCGGCCGCTCCATCTGCCATGCCGGCTGCGGCCGCCCGTCCCGCGTGTGCCTCTGCCCGTACCTCCCTCCCTCCCCTCTCCCGACCTCCACGGCCGTCGTCATCCTCCACCACCCGCACGCCCTCCGCCGGAACCCGCTGTCAACACTGCCCCTCCTGGCGCGCTCCCTCTCCAACTTCCGCCTCATCTCGGGCCGCCGCCTCCTCCCCTCCTCCATCCTTCCCGCTCCCACCCGAGGCGGCCCCGTCCTGCTGCTCTACCCCTCGCCCGCCGCCGCCGACCTCGCCTCCTGGTGCCGCTCCACGCCGCCGCTCTCCGCGCGCGCAGGGGCCGCACCCACCCTCCTCCTCCTCGACGGCACCTGGAGGCAGGCGAAGGAGATGTACACGGCCAGCCTGCCCGTCCTCTCGTCGCTGGGCGCGGTCCCTGTCGCGCTCCCCGTCGACGGCTCCGCCGACGGCGACAGCATGTTCGAGTCCGACCTCGTGGTCAAGAAGGAGCCCCGCAAGGGGTGCGTCAGCACTATGGAGGCCGTCGCGAGGGCGGTGCGGCTGCTGGAGCCGGAGGGGCACGGCGCCGTGGTTGAGGAGACATTGCTTGGTGTGCTCAGGGCTATGGTTGGCTTCCAGACTGAGCATTTGCAGCACCGGACGGTGAAGCCGAGAGTGAAGATGAGGAAGAAGAAGGAACTCCAGAGGGAGGAGGAGATGCAGAGGAATGCTGGATTGATGTGACTCAAGGTGCCATAGATGGATTGGCGCTTGCTCATGATGGTGGAATTTCTTGCCTTGGATTCTATCACCAATCCACCACCTCCAGACTCCAGCAGTGAAGGTCTCATTTTCCTCAGGCATATAGATGGTCTGTTTACTTAGTTTAGGATTCAGGATGCATTGTTGTGTAGCATATCTGCATAAGCATATGGCTACTAGGATAACTAAAAATTGGTTCATGTTGATCCTATTGGCTCAAAATATATCTGCAAGATTTATCTCTTTCTGATGTTCTAACACTTTGGAAACATTGGGATACTATCTTATAGATTGTGATAGATTGTGATGCGATTCTTATGTAATTCTCCTTGAATCATTTGTTCAATTCAGACCAGGGAATCCCAATTCTTTTGCTGAAATTTCCACATATTAGGCCTGAAACCCAGGTGGTTTCCATTCTTCTGTTTGTATTTATGATGTTTGATGATACTGAAATTAGAGCAATGGAGACCTTATACCAATGGTGCATGCAGTTCATGAATTGTGTGGCCTTTGCATCTACATTTTCCATCGCCAGTGTCCTTTAAAGGAATTCTTGACTCTTCTTTCCCAGCATAGGTCAGGATCAATCATTCAGGATCCTATTGGCTATATTTCATCAAATTTGTGCACTGTTTTTCTCCCCTTGAACAGCAATGCCTGCACTCGTCTTATGCCCTGGACCCTAGTTGAATATGTTGAGAAATATGCTTGTCCAGTGGTTCATTCTGGCTTCCAAAGTCCTAAACATCCTTGCATCAGAATATTTTCAGTAACTCACTTTTGGAATGCTCTCACTCCTCCAGTAGAGTGAAAGTATGTCACACAAGCTCACATCTTTTGATACATCTTCATCAGGCTGCATCCGTAATTAAATTCTTGATTATCAATACAGAAAAAGATGTGGAGCTAGATCCCAAATGAGAAACCTGAACCAACATGTCCGAAGGGAGCTAGATCCCAAATCAGAAACCTGAACCAACATATCAGTTGTCCGAAGGGTTTTGGTAAGCCAAGCCATGCATTTATCCTAGGCAACAATAGGTAATGCGGCCTTCTTAGATGTAATTACATTCTAAAACTGTTGAGAATGCTTTTCTACCTGCGGATCACTATTTTCTGCCCCTAACTCTAAACCTGGGGGGCACTCTTTTGAAGTATGCAAAAGACGAATGCTGTAGATACCAATGGTGGACAAATGTCTTACTAAATGTAATGGAGGGCTCAAACTGTCAAAACTTGGGTTAGATATATCTGAATGCTTGCTTCATCCAGGTGGATGTACTTTTAGGCCGTTGTAAAATGAACCAATTCATGTATAATTGCTATAGAATTCCTGCTTTCCAAAGGGGGCCTTGTTATATGGTGTAGTGGGGCCATCAAAATTTTCTTAATGGCATGACTTTCATGTGTGATTTGGTAGGAATTAAATTGGATGGACCCTGGGTCCATTCATTCTCCAATGCTGTGATTGTTCGACTGCATTTCCGATTATGACACATTGTTCCGATTACGACGTGATTGTTGGATTGCATTTCCAACGTACTTTCATCCCAAAACATGTGTCATTCTCACTTTCGGAGAAATCACCCGTTTTTAAATTTGCTGACTAAATATATATAAGAAAATATTAAGATTGATGGTGCGTACTTAGTATTATTAGATGAATTGTTAGACACATTTTTATTAAACTTATTTGAAGATATATTGCTACTATTTTCAAGAAACCTAATTAAAGTTGTGAGAGTTTGACAAGCATGCAACCAATAGCTAAGTTATTTTGGGACAAGTGAGTAGCACGCAACAAAGCTTCGTGTGATGTTTAATCCAAACTGCTGTAATTTGATTATGGTTTATGAACCATCACATTGGCTAGAAAACATTATTATATATAATTAGAATATGTATAGGAAATGGTGTCCTCAGGCAGGCTCGCCACCCCGACAACTCCTCCCGGTCTGTCTTTCAACCACCAAAAACCCCATGGCCCTGCTGCTCCTGCTCCTCCTGATCCTGCGCCACCACCATGCACAGGCACGGGCACAGGCTCGCTCCGGCCCCGTCGTGTCGCTGACCATCCATCCACTCGCACTCGGCACGCACGTCCCTCAACAACAATGGCGACGTCGGCGGCGAGGAAGATGAAGCAGCTCCCCGTGCCGACCAGCCGGCTGTGGGACGCGGGCATCCGCAAGCTCCAAAACATCCGCCGCGTCGGCGGCACCGGCGTGCCCGCAGCCGCGTCGTCGGGCGGCGTTCCCGTCGTCGACACCGCCGATGCCGTCGCGCCTAGCTTCTCCCCCTCCGCGACGACGTCCAAAACCATCTACGAGTACCACAGTGACGGTGACGACGACGACAATGGCACAGAGGGCAGTGGCAACGACGACGACGACGAAAACGACGACGGGCTCGGCGAGCACAGCCACGCCGAGCAGGCGCTTGCCAGCGGGGACTTCTACGAGGGCGACCTGCGTGGGGACCTCCCACACGGCACGGGTAAGTTCCTCTGGACCGACGGCAGCATCTACGAGGGCGCCTGGCGCCGCGGCCGCGCCTCCGGGCACGGCAAGCTCTCCTGGGCGTCCGGCGCCACCTACAAGGGCGACTTCCGCGGCGGGTACATGCACGGCCAGGGCACCTTCATCGGCGAGCACGGGGACGCCTTCGCGGGGCTCTGGGCGGGGAGCCTCCGCCACGGACGCGGCACGCAGGCGTACGCCAACGGCGACGTGTACGACGGCCACTGGCGCGAGGGGCTGCAGGACGGCCACGGGTGCTACATCTGGCGCCACGGCCATGAGTACATCGGCGCATGGAGGGCCGGCGACATGCACGGCTGCGGCACCGTGATCTGGGCCGACGGCGACCGCTACGACGGCGCGTGGGAGGGCGGCAGGCCCAGGGGCCAGGGCACGTTACAATTGGACGGCGGCGGCATGTACATCGGCGCCTGGCTGTGGGAGATGGACGAGGCGGCGGCGGCGGCGGGCACGGTGCGCGCCGACGGCCTCTACTACCCGCCGGACGGTGGCCCGGCGGTGCCCATGCCCCGGGATCCATGCGAGCCCATCACCACGCTGCTCCAGGAGCTCGACGTGTGCGAGGGCAAGACGGCGTCGCTGATGCCGTCCAACAAGATAGTCACGTGGCCAGGGGTGGATTCCGCGCAGAAGAAGCCTGTGCAACGGCCGCCAAAGGTGAGCAAGATGAGCGCCGCCCCCGCTGCTGACGCCGACGCCGGCCATGGGAGGAGGTCAAGCGTGAGCAGGGGGAGCAGCGCGTCGTTCGACATGCTGGGGCTAGCTGAGAGTGCGGCCGGCAAGGAGGCGCAGACGACGGACAGGTGGTCAAGCCTGCTGTCCTCAACATGCATGTCCATGCCGGGGAAGAAGCAGGGGGAGACGATATCCAAGGGGCACAGGAACTATGAGCTCGTGCTCAACCTGCAACTTGGCATCAGGTGTGTGTTCTTTCCCTGGCAAATGCTATGGCATCCATTGTGCTTTAATTTGATGCCCATTTGATCTGAATGCTATTAATTTATTTTTCTGACTGATGCTAGTGCATTGCTCCTTCATTTTGAATCTGATTGAAATTGAATTGAAGTTGTCAACGGTAATTCATTCATGTTCTTAGCTTTGGAACACAGGCATACTATTGGAAGGTACCCAGCACCTAAATCGCTGGATCTTAAACCATCAGCATTTGATCCAAAAGAGAAGGTGTGGACAAGATTTTCTCCTGAAGGATCAAAGCATACTCCTCCTCACCAATCATGCGATTTTCGGTGGAAGGACTACTGCCCACTGGTTTTCAGGTCTCTTCTACTGTTTTTGTTTTTATAGCTTATATGCGAACCTACATACCTTGGTGATGCTAAGTTTCTTGTTCTTTTTTGTGTTATTAGCTGTTGATTTGAGATATGGGATAGCTGCTGCGTCCAGTCTCCAATGTTCAGCTAATTTTTGTTCTTATTATGTACACTGTTCCAGGACTTTGTGCAAGCTCTTCGGTGTCAACCCTGTGGATTACATGAACTCCATCTGTGGGGATGGGGCACTCAGGGAGCTTTCGTCTCCTGGAAAAAGTGGATGTTTCTTTTACCTAACGAATGATGACAAGTACATGATCAAAACAATGAAGCAGTCAGAAATAAAAGTAAGCTCACTCTCGGTTCTCTTTGGTTCTCACCCGGCCTTAGGTTAACAAGTTATGTGACAAAATTTGTTCTTTCATGTGAACAGGTTCTTTTTAGGATGCTTCCATCCTATTATAAACATGTTCGTGCTATTGAAAATACTCTAATAACTAAATTTTTTGGTCTGCACTCTATTAAAATTACAGGAGCGGCTATTCAGAAAAAGGTTAGCTGCATATGCAATGAGAATAAACTGATCAGATACTCAAGTAAATTGATGCATGAGAGTCTCTCAACATTTAATTTCTATCCATGAAACACAGGTTCGATTTGTTATAATGGGGAATCTTTTCTGCACCAGCTATGCAATCCATAGGCGCTTCGATTTGAAAGGATCTTCACATGGTCGAATGACTGATAAACCTATTGATCAGATTAATGAGCATACCACGTTGAAGGATCTTGACCTCAATTTCATTTTCCGCCTGCAACAATCTAGGTTTCAAGAATTCTGCAGGTGCAATACCACGTTGAAGGATCTGCGAATTCTACCAGATGTTATATTTCCCTTCCTCCACTGAGTACATTTTAGCAATAGTAACATATGTGCAAATTAAGCTCATCTAAACGAATGTTTGGGTTTCCTTCCAAAAAAAAAAAAAGAATGTTTGGGTGTGCTGCTAGTGCTAGCTAATCTGACAAACTAATATTTGAAGAAACCCAAGCATCCCTAGTTCTCATAATTTGTATCTCTTTCCAGGCAGGTGGACAAAGATTGTGAATTACTAGAGCAGGAGAGGATCATGGACTATAGTCTTTTGGTTGGAATTCACTTCAAGGACAGATGCAAAGATAGGTTCCTTATACGGAGTACATGCTTGCTTTAGTGCTTTAACATTGTTACAGTTTCAATAATACTGTAAATATACATATGGAATTATTATGCTAAAAAACTCTGTTTGGTTACAGACAGCAGCAATCCGGAGAATGTTACCGCTGAAGATTCTGAACAGAATAGGTAGATCCAAATGTATTACATTAATCACATTTTTGCAATCCGGAGAATGGAATTATTATGCAAGTTCATCTCTTCAGCTTAGCTTGCTTAATTCATGCAACAACTTCTACATTTGCATTTACATTGATCTCTAAGAAATAACAAACTAATTGTGACTTTTTTTTGTAGAAAAGCACCATTAAAACTAGGAATTTGCATGCACTCGAGGGTGGAGAATGTTTTGAAGAATCCTGATGGTGAATCTTCGCTCCTGGGTGATCTTACTGGCGAAATCCAGGATGTCATACTATTTTTTGGAATCATTGATATCCTACAAGACTACGATATCAGTAAAAAACTTGAGCATGCTTACAAAGCAATGCAATATGATCCCAATTCCATATCAGCTGTTGACCCAAGGCAATACTGCAAGCGATTCAGACTTCATTTACAGGGCTTTCACAGAAGATGTATAGTAACTACTGTCATTTAACTTAAGCGACTACCAATTATTTGGTGGATGTTCTTCACCCATCCTCTAGCTAGTGATTCTTTGTGTAAAAAATGTGTCTTCTTTCGTGGGAGCTATAATTATTTTTCCTAAAAGCTAAATGGAATAGCATCCCAGTAACTGAAATTGAGAGACATTGATGGCTCCAATAGTTCTTCTCCAGTGACCATCTCGTCTTCTCCAGTGAAGAGTCGAGCTCTAGCGAGCTCTGGTTAAGGTTAGAGGGAGGGAATCAGCTAAAAATTATTTCTAGCTCATTTAAACAGGATGACTAATAGGTGAGGTTGTTGGCGCTAGAACCTAGCACCGACGGAGCGAGTAGTGCCTACTCGACCCTACACTCGAGACCCTCCTTGAACCAAAGAAGAAGATGAGCCAAGCTCCTGAACACACACACCGCTCTTGTTTCAGCGTTGACCGAAACTGAGTACACAAGTGAATGGTCACAAAGAAGTTTATGTTTCCATTGCTTTGCATAGAATTTATACACAGACCTCACCCACTATCGAGTACATGAGGCATGACTACAGTACTCAACTACTCCTAGTACTATTCTAGTATCAGCTCGAGACGTGGCTGATGGAACCTCTATAGGCGCACGACCTAACGCCATACTGCTATAGGACCAGGACATAGTTGGCCTCAACACGAGCTGACCCCTACATGTCCTTGACCATGTTGAGAAGAGAAAGATGGGATGGCAGCAGATTATGTCCAACAATCTTCCCCTAATCTTGCTGCTAGCCCTTGACCTCGACCATGCCAATCATCTTCCTCCTCTCCTCGAACCGAGTGACTTGGTGAGGATGTCAGCAAGCTGCCGGCCAGTGTCGACGAACTCGATGATGATCTGTCCTCCATCGACGTAGTCTCGAAGGAAGTGGAACTTCACATCGATGTGCTTGCTTCTATCATGGAGGACGGGGTTCTTTGTCGACGCAATTGCTGGCTGGTTGTCCACCTTGAGCGCCGGTGGCCAAGCCTCGACACTCGTGAGCTCGCTCAGCAATTGTCGTAGCCAGACCACCTGGCATGCCGCCGTGGCCGCAGCCACATACTCTGCCTCACAGGTGGACACAGCCACCATCTTCTGCTTCAACGACTGTCAGGCGATCGGCGCTCCGTTGAGAAAGACAAGCACGCAGGAAGTGCTCCGCCGCCTATCCACGTCACCCGCCATGTCCGCGTCGCTGAACAACGTGAGTCCCAGCGCGCCCTCCTTGGCCTCAGGCGGTGCTTCACTGAACACCTTCAGCTGAATCTCGCCGCGCTTGGGAAGACAATCCCCAACTCCACCGTGCCCTGGACGTAGCGCAACAAGCGCTTGACCGCTGTCCAGTGATCTTCCCGTGGATCCTCCATGAACCGGCTCACATAGCTCACCGCAAAAGTGATGTCCGGTCGCGTGTGAGTCAGCCAGCGCAACCCGCCGACAATGCTCCGGTAGAGCGTAGCGTCCACCTTCGCCGTGGTGCTCTGCCTCGAGAGCTTAATGCGCTCCTCCATTGGTGTGGCCACAGCCTTGCAGCCCGCCATGTCCGCCCGCTTGAGCAGCTTCTGCGCGTAGGCGCGCTGCCCCAGCCTGATGGCGTCCTCCCCCCTGCTTCACCTCGATGCCGAGGTAGTAAGACAGGGCACCCAAATCGCTCATCCTGAACCGTGCGACCATCTCCTCCTTGAAATTTGTGATGTCCTGAGCCCGCTCGCCGGTGATGATGAGGTCGTCCACGTACACCCCGACAATGAGATGCTCCTTCCCCCGTCGACAGGTGTACAATGCGTGCTCTGTGACGCATCTCCCGAACCCAAGCTCAGCCATGGTGGCATCGAGCTTGGCGTTCCACGCCCGCGGTGCCTGACGCAGGGCGTAGAGGGCCTTGTGCAGGCACAACACCTTTTTCTCCGTGCCCTTGACGACGAACCCCAGCGCCTGTTTGATGTAGACCGTCTCTGCCAGGTCCCTGTTGAGGAACGCCGACTTGACGTCGAGGTGGTGAACCTGCCACTCCTTGGCAGCAGCGAGGGCGAGCAGGAGTCACACCGACTCCATGCATGCAACGGGGGCAAAGACCTCCTCGAAGTCGACCCCCTCGCGCTGCATGAACCCTCAAGCGATGAGGTGCACCTTGTCCTTCACCACGATCCCGCGCTCGTCCTGCTTCACCTTGAAGAACCACTTGAGTCCAATTGGCTGGCATTCCACCGGCAGATTGACAGGCTCCCAAGTCTTGTTCTCCTCGATGGCCTTCAGCTCCTCCAGCATTGCCTTCCACCACGCTGCGTCGCGCTCCGCAACGACGAACGTGGTCGGCTCCTCTGCACTCATCAGAAGCAGAGTATGGTCATCGTCGAGGGTCCACGCCGCCAGACTAGGTACCGTCGCATCTGCGATGACGTCGTCCAAGCGATGGAACCGGACCTCCTCACCCTCGTGGTACGCGTCCACGAATTCCGTGATGTCCGACGGTGGCATTGCATACTCGATGGTTGCAACTGCAGTTCCTCGAGGCGGAGTCGTTCGCAGCGGAGAAATTCTGTGCTCGACCCCTCCTCCGCGGTCGAGGTCCCACGGCCTGCACTCGAGGCTTCCTGATCAGTGATCAAGGCCCCTCTAACAGTCGAGGCACCCCGGCCCGTACTCGGTCCTGCTGACCTGTGGCGAGACTGCCTGCCTCGGGGTCGAGGCTCCCCGGTCGAGGGTCCCCTGCGCGACCGTATCCCATGGTCCCGTGCTTGAGGCCTCCCTCGACTGAGTCGAGTGGTTCAAGGCCTCCCGTGAATGAGTCCGCGGTCGAGACCCCACGTGCCTGTGCGGTCGAGGCCTCCCGCGCCTGTGCGGTCAAGGCCTCCCGCGCCTGTGCGGTCGAGGCTATCCGGGCCTTCCCGGTCGAGGCCGGCTCGACCCGTGCGTATGACTCGGTCAGGTTCGAGGCCCTCCTCGCCCTGCTCGATGCCTCCGATTCCGTAGTCGCGGTCGAGGCCGCGTCCCTCCGACCCGCATTCGTGGCCGAGGCCCCCGGTCAAGGGGTGGCCCAGTGGAACAGAGAATGGCCCAAGGCAGGGGACTCTGCTCTAGACAGATTGGGTGGCTCCTCCACCCCAGCCGCCGTAGGGTCCACTGCTTCGGCTTTCCTGGTCCCTGATGCCTCCTCAGGTTCGCCATGGCCATGGATTACCATCCTTTCCATGATGAATGTGTCACAGAGCCCGCCGCCTTGCTCGAGGCTTCCTGCTTTCGGCCTGTCCTAGGTCCACGATGCAGCCTCGTCGAAGACCACATCCCAGGACACCGCAACCTTGCCCCTGACCAAATCATATAGCCAATAGGCTTTCGACCCCTCCTCGTAGCCGAGGAACACCATGTGCGTGCTCCTGTCCTCCAGCTTCCCGAGGCCTGGCTTGACGGTCTTCACATGACCGATGCAGCCGAACGTGCACAGGTACGAGACATTAGGCTTGCGCCCGTGCCACGCCTCGTATGGCGTCTTCCCCTCGAGGGCTTTGGTAGGCGACCGATTGAGGATGTGCACAGCGGTCATGACCGCCTCTCTCCAGAACGCCACCAGCATCCCCTTGGCCTTCATCATCGAGCGTGCCATGTCGATGATGGTCTGATTCCGGTGCTCCACGATACCATTCTGCTGCGGTGAGTAGGGTGCTATGAGGTGTCGACCCACCCCCTCCTCGACGCAGTATTCAGAGAACTCGAGTGCCGTGAACTCGCCACTGCGGTCGGTCCGGAGCACCCACAGCTGCTTGCCGCACTCTGCCTCCCCCCGCACCTTGAAGCGCTTGATGGCATCCGCCGCGTCACTCTTGCTTATCAGGAGCTGCAGCCACATGTAGCGGTTGTAGTCATCCACGAGCAGGAGGAAATATCTCCGCCCTCCATGCGTCACTGGTGTGATTGGCCCGCAAAGGTCCCCGTGGACCAGCTCGAGGGTTACCGTTGAGCGGTACCTCGCCGTCTTCAGGAACGGTAGCCGCCTCTACTTCCCCGCCAGGCAGCTGTCACACACCTCCTCAGCATGCTCGATCCATGGTAGCCTGGTCACCATCTTCCCAAGCCAGCCCAGAGCATCGAAGCTCAGGTGGCCGAACCAGCCATGCCACAGCCATGGCTCCTACGTGCATGCAGCTACCAAGCACACAAGATGTTCCACCTTCAAATCGAGAAGATAGAGGCGGTTCTTGGGGTGCGTTACCTTGGTGAGAAGACGCTGCTCCTTGTCACTGATCCGCAGCACGCCGTCTCAAATCAGCACCTCCGCCCCACGCTCGTCAAGTTGACCTAGACTGACGATGCTCGAGCGAAGCTGTGGGATGAAGTACACATCCGTCAGCGTGCGCTGCTCCCCGTTCCGGCAACGGAAAATGACCGTGCCTTGGCCTCGGATGTGCACCCTCGAGCCATCCCCGAACTTGACCGTGCCGGTCTTGTTCGTGTCGAGGTCGGTGAAAGCGGTGCGGCAACCAGTCATGTGGTTGCTTGCGCTGGAGTCGAGGTACCACCACTGCTCCTTCTCATCGCCGATTGCCCCCAGATGTGCCTGCGCCCGTGGCTCATCAAGTTTGACGGCCTGCGGCGCAGTCCTCTGTTCCGCCTCCGTCTCCCCTGTTTTGCTTCCTGCAGAGCGTGGTACTCACCCATCAAGAGTGCTTGCTCGTCGTCGCTGTCGTCCTGAGCCAGGTGCACCTCCTCCTTCTTCTCCTTCCTCTCCGGGCACTCGCGTGCCCACTGCCCCACCTTGCGCACTTGCGACAGGCGTTGGGGGCAGTGAACTTCTTTTTGCCCTTTTTCTTGTCCGCCGGTGCCTTCCCCTGCTTCTTGCCACCGTTGTCGCCACAGTCACCACCGCCGTGGCTAGAGCCTTCCCTGGACCGACGCTTCTCCTTCATCCGCGCCGTCCACTCCTCCTCGGTCAGCATCAGCTTGGGCTTTTCCTTCTCCGACGGTGCAGGCCCGCGGCTCTCCACCACCCGCAGCCTCCCTGCCACATCCTCGAGGGACAAAGTGGAGATGTCCAGCATTGTCTCGATGGACATGGCGAGCTACGAGTACTTGGGAGGCACCACACAGAGCAACTTGCTGACGAGATCCTCGTCCTCCAGCGGCTTACCGTAAGTGGCCAGCTGGCTAACTAACGACTAGAGACGCAGCGTGAAGTCCTCCACCGTCTCCCCGGCCTTGAACCGGATGTCGTTGAACTCGCACTTGAGCTGCTAGACCTTGGTGTGCTTGGCTCGATCCGAGCCAACACGGAATGAGGCCAGCATCTCCCAAGCCTCCTTCGCTATGGCCTTCTGGCCGAGTGCCTCATGGAACTCATCGGGCGTGGAAGCCATGAGCGCCTCCATGACGCCCACCTCCGCCTCCTCGCCGGCGTTCCCAGTCTCGACGGCCGCCCACCACCTCCGGACGCGCAGCTTCCACTTCATCTGCACAGCCCACTGGCCGTAGTTGGTGCGGGTGAGCATCGGCCAGGAGTTGGTCCCGCCATACTCCCTCACTACGCGCACCTCCACCGGCTGCGCCACGGGCTGGAGCTGCCTCTCCGCATCTCCGCCGCCGCCATGCAGCGCACCGGTGCCCGTACCAGTCTCCGACATCGCTGGCGGTGAAGCCTAATGATGTGTACGGCTCCGATACCACGTGTTGACGCTAGAACCTAGCACCGACAGGGCGAGTAGTGCCTACTCGACCCTACCCTCGAAACCCTCCTTGAACCAAGAAAGAAGACGAGCCGAGCTCCTAAACACACACACACCGCTCTTGTTTCAGCATTGGCCGAAACTGAGTACACAAGTGAATGGTCGCAAAGAAGCTTATGTTTTCATTGCTTTGCATAGAATTTATACACAGACCTCACCCACTATCGGGTACATGAGGCATGGCTATAGTACTCAACTACTTCTAGTACTATTCTAGCATCAGCTCGAGATGTGGCTGATGGAACCTCTGCAGGCGTACGACCTAACGCCATGCTGCTACAGGACCAGGACATGGTCGGCCTCGACACGAGCTGACCCCTACATGTCCTTGACCATGTTAAGAAGTGAAAGATGGGGTGACAGCAGATTATGTCCAACAGAGGTAATATGTAGTCCTGCCATAGCCCATTAGCCTATCCATTTGAATCGATTCGTCCCGTGAGATACACAACCAAAAATAGATCAACCAAAACATGTTCTTGCAACTTAACACACCACCTTAAAGTATCTGCTATGCCTAGATATACTTGTACTAGCACAAATTAAAGCAGAATAAACAGAATAGTACTCGTTAAAAAAAACTAAACAAGATTTAGAAACCCAGGGTACGAACCATCAAAAGGCAACTCTGCGTGTGCATAGTTATACAGACTTGTCAGAATACTGTTGACAAACAAAATCTAAGATTAGATTCATCAAGCACGCCGATGCATACGAGAAAGGGATTGCTGGGACAAGATGCGCACCAAAGCACAAATAACGACTGCAATATGTTTATGATGAAAGACTTGGTACTAAGGTACAAGTAAATAATAATGATATAAAGATTAAAATAGCATATGTGACTTCATCAATATGGATTGCAAATAGTGATGCATACATCTCCCAAACATCACTAGTTAATAGAAATTGGTATCTGAGTTTGCTAAGATAGAACAACTGCAAACACTAACTGTTCGCTCCAGGAGTAGCGCAGAGGACAAAAGATGAATGACATATTCACATATACTAGTAAAATATACTTAAGCATAGCTAACAGAAACTAGTTAAGGAAATAAGGTCATAATTGACCAGGCAACGGTGACATCCATTTTGCAAAACCCGACATCAAGCGTACCAGAGCTTCTACCTGCCTTCTTGGGTCTGAATCCCTTGTCATCTTTCCCTGCCATTATTACCTTACCCAAATCCTCATCATACCGAAATGCTGCCACAGAAACTTTCAGCTCACCCTCAAATTCAACTGAAGCCACAGATCGTGAAAGCTTGATCCTGCCATCATCATCGACCGGAATCTTCTCAAATTCAAGCAACAAGACTGGCATATCTTCTAAACTAGATGTCTGTGTAGTATATCGACCAAAGAAATCATCTGGCCATGACCTCTCGGTGACATGCACACTGATAGTGGCCTCCACAGAACAAAAAACATAGCCAAACTTCAACTCCAGTGTGCTAAGCTTGCCAGTATTGGATTTGTTCATCAAGCACGTAGAATTAATGTCAGAATAATCAGTGAGCGGCACTGCTAAGAGGCTTAAATCTTTATCCTCAGATTCAATAAAACCCTTAACTTTCAGTTCAACCTTAAAGTACACAGGATCACACACCACAACTGCACGGGTTGGACCTGTCAGTTTTAAGAATGGATCCTGCATTCAATGCAACCAATTTAATAATATTTTCACATAAATTAAGTCAATAATATTTTCTCCATTATTTTCTACTGAATCTGGTGCACGTTTGATACAATTAATCTATGTTGACAGAAAACTAATCTATTTAAACGGGAGTTTGTCCATCACCATGCCATATAAATTTTAGCAGAAAATAAAGAAGGGAAAACCCCCATTGTAAGATTTTATATATTAAATTAAAAAAAATGTATAGAGAAAATAAAACCACAAGAGGTGGCTGAGAGAGCCTCTGGGCAGAGGAAGACTAAAGAAACCAAAGGCCTCAGAAAAGGATCTATAAAGAGAAGGAAAGCAGCGTGTTTATCTCCAGTCTAGTAGAATGAATGAAGTCTATATGCAGCAGCAAATTTGTGAAAGTTAACTTTTAGAGATCACAATTTTGAAATATCAAAAGCATTGAAATCTTTCACATCTTTTAAACTGAATGAACTAATGTACATAAACATAAAGCAATCTGAAGCGCGCGCGCGCGCACACAGAGAGAGAGAGAGAGAGAGAGAGAGATATGTAAACATTCAGAGTACAATGGAAATATAATATTACAAAACTATATGTAGAATATGTAGTGCGCACAATAAAATATGTGAGGGGTCATAGCAGGAGTTAACGAGAAATACAGTTTAGTGCATTAGTGAAATCACATTAAAATTATCTTATTTTATTTCAGACATTTGCTCAGCAGTGCCTTGCAAATTATCCTCAAACGTATTCAGCCAAAAGTCAGAACTTTCAGGCGTAAAAAAATCGGATGCCAGTCTCAGGCGCGGGAAATGGACTTAAGAGATCTACCAGTGCATATTGAGTCCATGCATTATAGGAGCACCAATAAACGGAATTGACTTTGACAAAATCAGAGAACACTAAAAACTTCAGGCAGCAGGCATTCTATGTCCCACTTATGTCTGGGGCCATAATTTTTGAGAATTGCTACAATAAAGGTTAATATTGAGTTGGTGACCAAATGCATTAAGCTTATACTCAAATTCAACTTCTAACACCGACAAACTGAAGACAAATGAACTTTAACCAATACAGATAAAAAAGGTTGCATGTTGCAGAGGCTTATACATGTTCCTTTCCACACTTTTTTTTTAAAGACATCACCGGAGGGGTGAGAGCCCCACCTGAATAGTTTTCCATTAATTCCGGCAAGCCAGTGGATGGAGGGTGATGGCACCTACAGTTAACGGGATAGGCCCCAGGAAAATATAATTAAGGGGGGAAGAAGATAGATACAACAAACAACAGTGAAACAACAACAACATCAACGAAACAAACTCAAGGATAAGCCTGGACCCTTGCCGAAAGACGTTAGCCGAACGTTGATTTGCGCCTCCACCGAACAACATACTTGTCGTTTTCACCATGGCCATTGTGCCCTCCACCACTCCTCGTAGCTATGCCGATCCACTGCCGCCCTCCATCTGAGGACCACTCCATGCAGCAGGATGGGGACTAAGAGTGGCGATGAACACGCAAGCCCCGGATGATCGGACACGACGACCTCCCTTTGAACTGATGATGACATCCTCCGACACATCCGGGCCCACATACCATCATTTAACGCCATCCACGGGGAGGAACCCTTGGAGGGGAATGACAGCAGCGGTGGAAACACCACCCGACATTTAATATTCTGACACCACCAAGGAGAGCGCCGACGGAGCAGAGGAGCCAGAGAAGGACACTCGTCGAGCGTCGGCAACAACCAACAACCAGGGACAAAACTCACCCAAGAGAGACCAACAACAACAACAATGGGAGGAGAGCAAAAGGAGAGAAACTCAAGGCCACGGCAGGAGCTGGAGACGACCGGCAGCCATGTCGATGCCTTTAAGAAGGGAAATGACGTCCACGGATGACACCATCGTTGGCCGGAGTAACAGGCTCGGAAGGGCATACGCCTCTACCTGAGCCCCACACAGTGGGGTGCGGCAAGCACGGAAGGGCCTTCACGGTAGCAGGAACTGAGTTTATCGACACCTCCAGGGAGGGATATGACACCATTTCGTGCCATTGTCAATGGCCTGAAGCAACATCCAGGCAAGGGTTTTCACCCTAGTTCCATATGAGCCATGCTCTGCCTGTCCTGGGCAGGATCGATGCTGGCGGCGACGTCGACCAACTCCACGGCGCCATCACGAAGCAGACGCCACCGTCGTAGGCCGAGGGACAAGGCCGAAGCAGGGAGGGCTTTCCCCTCCAGCATGGGAGCCTCCGGTTGGGCTCGCACGCGCTCCTGCAGGTCATCGCGCCGTTCGAACCCGACCAGAGGGAGTTGCCGCCGCAGCAGGCCAGCCATGGCCTGACCAGCAGGAGCTCCATCCAACCGTGGACGTACGCCGGCTGCGCAGCGGCCACCGGTCGTCGTGACTGGTTGGGAGCGCCAACTTGGGCCGAGGCCCTCGACATCTTCTCCCTCCCCATCTGCCGGCAGCAATGGCACCCCGGGCGCAGCCAGTCCCGAGCGCACATAGCTGCAGCGCCCTGGAGCCGACGCTAGCGAGCGCCATGCTTCAAGTAGCTCGGAGGCGACTCACCCGCTGGCGGCCGTGCACACTCGTCAGGATGGCCGTCGCGCCGCGCCGGGCCACGCGGCGGCAAGCTCCGCGCGCAGCTCCGGTAGTGTGCCGGCACCCGCCGACTGCCGCCACCCTTCACCCACCAAATGCCGGATCTGGGACGGTAGGCGCTGGATCCAAGCCCAGGAGACCCGGATCTGACGCGCCGAGCTCGCCGTCGTCTATCCTTTCCGCCATGAGAACTGAGTTTGGGAGATGGAGATGGGGGGAGGGAAAGGGAGGGGAAGGACGCGGCTACAGGGAGCTTTGTGCACTGCAGCGGGCCGCCGCCACCGTTAGTCAGAGCACGGCGGCGGCCTGGGAAGCTGGCTGGTTGGGGGCTGGGGTGCCGCGGCGGTGGGCGTCGCCCCCGAGTCGCCTCTCATAACCAAACTATTCCGTTCCTTTCCACACTAATCGTTTATAATCAGAATGTTTATCAAAATTTCATAATAACAAAAGGAGTAAATACTCCCTTCACTCCAAATTATAAGTCATTCTGTCTTTTCTACATACATAGCTTTTGCTACGTACTTTGAGAACATCTTACAATTTGGAACAGAGGGAATACATATCGACTACTTCACTGAAGAACTATAATTATTCATATAAGCTAAACTCTAGATTTTTCCTGAAAGCACTTATTCCAATAACACAGTTTGCATCACAAGATTTAATGATTTAACAATACATGAATTAATGTGGTCAATCACAGTTGGCTTTCTATCTGAATTGAGTTGTCAAAATCTGGTCCTACACAGCGAGGCCAGACAAAGGAAACTCCAAAGTGCCCAGGCCTGTGAAAGCTGAACAAGGGTAGCCTCCAAAATTGATCTTGTAATTTCTCTTAAAATTTATTGGCCTCTGCCAAAGAATCAATATCACATCATAGTCATTTTGACTCCAAATTGATTGATGCAAGTTTTATGTACTGAGCTTGTTTATAATTTGTTGTCAAATTTTGTATGGTTTGACTTTTCCCTATATAAAATAGAATTATCATTTCGGTAGAGCGAGAGTAACAAAGAAGAAATTGCACAATGAACAGCAATGGGCAATGGTCTTAATGAGAGGCAATAAAAATGTATGTTCATGTCACACCCAAAAGCTAACAAACAAAGGTATGCCCAACCTACAGACGTAACATGTTATCCGTATATCGTGCAAGAACAAGAGTCAGACGATGACGACAAGAAAATGGGGAACATGCTCGAACCTCTCGGGTGAGGATTTGGCAGTTGTTCCTTTCGCGGTTGAAGATAACATTGCGATTGTGATCGACTGGGTCACGTGCAGCCACAATACCGAACACCTGAAGTGGCCACTGCAGTAAGCCCCGGTCTCTTTCTTTGATCTTCACTGAAAAGATTTGCAGGGTATCCTGCACTCTGCCGTGACTCGGCGCGGGCTGATCCGTGAAGCGCATGGGTGGAATTCTAGCTGCAGGTAAAAGCATATATCAGACTGGACCGACTACCAATCAGTTAGATTTTGCAATTTGTAAAATCAAAGAACTGAGCTGTTGAAAAGAGATTACTGACTGGTGTCCTCGAAGGAACCGAAAGGATTTGCCCAGACACCTTCCCAGTGGTCGCGATACAGACGAGCTTTTACGGCCAACAGGTCGGACCAGTCTTGTTCGTTGGGGTATTTTGCGCCAAATTCCGCCATGAACCTTTCATCTTCCTCCTTCGCCATCCTCCGCACCTCCTCCATCTGCTTCTTTGCCCACTCCTCCACTGCAGGATCTCTCTTCTTCCTCGTCGCTCTTGCTCCCCCGACGACCTTTTCGATATTGTGGCCCCTCCTCCTCCCGGCATCCTCCATCTCCATCTCCGCCTCCCTCTCCGTCACAATCTCGCCGGCGTCCGGCGCTCCTCCCCAAAATCGAACTCAAAAAAAAAAAAAACGACAACGCCATCACAAAATGGGCTTGGTGGGCTTTATGCTTGTTGGCCCGTCGACACCAGTAGTCCATTCCAAGGAAACGTTTCTAGTGTTTCTAAAAAAAAAGGAAACATTTCTAGTAGGCGTCCTCCGGATTTCTAAAAAAAAAAAGTAGGCATCGTGGGCGTCGACTGGAATAAGTCAGAGATGGACTTAGCAATAAGATATCAAATATTCCGCGTTCTTGTAACTTGTTTACGCATGAGATCACTAAATTAGCTTTAAGTTGGGACCCAGGTCAATCTTCTGTGTGGAATGATTCCCTCTCTAGAGTTTGTAAACAATTTGATATCTTGCGATTTCATCGAGATTAAACTTATTAATACAAGGCTGTGAGAGCCTAGTTGAACTAAAAAAATGCGTTCTGGGAGAGAAAAAAGAAGATCGGATGGAGCCACTTTTGAACATTTTGGCTAGAGCTAATTAAACCAGGATTTTTTGTTTTTGGAAGTGAGATGGGAGTGCACTACTCACCGTTTCCTTGTTTTCCTCTGTAGTCTGACACTTTTATCTCTTTTTTATTTTCAAATAATTTTGCAGTAGGAGCCTCGGGCAAAAAAAAAAAATGTAGCGACGATGCTCATCTAAATGCTAGGGTAAAATGGTAGCAAGCTTGCTAGTATAGGCTTTGCTCATCAAGGACGTAGAATTAATGTCAGAATAATCAGTGAGTGGTACTGTTAAGAGGCTTAAATCTTTATCCTCAGATTCAGTAAAACCCTTAACTTTCAGTTCAACCTCAAAGTACACATTTATATATGAGTAAAATGCACAATTAGTACTTAAACTTGGCATGTGGGTGCGCTTAGGTGCATCATCTCTATAAATGTAAAAATGAATTCAATAACTTGGTGGGTGGGTGCACTGCTGCTCACGAACGTGCATGAGAGGCGTGGGAGGCTGTGGTAATTATCAGATAGCCCCTTAATCCTTATTTTCCTCACTATTTAATCCTGGTCGAATCTGCGCGAGTTTTCAGAGCTTCCTATGAACACAATTGTTGAAAAAAATAGAAGCTATACAAGAATTTGCTTAGCTTAAATATCTAGCTAAATGTAATGTTGTTAGCTAGCCTCTAGTGCAGTCTGTGTTAGACTAACCTCATCAGGAACTTCATCACCTCATCACCTTGATCTTCCACATCCTCTGCCACCTCTTCCTCTTGACGTTGCCTTCCCTCTCCCTACATTGGAAGCAAAGCCTGATTCTTGGTTCTCTCGACCATGACTCCTGCTGCCTTTTTCTCCCTCTACCGCCTCTAGTTGCGGTCCTTCCAACTCTAATTGCAGTTGTATGCATTGTGGGAGGTGGTTTGTCCTCTCTGTGGGCAGCAACAAATGTGAATTCCTCTGGTAATGGCACATTCTCCTGAACACACTTGGTGCTCCATTTCCTTAAAAAACCAAATACAGCAGTAAATAAAGTAAAACATTGTGTTATTTATAGGACCAAATTGGCTTTGAAAGCTTATATCACTTGTTGCATCATAATGTTCACCAGGTTTTCATCAGTATCTTTTGTATGATTACTGTATCCTTGTACCTCTGGCATTATTATTTCCTACAGAATAATGCAAGTCTTATAACATCTACAAGAAGAGGAACAAAGCAGATCCTTTTCTTTTCTTAATAGCTGATTGTGGGATTCCTTGTCTAATGCAACTCTTTTTAGTGTGATCTAGACCACCACAGTATGTACAGTGCATGTTAATTCAATGTTGCTTAGCTTTGATCCTCCCTCAATTGGATGCTTCTTTCTGTTCCTTGTTAGTGGTCTGCCCACCTTTTTTCATATTTAGGTGGCACTATGGTAACCCCAGGTACTAGTTCCCATCTTGTCTTGTCCATAACAGGCATCACATTGCTGCCATATGCCTGCAAAAATGTGTCACGGTGATAATATGAGCCAACCATTGACTCAGGTAGGATCCTCTCTGATCTAAAGCAAGCTATGGCGTGACCGCAAGGAATTCTGCATAGCTTCCATTGCCTACAGTCACACGTCCTTCCATTGATGTTCACAATGTGTGACAGCAAAATCTGCATTTTTCTGCAAACTTTTCTATATCTTTCAACATATGGTGCCATTCCACTTCTCTTGTGCTTCCTTTTGCTTTGTGTATATACTGTTCATCAATTGGCACCTAATCTTCTCGACCATACTCAGTATTGGTAGCTCCCTTGCTTCCAAGATATATCTGGCACAAATTGTAGAGAAATATTTCAATGCAATTACAAAGATATATCTGAGCACTTGTACTAAATATATAAAAAATTACTTGTTGAAAACTTCACAGCTATTGTTCATAATATGTCATACTTAGGGAATTCATGGAAATATGCACTGACCCATGGCATTCAGAGACATCTTCTCATCATTGCGAAAGAACTCAGAATATTTTTTTGGCCAAGTATTCTGCAGTCAGTCTTTAACATCCTAATTTTTTTCGAAAACCTATCTTTAACATTCCAATGGCTCTCACAAGTGTGAGTATCATTATAGTTCTTCGCTAGAAAGCATTCAGCCCTGCTATCATATATATCCACATTTCATCACCCATGGACGACCTTGAGCACAGGACGCCCATACTCCCTTACTATCATTTCGGTCTTTCTTAATTGGAATTTTTTCCATGATGCTATACTGTGTAATTGCTCTCCTAACTTCTTCTATAGTACCAAAAATCATCCCAACCTTGAAGTTTGGTTCAGCAATGTTGACTTCACTATTGAATAGTTGAAAGTTGAATTTCATCTTTTCTTCTTCATTGTCTGAATTTGGCATTTCTAGTTCCTCATGCATGTCAAAGTCCTTCTCCACCTCTTCCACATTCACTTTCTTGCCTTTATATTGCACCATGCCGTCCTCCACATCGGAGTGAACATTGTCCTCAAATAAGTCATCATCATCTTTCCCAAACTCATTGTCACTGTCCACAAAATTTCCATTAATTTCAGAACCTGAAGCATATCATCAGAATCAAAACCCATTGCAATCTGCATTATTAATCGAACTCTTTGGCACATCGTCATAAAATTTGGTTAAATTATCCTCTATGACTCTATTATCTTTTATGGATACTACATTCTTGGGGCTGATAAGTGGGAGAGGATGATCACTTGTGTTGTAAACATTGACATCATCCATTGCTTCCATGCCTTAATAAAGGAATTGAAGTAAATATAAATGACTATCATATACTTGTGTAATGCAGACCATCCCCATCATACGTTATAGGTTGCAGAGTGGAGGTGAACAATTCAATGCTATGATGTTAGCAAGGGAGCAAAGGCTACTGCAGATTGGCCCAGGAAACTACCTAGGTATACCGATCACACCACTGGCAACCAATCCCATCACATTGTCTAGGTATCAAGCGACTGTGGGCTAAAAATGTTGAAATCGCATAGAGAATGAGGTGGGGGAGCAATGGTACAACTTTGAGAAAGAAAAAGTTTCAGATTTCCTTGATGCAATTGAAATTCGACTTGGATCAATGCACGAGAGCATGTATGTTTCTCAACTGTGCATTTCTTTGACCTATTTAGAAAAATGTTTCTTTTCATGACACTATAAAATATCCCCTACTGATTATCTATAGTATGGAAACTAATTTATTGTCACTATGCAAGGCCATCACTACCATAGGTGGCATTTCATCCTTGGTAGATATGTGGGAAACATTTGCCAATTATGAAGGGTGGCGAGCCTGGTTAGCCGATGCGGAGAGCTAAGGCGCATGCTATTGTCACATTTGGCGAGGCTTTGAGATTTTGGCGTGTACAAAGAAAAGTTGCTCAAAGGATGGAGCTTCAAGTGGAAGCTTCCACATTACCCCTTGTTATGTGGAAGAGCATGAAATCATGGAGAGTTTCCTGCCTTTTCTTGATTGATGTCATGTGAAGGTTGGCTCTTCCTGAGAATCACCCGGATCAAGAGTCCAATCAAGTTTAGTTAGCTACCTTTGCTGATATTCACAACATGAATGATCTAATCCCACTAGATGGAGATATCAGAGTGATTTTAAGCCTTCACGAGTTGCTGATTAGAGCAACAAACTTGCAAGAGCTGCAAAACCAACTAGGAGCAACCAATGTTGTTGAGCCTATGTTTCCTAACCAAGATGAATGAGTACCTAGGTAACTAGAGGTGGTGCTTATGGATATTTTGGGGTGACTGGAACTTTTTGACATATTTGGTGGCCTTAATTTGTAACAAGAGAATCATACATAAGATAAGAGAATCTGTTTCTAAATTCAATAGGAAAAATGTATTGGAACCAGTGCACATTTCATCCGCTCGGATGAAGTTATTTTGAATCTTTTTGTATTGAATTTTTCTAGCTCTACCAGCAACAATATTTTTTTGTTTCTTTGATCGTTCTCTACCTTAATACCTAGAAATTAATATACCATCATTTACTGAACTGAATGATGAGCTGCTTGTATTTGATTCACTAGACAAAAATCATGTGATCAGAAGTAATGAGGAAGAAGTATAGTATTATTGTAAGAATTTTGAGGCCAATGGCATGGGATAGATTTATGAGGCTTTGGTTATGGTTTTAGAAGCGATGAAGTTCTAAAATCTTTTTGCCTGCAGGAATTCTTGCACAACTAAGCATGAATGGTTTGCATTATATAGAGTGTTTCTAGTACTTACGTAGAGAGTGGATTTGGGAAATATCTAGAATCTTCATTACTATCTTCAGAGTACATATATATAGACTATACATGGGCTAAGCCAATATATACACACATAGAGCCCAATACTCCCCCTCAAGATGGATAATAGATGACTATCATTCCCATCTTGCTACATGCCATATTACACTCTTTTACTCTTAAACCCTTAGTAAAACAATCTGTAATTTATCCTTGTGAACTACCATGACTCAACTGAAGAGTACCATCATCTAGCTTCTCTTTGATGAAAAAGCGATCAATCTCCACATGTTTTGTTCGATCATGTTGAACCGAATTATTGGCTATGTTGATAGCTGATTTGTTATCACACCAAAGCTTTAGTGGTCCTTTTATTAGCACATTTAATTCTGATAGAAGATTTCTTACCCACAACATTTCACTTACTATAAGTGACATCGCTCTATACTATGCTCTAGCTGTTGAATGAGAGACAACTGGTTGTTTTTGCTTCTCCATGATATCAAGTTTTCTCCAACAAAAACACAATAACCTAAAGTTGATCTTCTATCATCAAGACAACTTGCCCAATCGACATCACAATAACCTTCTACATTTAGATGACCATGACTCTTGAACATGAATCCCTTTCTAGGACTACTCTTCAAATACCGTAGTATTTGATAAACATCTAAATGCTCACTTCTTGGACCATGCATATATTGGCTCATGACACTCACCGCATAAGCAATGCCATGTCTCGTATGGCACAAGTAGATAAGCTTTCCCACAAGCCTTTGATACATCTCTTTATTCACTGGATCACCTAATTCGGCACATAACTTGTGGTTTGGATCAATAGGTGTTGATGCAGGTCGACACCCAAGCATGCCAGTCTCACTAAGTAAGTCTAATACATACTTTCTTGGTGAGAGAACTATACCTTTTGGAGATCGGGCAATCTCAATGTCGAGGAAGTATCTGAGTTTACCAAGATCTTTTACTTCAAATTCTTGTCTTAATTTTTTCTTCAATTGTTTAATCTCTTATTCATCATCACCTGTAAGGATGATATCATCCACATATACAACTAAGACAACAATCCATTGTCTAGAGTGTCGGTAGAGAAATAGTATGATCCCCATTGCATTGTTTGTATCCCATATCAGACAATGCATGTCTAAACCTATCAAACCATGCTTGTGGAGACTGTTTGAGACCATACAAATATTTCTTCAATCTACAAACATTTCCAGTTGTCTCGTATTGAGAAAAATCAGGTGGAATCTCCATATACACCTCCTCTTGAAGAGCACCATGCAAAAAAGCATTCTTTACATCCAATTGTGCAAGGGCCACCCAAAGTTTGCCGCACATGAAATTAAATCAATGTTCTTACTGTACTCACCTTTGCCATGGGTGCAAATGTCTCATCATAATCAATTCCATATGTTTGACTATATCCTCTAGCAACCAATCTTGCTTTATAACTTTCTACCTTTCCTTCTGGATTTTGATTTATGGTAAAGACCCACTTGCAACTAACAGCTTTCTTTCCAACAGGTAATTTTACAAGATCCTATATTTTGTTCTTTTTAAGGGCTCTTAACTCATCCAACATGGCCTCACACCATTTGGGATCCTTACTCGCTTCTTTCTAGTTTTAGGGATGACAATAGACTATAATGATGCAATGAATGCTCTATACTCAGAGGATAATGATGCATAAGAGACATATTTACCGATGTTGTGCTCAAATCCATACATTGGCGGAGGCACACCAGCCTTAACTCGTGCTCCTTTTCGTAATGCAATAGGCAAATTGTTGACAGTAGTTAACTCTAATTTTTAACCATCAACTAAACATGAAAAAGGACCTAAATACAAATACCATCTAGATATAGGGGTTATACTAATGGAATTCTATGAGTTTTGGTGAATGTCTGTTTCTGCAGGGTGTCAGCTGAAAAGAACCAAGAAAGGCCCACATGTCAGGTTTACATAGAGATAATCTGGATCCGTGCATTTTTCTATAATCTCGAAGGTTCGAGAAGGCTCTGGACCAAAGGGGATCCCAAACCGGCTCGGTGGCCGGGTGGCCGCCCCAGCCACTGTGATAGAACTGACCAATTTATTAGAGCACAAGCACATAATTCACCATTAGGACGGCAAACTACATGATTGAGACCTAATAAACCCGGTAGTCATACCGAAATCTCGAAGGATTTCAAACTTTTTCGGCACGACCAAGATCATAATAGTTTAGCGTTCCCATTCACAAGTACATAGTTCGCACATAGTTTAAATCATCGGAGTAAATAAAGTTATTACAAACCAAGTTCTAATTTCAAAATAAAGCGGAAGCGATTTAAGTTTAAATACCGCACACACGCTTAGTTCAAATACAGTGCCAGTCCCTTGATCAACATCCAGCAAAAGCATTAAGTAGAGAAGAGTGACCATGCCCAAGGTCTAATCATCTCCCAAAGCGGGATAGAAGCAGTTCTGACAATAACTACAAAACATCTCACCATCTGCAAAAACATGAGAAATAAAACCCTGAGTACGAATGTACTCAGCTAGACTTACCCGTCATAAACTAAAATAAAGTGACTCCAAGGAGTATGTAAGGCTGTATAAGTAGGATAGCTGACTCATTTAATTTGCAGAAAAGCTTGCATTAAGGAACAATTAAAAAGAACCTTCTAGCAATATATTTTAATCTGATTAACCTTATCATGCTACATTAGCACCTGTACTAAACAAGCATGGTAATAATTATTCAACAAAAAAAGCAACCAATTCCGGTTGAGTATCTTTCAATCTCAACAGCTCAACCATCTCATCTCTTGTTCAAGTTCTTACTACGATGCCGCTGCTCAAGTCAAGTGTTCACTGTCCAGGAATGATGGCGATTATAATCGATTACTAACCAGCTGGTGGGTATTCCTCACACAAACCACACTCACCAGCCACGGTGAGCTACAGGTCACCGACATCCAATTCGGGAAAAGCACGAGATCAACAGGTACCATCGCATCGAGGCACCGTCCGGCTGCTAGCAGGGCGCACCATGCTATATTCAGGCCTTACAACCGCGTAACCCGTGGTCCCCCATCTTCACCAATGCGATACGTACAGCAGGTCGACTCCCGGCCCAAATCAAAATTAGGCTTCGCGGTCGGAACGACTTATCCTTCCAGCTAAATGTGAGGCATAAATTCAATATGACTTGAGGACGTACAACGGACAGGGTCCTAGTTTGACACAGACGGGATAAACCACAATGAACCTCCAGTTCATTCTCAACTTCAATCCCACCCGGTCTCGATTTATTATCTCCACATGGTTATCCAAGATAACAATGTATTCAACCATTCCAAGTCACCACCTATAACTCGCGGATGACAGAAAATCACCCGACTTCTACCGATCTAGTTAAGTAGGGCTAAGCAAATATTCGTACCTGAACCTAACAGGGTTGAAGTATAAATAGTGGCAAGGAATATAAGTAATGCAGCAACGGTATAAAACAACGCCTATCACTTAATGCAACAAACAAGTAAAGGACTCAAGTTAGATATTTTACAAACCACAGGGAGAATGCTCCGGGGCTTGCCTTTCAGGAAAGAGCTTGGCTGGTGGTCGGGACACTCCAGAAGATCAACTTCGAGATCCTCTTCTACTGCTGCTTCCCGCGCCAAAGCTTCCTGCTGGCCTTCCTCTGCTTGTGCTCCGGGAACTACCGTTTCGAGCTCTGACGATCCTGTATGATGCATAGTGCGTATGAATACCGTGCATACATATAAATACAATGCTGATGCTGATGGTAAATGAATGCTCAGCTAAGATGAATGATATGATATTTGAAAGCATGTATGATAAACACATGTCATCTGCATTCTCTTCTACCGATAATTTTCCAAATAAGCCTCGCATTACAATTTACTCGCACACTATAAGGAATTATAAACAACCATTGTTTCGTACACTACACTCTACTGAACCAAAACCAATAGCAGATCATACATATCATGAATAGCATAAAAAGCATTTTACACACATGAAATGATAACTCTAAATCATTATTTATAATTAAAAGAAATCAGGGTATAACTACAACATGACTTTAGACTACTCAAAAAATTCTGTAAAATTTACAGAAGCTTAATCATACCAAATAAAGACTACCATAAAAATTTCAAGTCAAAACAATAAGTACTTTATCTTGCACAAAAATGACAAGGCAGCACAATTTCAAGGGCATAAAATACTTTGTACACAAAAGTATATCAAACAACAGATCTCAGAACATAATTAGCTCTAAATTGACATAAAAACACTCTCTAAAAAGTTTCATGCACAAATTCCTTATACATTATTTATTATGAATTATTTATCATCACATGAAAATAGGCACCATAACTAGACAGAGCAAACTTTCCACATGACATAACCTCGTAACATTTTTCACAGATAGATCATGACATAAGAAGTGTCGTTACCGAGGAAATGGGTACCCCAAAACCTCGGGTTTATCGAGTTAAACCCCGCAAAAACAGCAAACGAGCTACCCCTCGAGGACGGAACTTCGTCCAGCGAACGATACGACCCCTCGAGGACGGAACTCCGCCCGCCGAACGAGCCTATCCTCGAGGACGGAACTTCGTTCGTGCGAATGGGCAACCCTCGATAGAATCACTGGCGTCACCATCTGACCCTCGACAAGACGCTGACGTCACCGGCTGATGATCGCTCGAGACGGGAGGATCCCGCGTTAAGTGTCGAGGCCCCCGACGGGACGGGCGTCTTGATACTTCGAGGATCGAGCCCCCCCTCGATCGACCAACTCCCTTTGCGTCCGATAGCGCATTTAATACAAAACTACCTAACCTCGTCGAATCGTATGGCTATAGTGTCCGCACAGTGGTCCGTACGACGGTCGAATCCCGCTTTACTGCCCATACTGAGGACGTGCATCGGTCTGCACGGCACTGTTACGCCATGCCCAGCGCTGTTAGACAGCTCGAGGCCCCCTTCGACACGCTACACGACAAACGACCGACGTCGGATTCCCTCGATTCGATCTTATCCGCTCAACCACTACACTCGAGGCTACCCCTCGATCGGGCCTCGAGTACGCATCGACGCCCTCCGGTCAACCTTCATCGACTTCGAAAGCTGCGCCAACAACTCCCGATACGACCCCGACAGGAACTCGCACGTCCTCTACAGGGGATCACGTCTTTCGCCGGTCAGCAACCATGACTCCGAAGGACGGCTGTCAACTCCGAGCCACGCCGCTACAGAACGAGCCATGCTCAGCGCACGTCCCTGCAGAGGCCTCAAGTTGACCACCACGACCCGCGACGTCATCACCGCGTCATCGAACCAGGGTATTTGTACCCCTGTGCCTCCCCTTGGCCTATAAAAGGGGACGCCAGGAGAAAAAACTGAGAGAAGAGACAACGAACTCAGACGAGACAACGATCCCACGACAACCAAACATACGCCTAGGCAGACTCCTAGACTCCGAATAACTCCTTCACTCTGTATTCGACCCCCCTCGAATTCTCTCTTTCGCTTGTATTTGCCCCTGTACAAGCACTTAGGTGCAAGATAATACAAATCTTCTCCCCCCCGCTGGACGTAGGGCCCTTCTTTGCCCGAACCAGGATAAATCGCTGTGTTCTTCTTGCATCACCCATCCGGACGGGTTACACACACATACGATTACTCGTTGGCTTAGGACGCCCCCGGGTTTCGAACGCCGACAAGAAGACTAACAAACTTGGGCTCACATTTTTCTAAGCAACAGAGAATTACTTATGCATTTCCTAAGATAAAAGCAATTAATAGAGATAAATAAAGCTATACAGAAAAGTTTCACAAATTCTACATTTCATATTTTTCATGCATAGATCATCTCATAAGAAAAATACTGCAAGTTGAACCAACTCATTTGGATGGAAAATGAGCAAGTTATGAATTTTCAAAGCTTTAAACAAAATCTGAAATTATTTCTGGAAAAGAAAAAGGAAAAAGCACTTTACACCGGGGACCCTGAGGATTCCAGAAACTAACTGAGCCCTAACAGGTAAATCTCTGTGTCTAGCAATCTTGCACCGAGAACCCTAGGTTTTCCCTCATTCTAGACCGACGGTCCTCGTCGGCGGCGACGCTCGGCCGGCCGTCCTGGCGGCGCTCCGGCGTCACCAACCGACGGAGAAGAGAGAGGAGAACAGCGCGTATCAATCAAGGGTACTAAAGATGGAAGGGAGCGGCTTGAGGCGGTCGGAGCACGAGCACGGCAGAGCGACGGCACTCCGCGCGGCGGCTCGACGAAATCCGACCCCACGAAACCCTAATCGACGCCATTGACTATCGTCCTAGCAGCTACCCACCACGACGCTCCTGATGCGCACCCTAATGGTGAGAGAGGATGGCTAGAGTGGCAGGACTACGGTGAAGCCGAGGTGCGGCCATGGCGGACGGGGAGAAGATGAGACGATTCGGGCGAACCTTGACGCAACCGGCCGAGGCGAGGGTGGAGGAAGGTGGAGCGGACTCGGGCGCGTTCGATTGCGGGGTCAATCGAGAGGATGCGCGGCTGACGGTGGCGGATTTCTGGACGGCGGCGAGGCGAGCTCGGGCGACGCGGCGGCGAGCAGAGAGGAAATGAGCGGGGAGGAGGGAGAGAGTGCGGGCGCGGGGAGAGTGAAGGAGCGGGCGGGGTTTGGACGACGCCCACGCGGCCAAAAACTCCTCCGGACGATAGACCCCGGGCGCCACGCGGCCGACGCATGCTGCCGCGGGCGGCCACGGCGCGCTCCTGGTCGGGGATTTCCCTGACGGCCAGGAAACAACCGTCACCGAAAAGCTATTTCTATGAATTTAAAACAAACTTTGCTGCTTAATAACTCTGGAACTATGCCGAATTTGCAAAAACTCAAAATAGATGAAATGTAGCTTTTGAAGAGTAGAACATTTCATCTTAAAGAAGTTTTACCAGATTCTACCTAGATTTTGAAATACAAAAATCTAAATAAAATACCTTTTAAAAATTCCCAAAATGGAAAATCAGCCCCCAATTCTGCCCTTTTTCAACATTTTTGAACACCTTCCAAGCATTTTCATGAAAAGTGGTAAAAACAACTTTTGTTCCATATGAAATTCTCTACAAACTTCATTTAGGGTGCACACACATGCAAGCACTCTAGCTATCACTTTCAATTCAGTCAAACAAAACTACTTTCATGGTCCACCTTGGTCAACCATGACAACAAAGCTTAATTAGCCAAAACCATGAACCTAAACCTAGGTTCATTTGGTGTCCTAATCATGTCTAGGTTACCTTAGGGGTCATCCAACACCAAACACTCATACCACTTATTCAATTTATGTGAAAGGCAAGCATAATTTGAATAATCAAGCATGATGCATGAAATGACAATCAAACTTTTCATTAATGCCATGCATAAAGATGCTTATGCTTAAGAATGCAAGTGATTATGCATGCTTAACACCAGAGTGTTACAGCCACGTGGGCGGGCACCCGCTGAGGTGGACCAATCATATCTAGTCTCGTGGATCCTGCTCCCACCGCCTTTGAGGCCTAATCTAAGTCATTGATTAAGGTCGGTTTGATCCAAGGGCTGCGGTGCATCCTAGGGGGCTATATAAGAAGGGCCCCTGACCCCTGGAGGAGGCATCCTTTGAAACCCTAATTCATTATTCTGAGAGAGGATCAGGTGAGAGAGGTCCCTTGAATTGATCTCCTCCCTGGAGCTTAGCATTCAAGAAAGGTTGAGAGAATGTAGGGTGGAGGTAGAGTTGGAGGAAGCCCGGCATGTCGGTGTCTCCTCTCCAGTTGTACCTGCGGGATCAAGTCTCCTAACCCGAGGCTTGGTTCTAAGATCATTCCGAAATTCAACTTCTAATACTAGTAAATTCATTGTTATTATTGCTCTTTGGTTTATGAGTTTACATTATTTGCTACCGGTAGGGAATAGAGTAATCGTTTGTAGCGTAAGCATGGTGCTTGGGCTAGGAACACTCATAGATACTCCCTATCTGGCCGGATCGCTGGTAGCAGCGGGGGAAAGTGACAGTTCCCTTTTTGTTTTTGTATTCCACATCCCGTCAGGAGGTTTGGTAGGAGTAGTGAGCCAGGGTTAAGCATTCTCTATGGTGTTTTTCCCTAGGTATCTCCCTTTGAGCAATATTCACAAAGCTTACCACAGGTTAGAGGAAGACTGACGGAGTAATCCTCTCTATATCGCTCATATCTCGC
Organism: Bothriochloa decipiens; assembly: GCA_023333625.1. Lineage (NCBI taxonomy): Eukaryota > Viridiplantae > Streptophyta > Magnoliopsida > Poales > Poaceae > Bothriochloa > Bothriochloa decipiens. The sequence continues at coordinate 39,462,314 of CM041647.1, read as the reverse complement.
TATCTTGTCTGTAGCTCAGGGGTTAAGTATAGACTTGGGTTAGTCAGATGCACGTTTTTTCTAGCGGATAAATAAATAACGATACTCTGGAATATCTCCCGGGTGAAGTGCTCATCGATATCCGTGCGCTTGTGGATTATTCTTTCGTGTGCGTATCTAGTATCAACACAAATCATCCATAGAGAAGCCTTCATTCTCAGCCTCAGAAGTAGATGACACATCAATAATCTCTTGCGAAGTTGAGGAGGAATGTTCATGAGTTGTTGGTGTAACTATTGCTGAAACCTCTTCTTGAGATTTCTATTTTCTCCTTGTATACACCTTTATGGAACCCTTATATCGTGGGTCATCAGCTCTAGAATTTTCCTCTTCACATGGAGTTTGATCTAAGTCACTTACCTCCAGTCCTCCACTCCTATTCTTGGTTGGGAACTTGAGCCACTAATCACCGCTTCCAATCTCCTTAGATTTTGCATAGTTGGAATAAGTATCTCATCATTTTTCTCCCCCTATCGATTGACTTCATCTGGTTTAGTGGAATCAAACTTGGACATAAAACTCAAATCATCAGTCGTCTCTCCATAGAAGGGCACAGATTCTTAAATGTCCCATCCATGCTAACAAACAGGAGTAGTTCACTAGGACCCACCGATCTGGAGTCCGGATTAACCAATAAAGCCAAACGGCACTCCACCACAAGCATCATGAACAGTCGCAATAACACACAGCACGGAGATAATGGGATTTAGGTAAGGCCAGTCTCAATGAAGTTTTGACTGCAGAGGAGAAGGTCTTTTTTTTTTCAGCAAAGAAGAAGGTCAAGCTCCTGAAGGACTACAATGTCGTGGACTCACATGTTCCTCTAATTTTAAATTTCCTACTGATTTGTTATACTGCCACTTGGAGTCATGGTGCTATGCAATAAATGCAGCCTGGTGCTGGGCTGTCGGCTGTTGCTTTTCATGATGCATGCTGAGTTGCTGTGTATAACACCATAATTTCAGCACTTGATTTTGTGTGTAACATGATCATGGCCATGAGGGAGACTGCAATATCTTGTGCTTTCTACACGTGATGATTGAGTTTGCCGATAAAATATGAAGTTTACCATATGCTGAGTGCCCTCGACAAATGGAAATATTGATAATAAATTTGGTGAATTGCATCCTTAATATTGTCCTTACAATGCTGTTGTATGTATTTCTCATTACTTAAAGTGTGATTCAAACTGATGATCCTCCCGTATTTCATAAAGGGAACTACTACTATCATATAGAAAGAAAACTGCAAATGAAAAATTAATGCCACTTTCTATTTATGTGGGTTCCTATTACATAATGTAGGCTCCTTTCATAATGAAATGAAAATCAGAAATTAAAACATATGTCAGACAATGTATTTATTATTAGTTGTCATGGGGATACTACATTTCATTTATTTTGGCTAGTGGATTCCTAGCATCCCTGCATTACAAATTCCTCCTTGTTTTTTGTTTTTTGAATAATAATCCCTGCTTGTTATTAGCTTGGTTGTTTCCCTTGGCAATTATTTTGGTAAAGCTAGCTCAAATTGCACAAAGTAATTTCATGCAAGTTTACTGAAATTGGTGCTTGTATGTTTCAGTTGCCTCGCATGCTGGAGAGTGGTGCAGTTGCTCACTACCACGGCTTTTGCAAAGGAACCATTGTTAAAGTTACATATGACAGTGAGCTTACCAGATGCCATGTAACATACCGGTGCATTTTCTGAGGGGCCCGAGGGTTTTTATGATGGAGTTTCTCATAAAACATTAGTAACAATCACCTCTAGGCAGATGATGATGCCCTTATTCCACAGGCCGACCGCTGGACAGGGAAGCGGGGCCGGTCCCCCTCTCGTGCTCGGGGTGCCGGTGATGCGGCGCGTCGTCAACGTCGACAGTCGCCCCACCACCGTCGCATGCGCAGGAGGAGGGCGCGCTCTGTGTCCTCCAACCGGGCTGCGTCTGCTACTCCACCTCCGCCTCCACCACCGCCCGGGCCGGAGATGCATCCTCGTCGCCACGCTCCCGCAGAGCCGACGGAGTCCGCGCCTCGGGAGCACACTGTTGTGGGCACGGACGCTCCCGACAATGCTGGGGAGCCGGTCGCCGCCGCTGGGGCTGTCGTCCCTCCAACGGGCGGTGGCCCTGTCCCTGACCGTGATGGTATGGCTCCGCCGCCGAGCCGGACCCAGCAGCCCCCGGCGTCGCCCGCGACTCGCGCTCGTGAGCCATTGCTGGAGATGGTCATCGTTCCTCGTTCTACGGCGCTACAGCAGGCGGAGGATGCCCTCGCCTCCCTTGCTCTTGTGGCGGTGGTGCTCGGCACGCGGCCGCCGGTTACCATTGCCATGATGCAGGCGCATCTGCGTGACTTTTTGGGCATTGCTGAGGATCAGGTGTCGGTCCGCAGGTTCTGGCCTGATGACTTCATTGTGAGATTTAGTCGCAGGGAAGATCTTGATGCTGTCCTTGGGACGCCTCCGCCTATGGGTGGCTCCTTCGCCTTGCGGTGGCGTCCATGGTCGCGGCTGATTATGGCGTCGACGGGGGCCTTCCGGTTTCGCGTCCTGGTGGGCATGAAGGGCATCCCTGCTCATGCCAAGTTGGCTGAGACGGCCCAAATCATCTTGGGCTCCTCCTGTGTTCGTGTGCAGATCGCCAGTGAGGGCGCGGTGGAGGACCCGGACGACGAGCGGGAACTCTTCGTCGCTGCATGGTGCGCTCATCCGGACCTCATTCCGGATGAGAAGATAATGGGCATCCTGGAGAAGGAGGAGGAGCACGACGGCGGTCCACCGCTCTTCCTCAGGCCATGGGAGATGATTCATTCAAAGGTGCCGGCGCTGCGGTATCTGGTGCGCCTGAGGATCGTCGAGTACCAGGACAGGCATACGCCGCCGCCGCCCGACGATGACGGTTACGGACGCCGGGACGACGACAGCAACTACAACGGCTTCCACCCTGGCTACCGTGCAAGCGGCGGCGCCGGCGCACGGCCGCGCACGGCGCGCTTCGGGGAGGCTCAGGACCCTAGGCTGCGGCGCAACTTCGACCTGCCTTTCCAGCAGCATGGGTCCTCCAGGTGCGTCACGGTGGGCCAGGTCGACCGTCCCGTGAGGTCGCTGGCATCCGGGTTTCCTGCTGCTCTTGCGGGTAGCAGGATTCCCGTCAAGGAGCAGTCGCATGGTCTTGGAGCGTGGGATCAGGGGCCGCATGCAACTGGATATCCTGCGTCTGCAGACTACGAGGCAGCCGGAGATCCTGCGTCGGGGTCCCCGTCATGGAGCTGCCGCAACGGTCCGGTGCGAGGTCCCGTGAAGTTGACCTTGGTCGGCACCCCACCCGTTCACTCTCTCCTGTCAGGATGGTTGGTGGCTGACGACCCCATGTGCGTTGAGGCCGCCCTCTGCACAACGCCGGTGATCGAGGCTGTCACGGGTACACTCTTGGCCCTCTCGATCGATTGCGACCCGCGGCGTGAACAGGATCCCCGGAGTCGTCACACCGGGATCGTGGGTAAGATTCTGCTGGAGGATTTTGACCTGGTCGTGGGCCGGGCCCAGAAGATGTCCGTGCTGCTTGAGGATGGCCCAGCTTTCCTGTTCGAGCCGAGTGATCAGGCCCAGGTAAACGCGGACCGCTTCTTCGATTGGGCTGATCACATGATGGCCGTAGAGCCTATTGCTTTTGCTGGCCATGTGCCATCAGTCGTCTGCATTACTTCCCCAGTGTCTGCGTCCACACTCATGCTCCACCACGTCGCTCAGTCGCCCAGCTTCCACTCCCCAAACAACGAGGTCAGAGCTTCACCGGTGCACTCAGTAACTTCACCGCGAGCGACGGCTGTGGAGTGCCAGGGGGACTAGCCAGCAGAGCTCAGGGCTTTCATTGACAGATTCAGAGCGCCGCTGCCACAGGCAATTCTATCCACTCCGGTGCTGTGGTCCACCCGACCTCGGCGTGGCCGGCGGCTCGACGACGAAGACCTCGTGCCCAAGAGAAGTGTGCGCCTGGCTGCGAAGAGCAAATACAGGGAGCCCAAGCCCGACGCACAAGCACGCAAGGTTCTCATGGCAAAGATGGGGGTAGAGACACCGACTCAGGAGCCGGACTCTGCCTCCTTCGAAGAGTTCCAGGTGGCCTTTGCTATGCTGTTACCGGAGCAAACGCGCGTGGCGATGGAGACCTACTATCTGGGGTAGAGACAGCGGCTGGCCGTGGTCACCGCCACCGCCACCGTCTGAGCTGTTAGCATCGTGTCGCAACTGTAAGTTATCCATGTTAGCACAACATATCTTAATCTGGAACGCCCGTAGCTTGAATTCACGGGCCCGTCGTGATGTCGTTCGTGAGTTTGTGGCCCGAGAGTCGGCCACTGTCGTTTGTCTTGTGGAGACAAAATTTGCTGTACTTTCGGCCTCCATGGCCAATGATTTAATGGGTATGATGATTGACTACGTGTGCTTGCCAGCCGAGGGTCTGTGTCCAATCCTGTATGTCGCACTTTCTCTATTACATTGTCGTTGCGTTCGGCTGTGCATGATTCGAACACATGGTCGCTGGCCGTCGTATATGGCCCGGTTGATGAACGTCTCAAACCTGCGTTCCTTGATGAGTTGCGCCTGATTGCGGCTGGCTGCAACGGCCCGCTGCTGGTGTGTGGGGACTTTAACTTGATATATCAGGCGGCGGACAAAAGCAATGACAGGTTGAATTTGCGTTCCATGCGTCGCTTCCGTCGTGCGCTCGATGACATGCGCGTTGACGAACTATACCTGCATGGTCGTCTGTTCACCTGGAGCAATGAACGTCGTAGGCCGACGATGGAGTTTGCATTGACAGGGCATTCGCCAATGCGACATGGCTTGACATGTTCAGCACTCACCACCTCCGTTCCCTCTCCTCCGACAGCTCGGATCATGCGCCATTATTGTTGCATTTGCGCACTGACCCGTGGGCAGTACCACGGTTCAGATTTGAGCCGTTTTGGGTGCGACTACAGGGGTACCATGAAGCGGTCCAGCAGGCCTGGGAGGGCACAGTTCCGGATTCTGATGCCTGTCGCGTGCTTGATCACAAACTCAGGGCTACGGCCAGGGCCCTTCGTAGCTGGAGTGCAAAACAGGTTGGTTGCATCCGCACAAAAACTTTTTGAGACGAGGGAGCTTATTTCACACTTCGATGTCGCGCAAGAGACCAGAGTATTGACTGATCATGAGCTGGAGCTCCACACTGGTCTCAAGCGGAAGAGCCTCAGCTTGGCCTCCCTGGCCAGGACAATGGCCCGTCATCGGTTGCGCATTAGGTTCCTGCAAGATGGTGATGCCAATACGAAATTTTTCCACCTGATGGCGTGCCACCGAAGCCGGAAGAACCACATACCTGGGTTTCAGCATGAGGGACGGTGGTTGACGGCCGATGAGGAGAAGCAAGACCTGGCGGATGAGTATTTCCAAAACATTATGGGCACACCGTTCCGGAGAACGCACAGCCTGCTACTTGAAGACCTGTTGCCTAGGCTGGACCTGAGCGGTATGGACTCCTACTTCACTAAAACTGAAATTTGGGAGGCTGTAAAGGACATGTCGCCGGACCGCGTGCCTGGTCCTGACGGCTTCTGCGGGGCATTTTATCGTGCATCGTGGGAGATCATCAAGCACGACGTCATCAATGCGTTCAATGCGTTGTGGTCCTTAGACTTCAGAAGCTTCAATCATATCAATGGCGCCTTGATGGTGTTGCTGCAGAAAAACAGTGCGCCGACGTCGTTGAAGGATTACCGCCCCGTAAGTTTGATTCACAGTTTCAGCAAACTGTTTGCGAAATGCCTGGCTAGAAGGTTGGCGCCAAGGCTGCAGGAGATCATAGCGCCCAACCAGAGTTCATTTTTCAAGGGTCGATCCATACATGATAACTTCAGGGTTGTCCAATTAGCCTGTCGCTGGCTCCATGCTAAGAAATGCCCAATGGTGCTCCTCAAGGTAGACATCGCGAAAGCGTTCGACTCAGTCGCGTGGCCATATCTTCTGCATGTTCTGGGTCATATTGGTTTCCCACAGAGATGGATCAACTGGATTTCCATACTGTTATCGACGGCAAACACCAAGGTGATGATCAACGGTCGTCCGGGGAGGCGGATCCCGCACGCGTGTGGCCTCAGGCAGGGAGACCCCATTTCCCTGATGTTGTTTGTTATCGCAATGGAGCCGCCGAACACTCTGATCAGGGAGGCCGAGCGGGCACGTGTGCTGTCGCCATTGCCGGGTCGCTCAGTTCAGCACAGAGCTTCGCTCTACGCCGATGATCTAGTGATATTTTGTTGCTCCCACGGCTCATGACCTTGACTGCTTGCAACAGATGCTGGCCCTCTTTGTTGGCCCCACGGGCTTGGTCTCTAATATTGAGAAATGTGTAGCCACGCCTATCCGTTGCACTGAGGAGATGGTGCAGGTTGTGCAGAACGTGTTCCCATGCGTCATGGCTCCGTTCCTAGCAAAGTACTTGGGAATTCCTCTGTCCTTGAAGAGGTTGCGAAGGGTTGAGGAGCAAGCGCTGGTGGACGCCATAGCAGCCCGAATACCAACCTGGAAGTCGGGCTTGCTCACGCATGTTGGTCATGTCCTTCTCACGAAGGTCACTCTTTCAGCGATACCTATACATATCAGCATTGCGTGTTGTTTGTCGGGCTAGGCAATTGATCAAATCAACAAGAGACGGTGGGCGTTCTTGTGGAGCGGCACAGAGGTGATGGTGGGAGGAAAGTGCAAGGTAGCCTGGCCAACTGTTTGTCGCCCCACGCGGCTTGGGGGGCTAGGCATCGTCGACTTAAGGTTCTTTGGCTTCGCTCTCAGGCTCCGATGGGAATGGTTGCGCCGTGCGGAGCCCGCGTGTGGTTGGGCTGCCCTGCCGGCCAGGAAAGAAAAGGCGGTGGTGGCAATGGTGCAGGCCAGCATGGTCGTCGTTCCAGGTGATGGGATGAACACCAAGCTTTGTACGGACAATTGGGCTAGTGCTGGTCCGTTATGCCGATTTGCGCCGCAGTTGTATGCGGCGATCTCATCTGTAGGGAAGGCTCGTACCCTCAAGGATGGGCTGTTCTAGAATCGTTGGGCGCGTGAAATCGTGGGAGCGCCCACAGTCCAGGTTCTCGTGCAGTATTTGAGAGTCTAGGCCGTTCTGAGCACTGTCGTGCTAGATCCGTTGACCTCGGATAGGTTCATTTGGAGGTGGTCGCCGGATGGACGCTATCATGCGTCCAGCACGTACCGCGCCTTCTTCCATGGATCAACCACATTACTGGGCGCCAAGGAGTTGTGGAGGACGAAGGCGCCGCCAAAGGTAAAATTCTTCATGTGGGTCGCCTTGCATCATCAACTCTGGACAGCGAGCAGGCATAGGCGCCATGGGTTGCAGCAGGACGATACGTGCAACCTCTGTGGACAGGACGTCGAGACCACAGACCATTTGTTCCTGGGCTGCGTCTTCGCCAGGATCTGTGGTTCGCCATGGTGCGTCCTTTACAAGTGAAGGACCTGATGCCCGTCGCTGAGACAACCTTGGGAGCATGGTGGATCCAACAGAGGTTGCGCATACACTCTGACGCTCGACCGGGCTTCGACACCATGTTCGTACTTCTCTGCTGGATGATTTGGAAGGAGAGAAATAGTCGAGTCTTCAACCGAAGGATGTCAACCGTGCAACAAACTTTGTCGGCTGTGCTTCGTGTAGCCGAGGAGTGGAGTGAGGCAGGATACTCCATCATTTCATGTTTTATAAGACTGTGGTCGCGCAATTTGGTTATGTAATAAGTTTGCTAAAACCCAGTAGTGTAGGTTTGTTTGGTCATTGACGTTGACTACTCGCCTCCGTTAAAATGACCACTATATTGTAGGTCTATTGACCATTCCTTTCCTCTTAATGAAATGCAGGCATATACGCCTGCTCGTGAAAAAAGATGATGATGCCCTTCTAATCCAATGTAAGCACCCTAGTATGTAGGGATGAAGTTTGCTGTTAATGGTTGCTGTTGGTAAAAATCGTATCCTGGCTAAGTTGTTTCCCTACTGACTACTATAGTGAGAACTTGTATTGTATCCAGACTATCAGTTTCAGATGTCCTTGGCTTATTACTGTGATTCTGTTAGGTTGTTATCTCGGCTGTTTTTTCCTGATAAATGAAATGGTGAAATGTGTCGCAGAATCACTTGTTTCGACTCAAGCAGTATCCGTTTACATATTCCATTATGTTTTGCAAATCTAGTGCTAACATCTATGTTACAAATCAGTAGGCCAAAAACTGAATATAACTAATAGTTAGCAGCTAACTATGCCTTGATCTGTTTGCCTGGGGCAAGATTTCTTCATTGTCTGCTGCCTTTCTCTTACGGTTGCTGCTGCTATCGCTGCTGCTGCTGCTGTTGCTAGTGGGGTTACTGCATTCGTCACTATTACTGTCACTTTGCTGGTGCTGTTCCTGCTCTCTGCATCTGCTTTTCAGTATGTGGGGCTTGAGCTTGCTCATGTCTGATAGCCGTACTGGTTTTAGGAAGAACTCATCAGCTCCTTCCTCCAGGCACCTGATTCAGAATTTCGAAACCAGAACCGTCAGGTTTTATTCCTTTGATCATATATAAAGCATGATATGCTTTTAGAAAACAACTCTTGCAACTTCTGTTTTTTTTTTAAAAAAAAGAAAACTTTACATTTTGCTTTTATGGATATGTCATATCTTTTGATTCTTTTTGTCGAAAGTGGAACAATATCTTTTGATTCTTTCTTTGACTTTAGTGCCCTCCCATTGGTGTCTCGCTCAACTAGTGATCAGTGGTGCTAGTGACCTGTCTGCATCAATAGACCTGTTTCATGGATACGGCGATATGGAAGATCTACATGACGACCTGCGTATCATTTCATATCTTTCCTGGTGTTTATTTTACAACGACCAGGCCGAGATATAATTCAAGGACGGTGGATGGTGGTTCGTTCCTCTATTATGACAACAGATCATTAAGGATTCGGAGAGATTTCCATATCCAATTTGTCCCTAAACTTATTCAATTATTTATATTTCTCTGTACATGGAAAAAAAGGAACTTTATAACTCTCTAAAAAGATTCTCTGAACGTGAAGTGATTTTCTGAGCAAGAACAGGCAGTCAGCCAACTCAGCCATGCAGAAGTATTATTGGTCTCACATGATTAAGTTGATTTCTTGTTTTAACTGTACTCAACTCCTTAGTAATGTTTTCTTTTTTGCACTTTTGACTTTGTTTTTTTTTCTTAAACATTGTTGTTTAGATCCACAAGACTCAGAGTGGTAGCTCACTGCTCACCTATTGATCCTTGAAGGAATGTTCTCAGAGGACATGATCACCACTGGGATATCTCTGAGAGACGACGATTCCTGGTTGAGCAAACCAAACATGCATCTTATTTAGCCCTTGTTATCTTCATTCAGTGGATCATACCAATAAAGCACCACAGATAGATAGGATGTAAATTAGTTACCTTGATCTTCTTGAGCAGATCATATCCTGTCATGCCGGGCATGCAGTAGTCTGTGATGATCAGGTTCACGGCCACATCCTGAATGTCATCCACATACATACAGAGCATGAGCAAAACCAAATACATCACAAACCTTTTCTTCAGACTAGCTAGGAAAACACATGGGAAAAAGAGGAAGCCATCTTCTTCGTCTTACCAGCTGGTCTGTGTTGACAGGAACAGGGCTGTGGTCGTCAGGGAGCCCCAGGAACTGAAGCGCCTTGCTTCCCGATTCGACAGTGGTCACTGCATATATTCAGAAACAAATTAGAGCCAAAGAAACCTTCTTTCATGAGATTCAGAGTAGAGCCTGAAGCTTCAAATTAAGGGGATGAGAATCCGGTGACTGAATTACCTTGGAAGGAAGAGGTCTTGAGGAGCCTCTCGATGAGCTTCCTGTCCGGGAGACTGTCGTCCACAGCCAGGACATGGAACGGAGTCTCTGTTGCCACCGCCGCCATGGCCGACCGAAACAAGATAGCAGAGATCTGTGTGCTGTAGTCCTGTTTGTGTTGTTGTGTCGTCTCTGATGGAGGAGGATGCTGCGAGCTGCAGGAAGGAAGAAGAGTTGTAGAAGAAGAAAGGCTGAAGGGGTGTGTGCTTGGGCTTGTTGGCATGAGAGGCTTTTGCTGTGCTGTGCTGTGCTGTGCGGTGCTTTCTGAATGAATGAATGAAGGATGTGGGTGTGGTTGAGTAGATACAATACACATATATATACACACACAAGCACATGAAAGGATTCGAGGAGATGTGATGTGATGGAATCATGGAAAGTAAGGCGAAGGGAGGAGGAGTGGAAAAGAAAAGAAGGTGTGTGGTGATGACTAAGAAAGTCCCAGCAGCGCATGGAAAGCAAGATCCTGGAGCAGATTTTGAGATTTGCTCCAAATCTTGCCACGAATTGACTCCTTCCATCCACGACAGAGTATCATGAGACAGACAGACTCTCTCTCTCTCCTCTCTTTCTGTAATGAAATCAGTTGTGCTAGTATTCTAGAGCAATATGCACAGAAAGGATCCACTACCACCATTTTCTTTTGTTCCCTTCCCTCTGCCTTTTCATACTGCTGCTAGTGCTGGTACCCTACCATATCATTCAGAAAGCAGAGCTCTGTTAGTTTTTGAGTTCTTGGGGTGGTTTTTTGTCCTCTACTAGTAGGAGTAGCTAGGTCGCCGTGCAGTGTGATAGTGCTGACCCTGGCCTGCTGAATGAAAGGATGAAAGATACGGAACGTCGTGGCGATCTGGTAAAGCACGCAGATTTGTACTAATCTTGCTCTGCTGACCTCAGAGTTGGTGAGCTGCAGCGATTTTCTGCTACTAAAGAATTGGGATTGATTTTGCTGCCCTCTGACCGCCACTTGCTTGTAATCAAATCCCAAGGGACAGAGAGCTCGTTTGTCACGGATTATAGAATAGGCGGTATCTTGTTCGAGTGAGGCTAGGCTACGTGGAGTGGATCATGGATGTCTCCGATTCTGGTGTTGTCCGGCTCATGGGTGGGAGTGGGATAGGACGCGTGTAGTGTAGCTTTTCTTGATCGGCAGGAAAATCGCCGGATTTGGGAGGTGATACGGATACCAGTGGCCGCCGCACCAACCTCGAAACCTTGGAGATATGTAACAAGAGCCATGTTTTCTTCTGTTGTAAAGGCCTCGGTAGATAATCGGCGTCGATTGCATGATCTTGTCGGCCTGTTTTGCGTGACGGCTTCATGTGCTATGTACAAGAAAAGTATTTTTTTTTTGTTCAGACTATGCACGAAATTGGACATGAATTTCATTGAGAGGAAGTAGAAAAACCTTACAAGTTACCCCTTTAATAATAAGCGCGAGCCTACCAAAGACCATGCTAGGCATGTATTCCCTTTGTCAAAGAAACATTACTGATTTGATTTTCTTTGTGATTTGGAGAATATAACCAGGAATAAACATAGAAATAGAAAAAAAAAGAGTGACTTTCCTCAGCACCCAAATCTTACAATTGAGCCTACAACAAAAGTAATCAACGCAAAGGTGGGCTAAAAGATAGACAAAGTTGTGGTGGCAAAGCATCCACCCATAGGAGCAGAAGAGCAATTAGAGGCAATGGCAGCAAAGCATATCCATCGATAGAAGATGAAGCGACCATGCACGATGGCAATGTATCTGCCAAGAAGTGAGCTCGCACACTCTCTTTTTTGACCGAAACGGCCGAGGAAGCTCCCCTGCCTTTTTTTTTTTTGCTTTTCAATTGAATGAAAGAACGAGAGTTTATGTACATAAACAAAAGGGAAAGCAAAAGACAAGAGCTAAACTATAAATTTACAAGGCAGCCAGGCCCAAAAGAAAACAGAGTGACTAACTAGAAAATGCCCTCTAACCAATTGCATAAAAGGAAAGGATCCACTGCCGCGCCGCCCTCTTGCACAAAGGGATCATAGATGACGCCAAGTGTGCAATCTGCCTGACAAAGGTAGAGACTGCCGACCACATCTTCTCCGAGTGTTCCTTCGTGCACTCCTTCTGGGCGGCCATTGGTTGGTCACCAGGGGGCATCGCCAAAGTACGGGAGCTGTGGAACACGATGCCGCCACCTCGCATTGGGAAGAAGACACTGCCTCCTCTCCTCCTCTCCTGTGCTAGGAAATATGGAAGCACAGGAACGATGTTGTCTTCAATGACTTGCCTTCGAGCATCACTCGCCTCATCTCAGCTTGCAAGATAGCAATGGGCTTGTCGGATCCCTAGGAAGAATGTTAGTTTGATTCAAAACTGGAGTGTAACAGCTTTGATGTAATCCCCCCTGCCCCCTCTGCTTTGTTGCAAATCATATGTAAAACTGTGCGAAGCTTCGACTTCCACCAACTTGGCTCACCCCCAGGCATCTGTGGAATGAAATTTGTAGGTGGGGATTGGCTTTGATCCCCCCCCGAAGGTTGCTCAAAAAAATTGCATAAAAGGAGCTTCTTGATTGGTTTGACTTTTGCACAAGCAAGGTCAAATTCTTTCTTGAATTTTTCCTTCCAGACAGTAATGGACAGCTGGCCTTGATCAAAGATAATGCTGTTTCTGATTAACCAGAGTGACCAGCAGCCTGCAATGAACACTTCTCTGAAAATTTTCAGTCCAAAGTCAGTTCTTGCTTGGATGACCATATCCAGGGGCTGCAGACTGATATCCCAAATGATGCCCAGCAGATTCTAGCAGGTTGTACTGAATGGGCACTCAAAGAAGAGGTGGAAGCAATCTCTTCTTGCCATGCATTGCATAACACACGATTATAGTCATTCACAAACATGTTTTTCCTTCTCAAAAGGTTCCTGGTGGTCAGTCTGTCTCTCAAGAGAAGCCAGAAGAAAAATTTTTATGTTCCTAGATTGCATGAGCTCCAGACCCATTTGAATATTGGCGATGCAGGAGTATGTTCAGTTAGCATATGATAAGATTTCATGCTACTGTATCTTTGCCCCCATCTATATGTAATAAGAGATTTTTACAATACCTCTAGAGAATTTCAACGGCTCACAGCAACTGATCCGATGGCTAGAAAGGCTAAAGGCGATGAGAGACGATGGGAGGGAGACGATGAGAGGCGATTGTTATGTCTATGGTCGGTGAACCATACATGCTAAATTGCTTCTCATCGCCTCCAAAACTAAGGGGGAGGCAATCCCAAATAAACGGTAGATAATTGCGTTTGTGTAGTTTGTTTTTTTAATCAAGGGTAAAACGGTAACTTTATAAATGCAACATTTATGTTTTTGAGTAATATAGTTGGATTGGATATTGTATAGTTAGATGAATCGTTCATTCACATTCATATTGCCCGTCTTTGCAGCCGTCATCCGCCGCCGCCAATCCGTCGATCCGCGCCGGGGAGGTGGTGGTCGAGGGGCTGCGGCGGGTTTGGCAAGATCGAGGGGCTGCGGCGGGTTTGGCGAGATCGAGGGGCGGTGGCGGCGGTGGCTTTGGCGAAGACGAGGACGGGCCGGCGGCGGCGCAGGGCGGGTGAGGTCGGGCGCGGATCCGCTGCCGCAATCCGTCCTCGATCCACTCCGGGCTCAGCGACGGGGAGGAAGAGAGGGGGCGCGAGGGCGGACTGGTTCCAGGCGACCGGCACCTCGGGCGGATACATCGTCGGCGGGGAGGAGGCGCGGTTCCCGGGAGGTGAGGTGTTTACGGGAGGACGAACTCGACCCGACGCCGCTGCCGCTGGCGCCCTGCACCGCGCTGGCGCGCCGTGGTAGCCGCGTGGCTCCGGTACACTGCAGTAGCCATGCCATCGGCGTGACGGCATCCTGTAACAGAGCTTCACTCTGCTATTTGCTTTTTCGTTCAGCGAAGCAGCAGCTGTGCTAGCTTCATTCTCTGCAGATCGATCGCAGCAGGCATCTCCATCCTGTCCAGTAGCAGGTACAGCTTGGCTTCTCTCTTTTGCAGGACCACAAAAGCACAGCAGCTATCTAGTGATTGTGAATTCATCAGTCTGTAGTCTGTACCCCCGAGATGATCATTGTTTCCATCTATTGCAATGGTCTGAACTGGACTACTCGTTAAGCTGCAGTCAGTGTATGACATGAAGCTGAACTTTTTATTCATGCAGACAATCTGGAGATGATGGACAGCCCTTGGACGTCAAATGAGATCGTCGATGGATGTGGACGAGCCTGTCGATCGGTGCCTGTCACTCGGTTCAGGGATAGGATGCTTAGTGTTAGTGATAGTGCCTCGAAGTGTTAGGTTCAGTCCTCTGAATTTTCTGTTCTTTAGTATCTTTGTAGTAACAATGATGCACATTGTTGATTGTTGTGAAATCAGGCTTGTCTCAGCCACGGCTTTTGCAAAAATTTGTTTAGCAAAAAAATAAGTTGTTTAGCAAAAAAAATTAGTTGTTTAGCAAAAGTTTGTGCCAGCGGCCGATGGGCCAGCGGTAACGCTCCGACCGTTTTCTACAAGTTCTCCAGATGAAAGAAAAGGTAGTCTGGCCCAAGCAAGATGATCGACAGACATCTATATCAAATTTATTTAATATCTGTAATAGGAGCTCTTTTGCTGCTATATTGTCACATGAAATATTTAAGTTTCAGCAGAAGGCTGAACTTTGCAAGATCATAATCCAGGTTGCAGCCAACTTGGTTCGCTGAACTCAAAAGGCTGAGTGTCAAACTGTCAAGGCGCTGCCCTCAGCCGATGGTACAGTGTCCTGAACTGAATTTAGTTTAGTTCTATGACCACCATTATGCATGTAGCAGAAGGTAGGCCGTCCATCTCTTGCTGCGCCAGGGATGATATTCTTCACTTTGATGCTACCGAACAAATGTGTAGTGCAGCGTAGGGCATGTTGCAGCGAGGCATTTCATCTTTCTGTTGTCTTGTAGCTTTCACTCCACTTTTGGGAATGATAGTTTCATAGCTTTTGTTTTCGACTTGGACATGTATAACACTACTTCCCTGGTTCCTTGTAGGCCCAATTTAAGGTAGATTCATATACGACAAATACTTATAATTTTATTTTTAGAATTTAACGTAGATGTATATGTTTCTAGAAATTTCAAAAGAATGTGGTACTGGTCTGATAGAACCCTGTCTGCGTGCGTGCTGATTACGTGCTGATTAAGGGTGTCCGAGATAAAAATCCCAAAAGCATCCAACCTATTTTGGGCCTCGCCAAATGGAGGCGACCAACTAAGCGAGGCCCATGCTTCATTGAGACGGTGTGCCTGGGTGTTATTATATAGACAATTGACTCTGTCTCTCCCATATGTCTAAGCGACATGGGACTAAAATTAATAACATGTGCATTTGTTTCTAGCAGCCGGCCATGCTAAGCAGCCATCGGCCCAAGTGGGCTGTTGGCCCAAGCGTAGATGAGGAGGGAGGAGAAAGTAGCCCAAAAGAGGTTAATTTTAAATTATTGAAGAACTCTAATTTCACTTTTTAATCTGTGGCTAAAACTTGTAACTAATTTTTCTTCCTCGTACTAGCTCCAAATTTGATGATTTTTTACTAAAATTTTCTATAATCATGGTCTATCAAGTTATTATGTTCTTACTACTTGTTGGGTGATAGAATCACGCAAGTGAAGTATGAGGTGATAACAATATGCTAATTGCAATTGTCTTTCAATCTGTCCTAAAAGTTTACCCCTAGGGGTATTTATAGACCCCCTGGTTCGCCATAATAGCAAAATCTTACAAAATCGAATATAATGTTCCCTATACATTCAGCTAGAAAAATAACTCAGCGAAGTGGTGAAACACACTTCGTCCTTATCTTTTTGTCTTCTTAAACAGCTCCAGACTTGATCATAATTTCTTGACCCAGCAGTTAGCTTCGCCAATTCACCATGCGAAGCCGCCTTGTCAACTTCGCCGGTCTCCGAAAGTCCAGCGAAGTAATCTTCGCATGAAACATGTGAGAACACATATGTGAAGTCTGTACAGCTTCAAACATTTATGGTAAAAAATTTATTCTCAGCTCCAAAGTTTGAGATGGGAGTTTGTATGTCAAAGTTGTTCGCAACCCCTCGCGGACGAAGGCCTACTCCAAAGGTCTGAATCCCGCGAAGTTTATATGAAACTTTGCCTAACAAACACCGTCCAAACTTTGGAGTTGGCCTGTTTGAATTTTGAATCCAATGGCTAGCTTTGACTGTTTGACTAGACCCGTCTATAATAGCGATGCCTCCCCCCTGGAGCCGTCGTTTTCAGAGGAGGGGAAGCTCTACCAAAATTTTACTTGTGCTAGAAAGTTTGAGATAGTTTTTCTTGACATCTTTTGCTTTTGTTCGTTTTTTCTTGAGCTCTCAGGCGAAGTGTGTTTGAGAAATTCGGCGAGGTTTGTTTCTTTTAACTTTTATGCTTTGTGATCTTGTCTGGGTCAATCTCAAGAGAGCTCAAAAGTTGATGATGATAGTTACCTGTGGATTCTGACGAAGAAAATCTTGATGATGTTGATGCGTCTGTCGAAGATTTGATTAAGGATGAAGAGGGTTTTACCTTGACTTTTGGTAAAACTTTATTTAAGAAGAGTCATCTTGATGAAATGGTTCGCTTGAAGATTGTTGAGTGTGATCAAGTAAGAGTTCCTGATCCTGGGGAGTCTAATCCGAAGCCTTATCCTGACAAGTGCATTGTCTACCGGGAACTGTTTACTGCTGGTCTCCGTTTCCCTTGTCAAGACTTTGTCAAAGATGTGCTTAAGGCTTTTAATATTCAGATGCATCATTTGACACCAAATGGTGTAGTTAGGCTAGCGCAGTTTGTCTGGGCTGTGAGATCTCTGGAATTCAATGCTGATATTGCTGCTTTCTACGAACTTTATGCATACTGAGTTCAAGGAGTTTATGCTTGATGGTCGGGTGATCACTAAGTATTTTGCTTGTTCGAGTTTTAAAATGGCTCATAATGCCGTTCAAGTTTCTCCGGCAACTAGGAACAACTGGGGTACTGAAAATTGGTCAAGATATTGGTTTTATCATAAAGTGCCCATGGTTGAAGAGCGGGAACCTGTTACAAAGAGGATGGTGAAGAAATATCCGATGGCTGCTAGGATGGAGATTGAAAAGTTTAAGCTATCTCTGTCTTTCCCTACTTCCATGATATCAGAGACTGTTGTTAAGGCATACAAGTGCACAGCTTCATTACAGTGTGGTAGAGATCTTGTAGAAGAGTATGCTGTTGCTACGATTTGGCCATTGAAAAAGGATGATCCTTTCAATGTTTTTATCCTAAAAAAGTTCGAGGTATAAACTACAAGTATCTAGATAATGATTTTCATCGTCCGCGGACTTTTGCTACTGATGAAGATCTTGTGAAATCTGTTGGGAGTCGGGCTGAAGATTTACTTGAAAAATATGTGTTGAGTGAAAAGAATAACATTGATAAGATCCTTAAGGGTGACTATAAACGTTTGAATAGGGTTTTTGAGGTTGCATAGGTTGAATATGGCGAACGGCCTCCTCCTGCTTATCGTCGTGAAAAGAAACAAGGTAAAAAGATGGAGAAGGAATCTACTAATCAAGCTAAAGGAACTAAGCGAAAGGCTGGTCCTAGCAAGGGTGTTGCCAAGAAATTGAAGAAGAATCAAAGTCCTTCTATCTTGCTTGATGCTGAAGACTTGACGCTGTGCTGGAGCGGAGCTTGGATATGGAGGAAAATTTGGTTGTTGGTTTGGGTGGTTCTGGAGAAGAAGATGTTGGTACTTCCAAAGTTGTGGGTGATGTTGGTGTTTCTGAGTCTCAACATGTTGAAGAAGAGGTGAGAAAAATTACTATGGTTTTTTCAGTGGTTTTACTCCATCGTTGCTTACTCCGCTGAGTGATGTATTGCAGAATATGCAGGGTCAAAATTTGCCTGTCAAGGATTCTGCTGTAGTTGCTAATGTCAAAAGTTTGGCTTCTGAAATAGAAACTTCTGAAAAGAAAACTTCTATTGAGGGTTCTCGAAGAGTTGCTGATCCTATTTCGCCAAGACTTGATATTGAGGCTCCTATCGTTGGGTCTCATGATGAGAATGTTGATGCTAGGAAGACTACTTCGCTTGAAGAACCTGCAACAGTTGGGGTTGCCGAAGTTGGTATCCCGAATATGGCGAGAAAAGTTGGTGGCTCTAAAGTTTATTCTCTTAATCTTGAAGAGAGTGATGATGAAGTTTTTGAGGAGGAGACTAATGATGAACGGTTGATGCGCTTGTCGAGCTCCACTATTCATGTTGAATCTGGCAAAAAGGTTGACTGTAGCTTGGGAGAACGCATTTTTACTGGTAAGAAATGTGTTTTTATATCTGACTTGTTTGGCTTGCGTTGTCTTATTTTGCTTAATCCTTAATTTTTTTCTCTTTGCAGAAACTATTTTTCCTCATGCACTGTCTTCTCATCAGAAGAGTGTTGATTTTAGTAAGATGAAAAATGTTCAACAAGATCCTTTGACTCCTGTGTCCCTGCTGGTGGTGAAGGAAAAATTTCTGATGCTCTAAAGCGGGGCTTAGAGTTTTGCCAAGAGAAAAGTTTAGGTCTTGATTGTTTCAAGTTTATAGGTATTGGGGCTGATAAACTTTGGATGATGCCTCGCACATCTGAGGTTCAGCTATCAAAGTGCATAGATGAGGCTTTCACTGTCCCGGATGCGGAGCTTGAAATATCGAAGAAGCCTTTGCTTGAAGTTGCTGACGCTGGCTTATCTATGATGTACAAAGGTTCTCTCTTGATGAGAGGTTTGTGGACGGGCCTAGAAGAAAAAGAGAAGAACTTTGCCCTTCGCGAGCGTGATTATCAAGTTGAGATCCAAAATCTGAACGAGCAACTTGTAGGGAAAGAAAAGGAGAGAGCTGATGTCGTGGATGCTTATAACATTTTGGAGACTAGGTTGATTAGTTCTCTTGCTGATGTTGAGAGAAAAGAGGATGAGATGAAGAAAATTGTCGTAGAGAATGAAAAGTTGAAAGAAGGTATGCGACATATTGAGAAAAGGTTGCAGGAGTAAGACAAGTCTTTCTTCGACAATTGCAATCGAATCTGAGAACTTTGTTTTGAATGTTATGATAAGTTTAGAGCTCATCCTGAGGAAAAATGTTAGGAGCTTGGTGATCATGATAGTTTCTTCAGTTAGCTTTGTCGTCAGTACGAAGATTTGTCTCGAGTCACCGAGACCACAGTTGATATTGGGGTTTATTAGTCTGCTCGTGCTTTGTTTCATTTGATGAAGCAAAGTCAAGATCCTTTGTTTGCGTAGCTTTGTGACGCCGACTACAAATTTCCTTCTGTAAATGGACTAACCAATGTGACGAAGGCCACACAAGTATTGTGCAACAAATATCTAGAGCAGTATTGGAGGTCAGGTGGTCGGGCTCATTGTTTTGATAAAGCTAGAGAAAAATTTTAAAGGGTAATTTTTACACTTAACTATTTTTGTTTTCAAATGTGTTCTATATCTAACTTTTCTCTCTTTTTTATGTCAGCAAATTGCAAAGAATGCGGAGGCTGCCTAGAGGTCGAAGCGATGCCAGATCTAGCAATGTTAGTGGTGGCCAGCCTTGGGCTTTAGTTATCTTTTTCTTTTGTTAGATGAGAGGGTTTTAAGATGCAATGGTTCTAAGTTATTGACTTTATAATATATATACTTGGAAGTTGTTTGACTATTTGTCCATCCTGCGTAGGTTCCTCATCTGAACCTGTGCAGGATGTCAAAGAAGTTACCCCATTGTCAATGTCTAAAGATAACTTCATTTTCGAGCCTAGCGAATTTTATGACTTTTGTGCGAAGTATGATGGTTGTGATGTCCATGATTTTCTTGCCAGTAAGTTTTTTTCTCTTGTTATTTTGAACTTGGGTCTTTTTCTTTGGGGGTTTTGTCTTACAAATCTTTTATAGATGTAAATAAATGATAATATAGTATCAGGCCTCCCAACTGTTGAGTTTTTGATTTCACGGATTTTACACAGGTAAAGTTTGTTATGTAAAGTTTATTGTTCGTCTGTGGTTAGACGTTTTGTTTTCTAACCTCTTTTTCTTGTAGTCATCTGGGTCAAGCACTTTGCTGGCAAATGTTTGTGAAGACTATTTACGCCGTGAAGCGGATGATATTATTAATGAAGTTGTGAGTGACATACTTGGTGATGCTGCCAAAGTAGTTAGTTCTCAAGATGACTAATTTTGTAAACATATTTTTGTAATTGGGTAAGTTGTATTGCAAGACATCTTGTTGTACTGTGAAGTGTGTGAGTTTACCTTCACTTGCAAATAAGTATTGTATAATCGATTTGAATTTTATCGCCTTTCTTTTTTGAAGATCCTGCTTTTTGTTTTGAGGTGATTGTCTGTGCTTCGCTTAAGGACTGGTAATGTTTTTGCTCTGACGAGACCGATTTAAAGAATTTAATAAATTTTGAAACGCTGTTCCTTCTTTCCGTTCAAAGTAGACGCGTATACTTCGCTTAGAGACTAAAAATGTTTTCTTCTTAGTGGAATAAGTTTCAAAAAAATTCACTTTAGTGAATTTTGAAACGCCGTCCCTTTCTTTTTATGCAAAGTGGACACGTGCGCTTCGCTTAAAAGCTTGAAACACTTTTCACCTTAATAAAAAAAGGTTGAAAAAATTTGCCTTAGCAAATTTTAAAACGCCGTCCCTTCTTTTTCGTGCGAAGTGGACGCGTACGCTTCGCTTAGAAGCTTGAAACGATTTCACCTTAGCAAAATAAAGTCAAAGAATTTATCTTAGCAAATTTTGAAACGCCGTCCCTTCCTTTTCGTGCGAAGTGGACGTGTACGCTTCGCTTAGAAGCTTGAAACAATTTCACCTTTGTGAAATAAAGTCGAAGAATTTGCCTTAGCAAATTTTGAAATGACGTCCCTTCTTTTTCGTTCGAAGTGGACGTGTACGCTTCTTTAGAAGCTGAAAACATTTTCACCTTATTGAAATGAAGTCAAAAAATTTTTCTTAGCAAATTTTGAAACGTCGTCCCTTCTTTTTCGTTCGAAGTGGATGCGTACGCTTCCTTAGAAGCTGAAAACATTTTCACCTTAGTGAAATAAAGTCAAAAAATTTGCCTTAACAAATTTTGAAATGTCGTCTCTTCTTTTTCGTTCGAAGTGGACGCATACGCTTCGCTTAGAAGATTAAAACGATTTCACCTTAGTGAAATAAAGTCAAAGAATTTGCCTTAGCAAATTTTGAAATTCCATCCTGACTTTTTCGTTCGAAGTGGACGCGTACGCTTCCTTAGAAACTGAAAATATTTTTACCTTAGTGAAATGAAGTCGAAAAATTTGGCTTAGCAAATTTTGAAATGTCGTCCCTTCTTTTTTGTTCGAAGTGGATGCGTACGCTTTCTTAGAAGCTGAAAACATTTTCACCTTAGTAAAATAAAGTCAAAAATTTTGCCTTAGCAAATTTTGAAATGCCGTCCCTTCTTTTTCATTCGAAGTGGACGTGTACACTTCGCTTAGAAGCTTGAAACGATTTCACCTTGGTGAAGTAAAGTTGAAGAATTTGCCTTAGTAAATTTTGAAACGTCGTCCCTTCTTTTTCATTCGAAGTGGATGCGTACGCTTCCTTAGAAGCTGAAAACATTTTCACCTTAGCGAAATAAAGTCAAAAAAATTTCCTTGGACTTATTTGAGTTGGATAAGTTAGCATTTTTTAGATTTAATAAAATTTTGTTGCTAACTTAGTTTTGCAAAATTTGTGCCGATATGAGAGTATATGTTGGATATACTCTTCGGCATTTTGTACTTTTAGTTGTGCAATGTAGAGACATATCTTTGGGGAAACTATTTTCTCATTTATATTTTATGATATTTACAACGAGACTGCCTCGTTAGAAAACCATTCACCCTGCGGAGGGTTTCCCCTGAGTGAAAAAAGAGTGCAGCTCGATTACGTTGTAAATTTGCTTAGAATGGAACTTCTACTTCTACTTTGCAGAAAAAACTACTCTTCTAGTTTGGCTATGGGCAGTATTTATGAAGTGCTTCTATATTTCAAGTGTGACTGAGTTCTTTACCTTTCAGATTTACTAGATGATATGCACCTTCTTTACTTGTTCTTGTGATGATGAAAGGCCTTTCCCACTTTTGTTGGAATTTTTTCACTGTGTCTTCATCTCTTTTTCTTTTAAGGATAAAATCTCCTAGTGCTAACTCTCTTAGCTTGTTTGTTGTACCACTTCTGTGTTTTGAGTTGGTACTTCTTGATATTCTCAAGTGCTTCATTTCTTTCTTCTTCAAGTAGATCTTTACTTGTTGCTTGATCCTCTTCTCTGATCATTTGAATGTTTATTCTTGGTCCCTCATACTTTATTTCTTCGAGGGTCATTGCTTCATCTCCGTATAGTAACTTGAATGGAAAAAAATCTGTTGGCCTTGGCTTCGATGTGTTGTGAGACCAGATAACTCTTGATAATTCATCTACCCATTTTTCTCTATTTTTAGATCTGTTAAACACTTTGATATTTCTGTGCAAATTATCCTGTTTGCTCTCTCTACTGCTCCATTAGACTGTGGGTGCCTTACAGATGCGAAACAGAGTTTGATTTCTAATGAGTGGCAGTGTTCTCTGAAGTCTTCGCTATCAAATTGGGTTCCATTATCTATAATGATATGTCTTGGAACTCCGAATCTGCATATGATGTTTTGCCATAGGAGTTTTTTCATTGTGTAAGAAGACATGTTTGTGATTGGTTTAGCCCCAATCCACTTAGTGAAATATTCGACGGCTACTATTGCATATTGGTAGTTGCCTTGAGCCAGGGGTAATTTTCCAATTATGTCGATGCCCCATCTTGCGAGTGGCCAAGTTGGTTCAATTGGCTGTGAGTTTGTTCTTGATGCATTGACTTTGCTCCCTGCCATTTGGCAATTGTGACAGGTCCGAATTACTTCTTTGCTGTCAATTTGAGCGGTTGGCTAGAAAAACTCTTATCTGAAGACTTTCCCAACTATTGATCTAGCCCTAGCGTGACATCCATAGATTCCATCATGTATTTCTTTCAACAAGTTTTTCCCATCTTCTCTTGAGATGCACTTTAGTAGTGGTTGGCAAACTCCTTCCTTGTACAGTTCTTCGTTGATGATTTTATAACTTTTGGTTTTTTGCTTCATTCTTATTTCATCAACTTCATTTTCTGGCTCATAAAATCCTTTGAGGAATGCCATAATAGGAGCTCTCCAGTCTTTGTTTTCTATGATGTGTACTTCTTTCGGTTGTTCAACTTCTGTTTTTGTTGAGGCTTCGGTGATAGTTTGAAAGAATACGTCTGGTGGTAACTCTAACTTTTGGGCAGTGGCTTTTACAATTTTATCTGCATCTGTGTTATTATTTCTTGAGATACTTTTCGCTGTGAATTCAACGAAGTATTTTTCTTGATCCCTCAATAGTTGGAGATACTTTGCTAGCTCTGGATCTCTTGCTTTGTAATTTTTCTCTATATGCCCAGCCACAACTTGAGAATCTGTCTTGATTATTAGTTTTTGAATTCCCATTGCTCTTGCTTTGTGAAGTCCTAACAATACTGCCTCATATTCTGTAATATTGTTGGTGCATTGAAAGTCTAGTCTTGCTGCGTATTTGAGTTTGATTCCAGAAGGTGAGGTTATGATTGTTGCTGCTCCTGCGTCGGCGAAGCCCCAAGCGCCGTCACAATAGATTATCCATTCTGGTTGCTCTATTCTTTCTTGATTGTACTTTAAAGGTGTCCAATCTACTACGAAGTCAGCCAACACTTGAGATTTGATTGCTGTTCTTTTCTCAAATTTGATGAAGTATTGAGACAATTTTGCATCCCAATCTTTCTGGGGACTTAGAGCCTTGTAGCACTTCTTTGAGGGGTTAATTTGTTGGCACTCTTATTTTGTGTGCTTGGAAGTAGTGTTTCAACTTTCTGGATGCCATAAGTACTGCATATGCAATTTTCTCGATTTCTGAATAGAAAATTTTTGATCCAGACAAGGCTTCGGATGCGAAGTATACTGAAACTTATCTTGTTGAGTGCTCATTTTTACTAACTGTACTTTTATTTGCTGATACATATAGTAGCAAATTTGCCGTTGGGTCAGGAATTGCCAAAGTTGTGGGGTTGGATAAATGCTTCTTTATTTCTTTGAAAGCTTCTTGTTGTGTTTCACCCCAGTTGATTTTTTTCTTTCTCCCTTTTAGTGCTTGAAATATTGGGAGGCTTTGCTTAGCTAATTTGGATACAAATCTGTTCAGCGAAGCTAATCTTCCTGTCAGCATTTGGATATCCTTGATGTTTCTTGGCACTTGCATATTCAGTATTGCCTTCACCTTCTCTAGATTCGGGTCAATTCCTTTTGCGGATACGATGCACCCTAAAATTTTGCCTGTTTGAACTCCAAATGTGTATTTTTCTAGGTTCAACTTTAGATTTGCTTTTCTGAGGTTTGAGAAGGTTTTTTGTAAGTCTTTGACATGGTCTTCTGTTTTCTTTCTTTTGACTACCAAGTCATCAACATACGTGAGCAAGTTTCTTGGTATTTAATCTTTGAGGACTGTGGATGTCATTCTGATGGAAGTTGTTCCTGCATTGCGAAGCCTCTCGGCCATTCTTTGGAAACAGTAAGTTCCAAATAGTGTAATGAAACTTGTGTATTCTTCATCTTCTTTTTTCATCCAAATTTGATGGTAGCCTGAATAGCAATCAAGGAAACTGAGCATTTCACTTCCTGCTGCTTGGTCTACTAGAGTATCTATTCTTGGTAGAGGAAAGTTGTCTTTTGGACATGCCTTGTTGAAATCTGTGAAGTCTATACACATTCTCCACTTTTTGTTTTTCTTCTGCACCATGACTATGTTTGTGAGCCAAGTTGTGAATTGTACTTCTCTTATGACTTTTGCATCTAGCTATCTCTGGACTTCAGCTTTCGCAGTTTGTGTTCTATCTTCGGACAACTTTATGAGTTTTTGCTTTTTTGGCCTGAAGTTTGGGTTGATGTTTAACTTGTGTTCTATGACATCGCTGCTTACTCCTCCTAAGTCTTGTGCAGACCAGCCGAAGATATCCTTCTTACTTCACAAGACTTGTATTATCTTTTCTTTTTCTTCTTTTGATAAATTTGTGCCGATGATAACTTGTCTTTCTGGCACCATTGGGTCGAGTGGTACTTTCTTTGTGTCTTCGCAAGGCTTCGCTTTTTCTTGTGTTTTCATGTTTTCAGTTTCAAGCTCATCATCTTCTTCTTCTTCTTGTATCACGTGGATATTTTTGAAAGCTGGGCTTGCATCTCTCTCCATGTTTCTTGCCTCTGTTTGATCGCCGAAGATAGTTATGATGCCATTGACTGCTGGCATCTTTATGCATAAGTATGGGTAGCTTACTATGGCTTCGAAAGCATTTAAACTTCCCCTTCCAAAGATTGCGTTGTATTGGCTGTGCATTTCAACAACATCAAATGCTATTTGCTCTGTTCTCGCATTGTTCACTGTTTCGAATGAGACTGGCAAGACAATTCTGCAGACAGAGTTTATTTTCTTTCCGCCAAAGCCAACTAATGGGTGCTCGGCTCTTCCCAAGATTTTTCTGTCAATTTTCATTGCATCTAGAGTTCTTGTGAATATAATATCTGCTGAGCTGCCACCGTCTATTAGAATTTTTGATACTGCCCAACCTTTAATGTTTGCTTCTATTTGGGTCATCTTTTCTTATGAACATTTTAAATTTTAAATTTAAAAAATGACAAGTTCAAATAATATTTTGAAACATTAAATGACTTAGGCCGAAGAAGTCATGAACATAAAGGTTGTATAACTCAAGATGTGTAGCTTCTATTTTGGTCATTTTTCATATGGTAAAGTAAAAAGTAACATTGTTCATAAAATTTACATTTCTCTCATATAGTTTATGGAACCCTATGGAACCATATGAGAGATACGTAAAATTTATGAACAACAATACTACCATTTTGTTGGATAAATAAATATCAAAATAATCATTGTAGATATTGAAAAGATATAAAACTTTATAGTGGGCAACGTTTTGATATGAAATCATCTTGTCCTGAAAAGGTGCATTCGAATTTTCTAAAAAATTAAATTTGAATTTTTCAAATGACCTTGTATGGAGAAACAACCAAAATGAGAGTTGTAGATCTCAAAGAGTTAACAAACTTTGTAGTTGACAACATTTTAATTTGAGACCATCTTGTCAACAAAAACTACATTTGAACTTCTCAAATTTAAAATTCAAAATTTACAAATGACCTCCGATGGAGAAACAATCAAAGCAGAAATTATAGATCTCAAAAATTTATAAAACTTTATAGTTGATAAGTTTTTCATTTGAATTCATTTAAGGCCTCAAACAATTAATCTACACTCGATTTATAATAATACATAGGAACACAAAATAGAATTTAGACACGAGTGATAAAAGGGCACGATGGTAGAGGATGGGTTTGTGTGAGGTAAAGGTTGTGGGTTCAAATCCCATTAGCCATGAAGTGTGTAATTTTGGCCTTTCCAGATTTTTAAACAGTTTTTTTGCTACTTTTTCAGCTTATTTTTGGGAACTCCTAAAATCATTGATTTTTAAGAACTTGCATGGACACTACTGGTGTGGTCATTGATCTCGAATAGATGGGTAGGATTCTACAGATAATAGTAGCACAAACCCATTTATACTGAGCAATGGGAGCGCGAACAAACAATAATAGCTCCACAGCAAAATTTTCAGGAGATGTAGCTCCACAGCAGTGAAAACGTCTAATCAATGACACGCTCCCCAGGCACCAGGCACATATTTGACATTTACCATTGAGCTACGTTCAGTTTCAACAAGTGGGCCCAATTCAGAAAACTGAAACCAAGCTATTTCTTTAGGCAACCCTCTGTCGCACATACAAACTAACCCACTGAATCTCAGAAAATCTCCTCTCTTGTCACTAAATTGAGGAGGTGCATTTCCACGGCAAATGGAAGTACAAGAATACATCTATCTCTGAACAAACAACAAAGAGAAGATTCGGTAACTAAACCACCATTATATCAGTGCGGTTGGGAGGTTGCTGTTGCCAACGAAGTCGGTGACGGCGAGCTTCTCATCGGTGGACCAGTTAGGTGCACAAGCGCACCAAGTTGGGGTGGCGTACACCCCCACGGCGATGGTGAGGACAACAGCGGGCCGGCTGCGATGGCGAGGGCGGGCCGGAGGCGGCGCCGGACGATGGCGAGGGTGAGGGCTGGCTTTGGCGGCGCAGGGCGGGCCGGCGGCAGCACAGGGATGGAGATTGCGAGGGCACACCGGCGCGGCGCAGGGCGAGGGGCGGTGGCGGTGCTGGCGGTAGCGAGGACGAGGGCAAGAGAAAGAGAGGGAGTCCCGGTGTCGGGATCGGGCGGATGGGGGCAGGGTCGATGGGTCGGGAGGGCGCTGTGCAATGACTAAAATATCCTTTAGCAATAAAATCAATAATTTATGGAGGCAATGAGAAGCGATGAGAGGCGATTTCAAGTACTGTAGAAGAACTCATGTAATAATATCATTTTCTCCCTCATTCAGAATGGAGTCAACAATGATATCCTCTAACATTTCAAGCTGAGACAGTGCAGTTTCTGAAAGTGGAAGGGTGAAAAGTCTATCAGTCTCTTGTTCAATGAAGCAATGCAAGGAGCATTTGTTATTTTTGCTGAATGAGTACAGCTGAGGAAATAGGTCTTTCATACATTGATTTTGATTCTGAGAAGTCCATGCTTCTGACCAAAATGAGACTGTGTCACCCTTATTCACATTGTAACAGGCCTAAGATTGGAAATCACCATATAAAGAGATAATGTCCTTCCACCAGAATGAGCCAACTGGACTCCTGGCTTGAGGTGGAGTTTGATTGTTAGCATATAATTTATTCCCAGTGAGTTTGACCCATGGAAGGTCTGCTTTGTTATAGAATTTATCCAGGAACTTCAGCAACAGATTGATTGCTCTCACACTCTCTGTACCAAAGCATCTACGAAGGAGGGGGACCGAAGAGCCAACGACGACAAAACATATATATGCCGGTTTGATAAGATTTTTGATCTCGTAGCAAGGACAGAGATCTCGTGTATTCCCGCGGGACGAATATGGGGAGAAAAGCTCTCTGTGTTGCCATCTCTTAGTAGGATAATTGTGATTACGTACGGGTCAGCCGTCTACGTAGCTGATATCGAGATGATGGTGGCGTATGGAATTGGAAAATGGTCCAAATCCAAATGGAAGGGACGTAGAAAAAGGTAGTAGACACCCAAACCCAGATGAAGCCGATACGAAACTCTGAGATCCTGGGCTCACCAACCAGCACAGGCCACGATATGATGCTGTCGCCCCATGACATGCCGATGCCGATACGATTGCCTCCGATCCACGCATCGCCCCTGGCCTTTGCCACTTTGCCTTTCCATGGCTCCTTCGTTTGTGTTGCCGTCAAATGCTCTCCTGCACGCGCGGTCATGTTGGCCGCCTCCACTGAAAAGTGTCATTGGGGTTTCAAAAGACATAGCTTATATGTTTGAGTCTTTTTCATACATACCATCAAAAAAGTTTATAATTCCGTACAAGCCACTAAAAAGTTAAGTCGGTCACCTGTGCCATCGCAAGAAACTTGTTTACCACTCACGTCATTCCGTCCATGATCACGACTAACGGTGTCTAACAGAGCCGTGAAAATACATAAATGCCCTTAGGTGAGAGAAGCTGGCTGGCCAAAGTTCGCTTGAGTGCAGGCGCTCCTCCCCCCAGATCCCTCGTCGGCGTGCTACCTCCGCCACCTCTGCCTGCACCAACTCCAGCCAACTCCGGCACCACACACGGGCGAGCGAGGGGGGAGCAACGCCCGGCAGCCGCGAGCGCGAACCGGCCAGCGCGCTGCTCCTCACCGGCACGGTCGCGAAGTCCCATCGAGCTCCGCGACGCCGACAGCGGGTTGGCGTGGAACGAGCACATGAAGCGCGGGAGCGGGGGAGGCACACCGCCGCGCCGCCACCGCCAAGCGGGCCCGCGGCCATCAGGAACAGCGACGCGTCGTCGTTCCCACGCAGCAGCAAGCGGTTCGAGGAGCTCCGTCGCGCCGCCTGCCTCCACCTCCTTGCCTCCTCCCCCACCGCCGCCAACGCTCCCCCGGGCAACCCCGCCGTCGCCGCGCCCATGCCTACAGCGCTCTGCTCCGCCTGCGGCGTCTCCTCGCGCACCTCCTGGTGCCGGCGCCGGCGCCGGACCACCACTCCGGCGATCCTGCTCGCCACCGACCCGCAGTGGATCTGGCCGGAGATGCAGTTCGGCGGCGGCAGCAGCGTTGCCAGGTCCTCCAGTTGCGGCGCCGCTACCGCGACTTCGTACGCGACGCGTACATCCCCACGGGCCACGGCATCCCTGCGGACTGTGTGCCCAGCCGTGCGGAAGGCTCAATTGGATAACGGAGTGAGAAAAAAATTGAGAAAGAAAAGAAAATTGAGAAGGAGGAAGGGTATTTTTGACTTTTTTACCGACTAGACCTATCAGGACCGTGAAACGGTAAAAATGTAACCGAAAGCGGACGAAATGACGTAAGTGGTAAAGAAGTTTTTCGCGATGGCACAAGTGACCAACTCAACTTTCACCCAACTTTTTAATGGCTTGTACGGAACTGTGAACTTTTTTGATGGCATGTATGGAAAAGACTCTATGTTTCGCGAAAAAAAGACATGTACCTTATACACGCAAGTTTAATTTGCTGTTCAATGTCTTTTGAAATTTACGCACAATTAATGTAGTACAATTCCTGGCATAATTTTTCGAGACAATCTACTTAGCCTAAAATATTTGTTCCAAGTATACGGAAGAAAAAAATGAGTACATTAATATTAAAACCGAATAAGCCAAGGAAAGAGGAGGAACAAATTTTATATAACAAGTTTTGTTATTCAACGTATTTCAAAAGATACATAAACAGCTTATTCAACACAATTTCTTAACATATAATCTGTTCCGGGCAAGTCAAAATTTTCATTCAAACTGTATACAAGAAAAATGGGTAACTAAATATGTAATAACGAAAAGGCAACGAAAAAAAAAGAAATGAAAAAACAGCACTAGAGAAAAATGCATCACGTACGGCTGTTAGAACCAGGACTCGCTCGGAGCGATCGCCATGACGGATCACATTTTCTATCTTGGGCATCCTTTATTCAGTGCTCAGGTTTCCAGTGTCTAACGTTTACAGGCTGTAAGCATCAAGGATTATAAATGACCTCATCTTTCTTTGGCCGCAGAGTTCTAAATGGCAAGTACCTCCAAAATACAGATTCTATGGTATACAAACTGGCCACGACTATGGTATATGAGACACAAATTGTACACTACATAGGCTCAAGACTTCCTGCCTGTCATAAGCTGAAGGAACAATCCTTGCAGAAATCTTGAATAAAATGTCACTCTGAACAGTTGGTTAATCTCTTGACATCTCTCAGCCCATATGAGAACCAAAAGGAACGCCGCCAACCAGGCTCACTCTGTGCTCACAACGCTTGTCTTCTCAGGTACCTCGCTGCTGGCTTTCATGGCGCCAGCAAAACTGCAAATCTTGTTCAGGGCGCTCAGGTAAGCTCTGACGCTGGACACCACAATGTCCATGGATGCCCCACTCCCACTGAAGTCAACAGACACAGAGATGCGGTGAGAGAAAACAGATAACAGAGAGCGTGGAAGAAATAAAAACAGATTTCAAAGGACTGTAACCTGAAGGAGCGGTTGAAAGAGCGGCCAGTCAAGGCATGTTTGGCGTTGTTGCTCACATCTGCAGTGACAACGACTCGAGTTGTTGCGATTGCATCAATGCCTTCTGTGACTGATGTCATACTATATTCTCGGAGAATGGTTGGAATCTGCAAATTGTTAGTCCCATAAGATTTCTCTTCATCGTGATCATTCAGTAGTCAACAAAACAAAATAAATGAATCTGATGAGTTAGGTACAATCTCTGCCTGCACCAGTTAGTCCATTAGCGCCTCTCTACTCCAGAGACAACCCATGTTATACTCAATATGGTGTTGGATGATTAAATATTTGTCATCTCTTTCTTTTAACAACCTCAGTTATTTTCTAGTTAAAATGGCACCATAAAAGAGTAATTTTCAAAGACAGACAGGAAGTGCTGTCAATAGAATATCTATCTCATGTTACATTTATGATAGTGCAGCTTTTGAAATAGGCCTTGGTACCTGCCCAAGCCAAGAAGCACAACTGACACTTCTTTCTTTCTCAAGCTGCTAAAACATACTCAGACACAATGCTCTAATAAATCATGGTAATAATCACAAGTCATGCTGCTGTATCGATGTACTTTCATTTTTAACATCAAGGCAGTGTAATTTGGATTTTTTGGCAAAAAAGCGAAGCAATAGGTTCGTCGTTCCATTACAATATCATCAAGAACAAGAAAAAGAGCGAATATCCTGTTTGGGTATTATCTCTTGAAATCCATCTGCTTGTGATAAATTTCATGCAAATTCTAGGAAAATTGTGGGTTATCATGACGAAAATACAACCAGAGGTTCACCCAGATACAAGTATTTCTAGTCCTTATCAAGAAAAAAAACGAGAGTACTTCTATTATTGAAAGAAAATTCAACATTCTTATTTGTTCATGTTTGAAGTAGTGTACCAGTGCAAGACAAAGACCCAAAAAACAGCATCCATCCCATCTTTAGAAGCAGTGTATCAGTGCAAGAAAGATCAAAGTTGTGGTGGCAACAAACCTGGATTATTTGGTCAACAGCCTTGTAAGCTGCATCGACAGGACCTGTTCCAACTGAACATGCTATTTTATCCTCTCCATCTGGTCCTATCAATTTCACTGTTGCCGTAGATAAACTAAGTGTACCACATGTTGCCTGCAAAAGGATAGATACATCACATTTCAAACTTAGCATATCACGTTTCTGCTGACCAAAGTTTAGTAAACTGCAGCTCAACTATACCTGTACATCAGCAAGGGACCAAATATCCTTAGGCTGGAATATCTCATCTGACAATAAAGCTTCTAAGTCTTCATCAGTTACGCGCTACAAATCATGAACGAATTGTTAGTTTCCATGTATAGAGAATATACATGTTATAATATATGACAAATAAAACAGAACACAAAAGCAAGCAGCCCTCCCAGGGAAATGCAATGATTAAATAAAGAAAATGTAAGGGGGGAAGGTGACATGGCCCAAAAAGGAAGGGGTGCTATTAATCAAAGCATGCAATTTTTTAAAAGAGTCACCTTTTTCTTCTCTGCAACCTCTTTGTAGCGTTTAAAGAAGTCCTCAAATTCCTTGTCACTGATTTCATATCCAAGCTACAGTTCGAACAATGAAGATCATATCAGGTAACAATAAGAAGTGGAACAGAAAAAAAAAAGAAGAAGAATTTGAACAGAAAGCCCTAGTTTTGAGTAGAAAAACAAAGAAAACATCTAAGCTGTACCTCCACTAGCTTAGATCTCACAGCATGCCTTCCACTGAAAGTAAGAGCAGAAAACATTAGTATGGATGTGATTCGCAAATTTGATCTAATTTGTTTCTGTATGCATGCCTAATTGTATTGAGCACAAAATATCCAATTCAACTAATCTGAAAGTGTATGAAAATATAGCAAACAAAGAATTTCAGAAGTGTAATCCTGATAAATAGATTAATTAAAGACTAAATATTTGATCAGAAATTTCTTCCAAGAAAAACAATCAAACTTCCAGTTCAACAATACTTCATGAAAATATAGCAATCAAACTTCCAGTGACTGATGTCTAATGCTTTACATCATACCCTACTACCACCAATGCTTTTATAGTTTTGTAACACTAACTGTACACATGTCACAAACAGCTAACGCCGACCAAGTAGCCATAGCATACAAGCATTCAAAATTTAAGCATTTTGGCGCTCCTTTGTTGTAGCATGAATACTGAATCAGCAAAACTATGAAGTTGATGAGAGAAGTCTCCTGGATAGACATCACGACAGAATATTTGAGAAAGTGAACTAAATAGGGAAAGGTGTGTTGCATGATACCTGAGTTTCCCAAGAACAATACCAAATTCATTTGCACGTGTTAAACCAATATCATCAGGCGACATAATTTCATAAGTTCCTTTATTTTTAAGCATGCCATCCTAAAATGCAAAACAAAAAAGAATGAAAGTGAACATAAAGAATCAGTCCACTCTAAAAAAACACAATTTAATGAGAATAGTTAGGGCCCCTTTGGAATGCAAGAATTTCACAGGAAACCACAGGAAACATGAAAAAAAAAAAACCATATTCCAGTTTCCAAAGGGGGCCTTAAATCATATATCTATAAGATCAACAGTTAGCAAAATTTAAATATCTTAGAGGCTCAGAGTGACGAAGCAAGGTGAAACAACGGTTGATCCATCACAATGGTGAAAATAATTATTTAACAGATAAGTTGCATTGGCAGTTGAGAACAAACTACCAAGGAAGTGAAAAGGAGCAATTTATTTATTTATTTAAAACAACCAACCCACCACTGCTACAATCGCAATAGGTTGATGTTAGTAAGGAGACTGCAAATGTGTTTACCTGATGAATTCCACTTTCATGAGCAAATGCATTGGCACCAACAATAGCTTTATGTGGTTGTACGATCAGTCCACTATGCTCTTGTACCTAGAACAGTTAGAGCATTTGTGCCAGAAATTCAGTCATCTGGAAAATGTATAAGAGACCAAAAGGAAAACAAACAAGACAAGAAATGATTACTGTACCATTTTGCTTGTCAGTGTGATATGTCGAGAATCGATTCCAGTGTAGAGACCATTTAACAGTTCTCTGCGGCATTTAATTGCCATGACAACCTGTAAAGGAGATCAGAAAGTATTAGGCATGTACAAACACCCAATCAGATGATTCAGACCAATTCAGATTCCTCTCCAAAACCCATCAGACTACTTTGTAAGGCACTGTCCATAGATAAATATGTCTAAGGCATCAGCTCACCTCCTCCAAAGAAGCATTTCCGGCTCTTTCACCAATACCATTAATAGTAACCTCTAACTGCCGTGCTCCTGCACGAGCACCCTAAAGTTAAGTCAAAGTAGCAGCCCCATTAAGATCAGGCCAATGATAATAAATTATATAAAAATATAAATTAAATAAGGAAAAGGTAGTACCGCTAATGTGTTGGCAGTCGCAAGACCAAGGTCATTCTGGCAATGAGTGGAGATGATAGCATTTTCAATTCCAGGAGTGTTTGCCTTTATATCAGCAATTAACTTTCCAAATTCATAAGGAAGATTGTATCCGACGGTGTCCGGGATATTGAGAGTCGTAGCTCCAGCTTTTATGACTTCGCCTAGAATATGATACAAGAACTCTCTATTTGACCTGGATGGAAAAGTGGAACCAATCATGGCAAAGCCATATGGACACACCAGCAGAAAGGAACATTTCTTTTGTAAATAAATTAAATACTATGAAATTCCTTTGAGGGTGTCCCAGCATGAGCTAAAATTCAGCATCCTTTTGCACCAGGAAATACCCAATCCCAAAAAAGGAAAAAAAAAAGATGCAGTACCTTACCAGGCTAAACATGCAACAAACTTTCAGTTACCTGCCTCTGACTATGATTACCCTGTTTTGATTCGCTAAGAAAGTTGCCTGCCTCTGAAACTCCAAGGACTACTCTGTAAACTAATAGAAGTTGGCTACTACTACTTCGCAGGCATCCACCACTTTTTTTTTTTGAATAACAGGCATCCACCACTTTGCCTCAAAATCAAGAAATCAACTCCTGTTAAACTAAATTGGGACCGTTTTTGTGTGTGCCAGATTACTTGTTGATTTTGTGAACTTCAATTAGATGAGTTGGAAACCTAAACCAGCTTGCACTTTCCTTGGTACCCGGTACCCAAAACAAAAAATTGTTACCATACTTACATTACAGGCTTTCAGAAGCGGAGAATGCAGCTAAAAAACCAACCAAAATCTGATTTTTCGCAGCTGCAAAGAGCCGTACATACCTGCCGGCGTCCTCGGGGCTGAACTCGACGTCGGTGCACCCAAGGCTGCGGGCGTACGCCACCATCTCCCTGGCAATGGCCACCACCTGCTCGGGGGTCTTCCTGAGCTTATGCTGCATGTGGATGTCGCTGGTGGCGATGAAGGTGTGGATCCGGGGCCGTCTTGCGTGGCGCACGGCCTCCCACGCCGCGTCGATGTCCCTCCTGTTGCACCGCGAGAGGCCGCAGATAACCGGCACGTGGACTTCGGGGTCGCCGCCGTCCTCACCGCCGGCGGGGATGGTCGGGTTGCCGACCTCGATGGCGATGGAGCGCACGGCGTCGAGGTCGTCGGGTGAGGACGCCGGGAACCCGGCCTCGATGATGTCGACCCCCAGGCGGGCCAGCTGGCGCGCGACGACGAGCTTCTGCGCGCTCGTCATCGTGGCGCCGGGGGACTGCTCCCCGTCCCGCAGCGTGGTGTCGAAGATGCGCACGTAGTTGGGGTCGTCGATGCGGTTCGGGACGTACTCCGGCCGCCGCGGATGCTGCTGCGACGCCCGGGCGGAGACCGCGCGGAGGCGGCGCGCGGCGGCGAGGACATGGGCGGAGCGGGGCAAGAAGACGACGGCTGGGGATGTTGGCAAGCGGGTGGCGGCTTTTGGGGTGGTGGAGGCGGCTTTGGTGACGGTGGTGGAGGGGAAGGGTTTAGCGGGGGAGGAGAGCAGCGAGGACGCCATGGTCGGGCGGCGGCGTGGGTTTAACTGACGGCGGCGGCGGCGGCGGCGGACGTTAAATAATGGGGGAAAGAAATGTGATGACTTGGGAGAAGCAGAGTCCTCCACTCCACTCCAGTCCTACGAGGCAGAAGAGAGTCGTCAGAGACCGTGGAGCATGGCTATCTTCTCATCCATCATCTGGTTTGTTATCCGGACGGAGGAAGAAGACAAAGATGACGACGCCGAGGAGAAGCGGACGGAGCGCGCCGGTGTCGTGTCGTTCTGAGCAGAGCAGTAGCAGGGGAGGGCAGGCGCCGCGGCGGCGAGCAACCGGGGCGAGTAGTCCGTGCCCGTGCGCAACAGCTAGAGCTAGCTAATGCACGCAATCAGCACAGGAGCAGGCAGGATCCCGTGAGAGTGCGAAAGCCAACGGACTAAGGCAACTCCAGTCCAAATCCATAAATTAAGCCCTTAAAATTCTATTTGCAGACTAGATTAAAAAAGTAAGGGCTTAAATTAAGACTAAACTTCAATAAAAAAAATAGACCAAGCCCCTGTCTTCCATGGGACCCACCTATTAGCGACGAGCTGCTGCTTGCTTCGGCGGCCGCTGCTCTGCTCTAGCTCGTCACCTTGGCCACCGCCGCCACCACCTTCTTCTCCTCGCCGGAGATGCGCCCGTGCGCTCGCCGGAGGGGTTGCTCCCGTGCGCTGGCACAGCCAAAGCCGCTCCCGTCTCGTGCGCTCGTGATGGAGGCCGGTGGGCGGTGTGCTCGCCGGAGGGGAGGTAAGATGGCGAGGAAGGGGAGTACAGGGCCCGCTCGCTGGAGATGCGCCTGTGCACCGACGGGACGGGACGGGCAGAGCGCCGACGGGACTGAGCAGTGCCGCGAAGGGGGTGGGGGGCTCGATGAGCGCCTCACGTACGTCCGCGTCGTCGGCGGCCGCGGCGGGGGTGGGGGCCTCGAAGAGCGCCTCGTGTATGTCCGTGTCGGCGGCGACCGCCGCGGAGCTGCTGCGGCTGGAGCGACGGGTCGTGGCAGGGCTCCGCTCGCTGCACGTCGTGCCCTGTATCGGGGGCCGCAGCGGGCGCGACGGCTCATACAACCTCTTCCTCGAGTTCGTGCTGGGGGGTCGCTGGCGGACGCCGGCGGGCGCGCGGGCAAGAATGCTGGGATGAGGCTCCTCCTCCTCTTCTTTCCCTTCCAATTTCTCCTAGATTGGCCGCTTCTCATCTCCTTCTCGCCATGGGAGGGAGCTGCTCCTCATCTCCTTGCAGAGGCAGAGCCATGGCGGGGGCGCGCCCTCGCGGAGGGGCCAGGCCCCTCCAACGGCCCTACGCGGAGGGGTTGCTCCCGTGTGCACGACGCGGCGCATGCTCGCCGGCGATGGAAGGAGCCGACCATGGGAAGGGAGGGAGAAAAGGAGATGGTCCGCCACCGGGATGCGACCATGGCTCGCCATGGTAGGGGAGGCGAACGACCCGCGTGCTCGCCGTAGGAGATGGGGGGACGGACGCGCTCGCTGGAGAGGAGAGCCGGCTCGCCGGAGGAAGCGCCAGAGGA
Organism: Bothriochloa decipiens; assembly: GCA_023333625.1. Taxonomy (NCBI): domain Eukaryota; kingdom Viridiplantae; phylum Streptophyta; class Magnoliopsida; order Poales; family Poaceae; genus Bothriochloa; species Bothriochloa decipiens. The sequence continues at coordinate 39,425,020 of CM041647.1, read as the reverse complement.
AGAGCAGGAGCCACGCACGGCGGAGACGGGGGGGGGGGAGAGGAGCGACTCATGCGGATAGGGAAGAGGAAAATGGTGTGGGGCCCACGCATGAGAGGAGGATAGAGGGTCCTGGATCTAAGGACTTCAGACTATAATTTAAAGGGGGCATGAAAAATGGGAGCCTAAATAGGATCTTCACTGGAGTTGATTTTTTGCCTAAACTTCTAAATTTTATGGTAGAGGTCCAAATAGAAACCTGGACTGGAGTTGCTCTAACCCACCCATTTTTTTGCATTCGTGGGACTCGGATAAGATCTTCTTTTTTCTATGACGCCGAAAGGTCTACTACGCCAATTAAAAAAGTGACGTGACGGAGGCAATCAGGTGTAGAGTTTTCCTCTTGTTTGCATCGTCTTTCTTCGTCTTCTAAAGTCTATTTGCATCACCACCATCATTAAAAAAAAGTACAATTCTTTAGGTAACCACTAACCAGACAATATAAAGTTTGGCCAAACTTATTCAAAAAAAGGCAGTGCTAGTAACTCTTGTATATCGGAGTGATAATCATATTTCTCATATCAAAATACACTAAGAACTAATTTGAAAGCAAAAGAGAGGCACAACTAGAAATAGAAAAACCCTCCATATAAAGGAACTAAATAACTATTCAAATCATTTCTCCATGGATTTTTGCACCCTGAAAGAAAAGTCAGGGATTCCAAGGAGATTTGAGTTTCGAAATTAACCCTTACCGATTTGAGACGGGGGAGTAGTTAGCTCAAAACATTGGTGGGTCGTTATCGGAGTAGTTAAGTTGACGAAGACGGCCACTGGATTATGTGATCCGAATTTCATATTGGTCCACCGCATGGACCACACACTAAATTCGGTTTTCGGGTAGGGTCCAACGACCTGGTTTGTCTTTTGTAGCTTTCCTCAAAAGATTCTAAACCGCAACTAGACTTCAGAGCTCCCTGTAAAAGCGTTTTTTTTTTCAATAGGACTGTAAAAGTATCTTTCACTCGTTGAGGTTAATCAGAACATCATGGATGATCGAGGATGCCCCCCAAAAAAATCACAAACCATGCAACTGTCTTCGTACAAAAGTCAAATGAAGGTGTGCCTTTCTTTATTTCCATAAGTCAATTTGTTGACGTGCTCTTTAGTCATAGTTAAGTTATGGAGAGAGATATTCTACTTTTTGGGAGTTCCCAAATCCTTGCTCTTCTTTCACTGTTTTAATTAATATAATAAAGTTCTTATATGAAAGAAACTCAGAATAAAAAGGTTTGCTGTTTTATTTTTATTTAAGACAAAAATGACTGGATATCTCTAACCATTCTTTATTTTTTGTAAACCTCGTATCGGTCTCAGTGAGGTACTCCGGGTTCATGATTTTTTTTGTTTATTTTAATAATATAAAAATAAGAAATAATTGTCAAAATATACTCTTATCTAAAGGTGAGACTTAAATTCCATTACACGAGAGTGAAGTTTAAATCTCGCTATTTCAGTTGGCGAGACAAGCATATTTCTTTATTTCACCAAATTTTTTTTAAAAAAGTAATGTGATATAAAAAGGGAGCAGTAGCTCGTATGGTTGAGTCTCCAGGTCGTGGAGCAGTCGGTCGTGGGTTCAAGCCTGGCTTGACCCATGATTTTTCACCAGGGTTTTTCCTCATTTTTTAGGTTTAGCTTCTCTCGTGTGATGCCATAAAGGGATAGTGATGCGCTCATCGCCTACGGAGCCTTAGATGGTTTCGATTATCTCCGGAAGGACGCGATTTTCATATCTATGTGTAGTTGTAGGATCTGTTTATATACTTAGGGTGTGAGTGTGATGTGCGTATGTGTGATGTTGGTGTGTGTTTATGAACAGATACTACAGCCGTAGTTAGATGAGAGGTGTAAAAACAAGTCGATCTTGATTATGAACGCCATTGGCGGAAGCACTAGCCCATTTGGTATATTGGACACGATATTATCCTCTGCCCAACAACTCTGAGCCCATGGTGCGCGTCCAACGGACTTGAGGCCCATCTGACGACCACAGCCGTGCTCCCGGCCCAGGTCCTTGGAGCCTCTGTAACAGTCCAACGTGCGCTGTAGTACTGCAACAATATAGGCCTCACCAACCGTGGTAGGCTCAATGTGCTCGTGAGCTCACTTTGTGGTCTCAATTGAAATTTCCATCCTGACATCCAACGAACTGGACTCCTGACTACCGAAAGCTAAACGACTCTACTACAACTTATAGAACACTTATATTGACACCACTAAACTAAACAATCAACACGGTCAAACCCTACGACTAATACTCAGGCTCGAAACAGGGATGCAAAGCGAAAGCTATAGGCGTTGTTTAAACTTTGAACCCCCCACGATTATAATAATCAAATTATATAATCAGTTTTGACTCAAAACAAATTTGATAATATGATGTATTTTTTATAATCAAAAGTCTTAATTATCATAATCCCGTAATCCAAGTGAGAACAGGTTATAATAGGAGACTATGGATGCTGAAAGCACAACTTGTTCCCCAATCGATTGTTCAACTTGCAAAACTATAAAGGATAATATAGGAACTTCTCACTTTAATCAACTCATAATCAGTCATCATAATAAAATACTCAAATACTCTGATTATTATAATCTATAATCCTGAATATACTAATCCTATGCATAATCTGTAACACCTCTGGTGTTATATTAACTAAAAATATGCCATGTCATCATATGCATTGTAAAGCATTCATGTTTAAGTCAACTTTAATGTGCATCAACTAAAGTAAGTTTACATTTCCTAGGTTGTTTGTGTTCTAAAATGTTTTGTCACATGAAATCATAAAACTCTACTTTCGAATGTCATCTCAAATACTTGATTTATATTCTATGTACTTAAGGTGTAAACTATATTTACACTAGTGTCAAGCATAGTGTATAAATATAAGTTTAACCTTAGAAAAATGATTTCCATATTTGATATTAAATTTGGATCTCAAAGTTTATTCCCAAGTCTTGAAATTCAAATTTAAATTCAAATTAGAAAGCTATAAAAATGTTTTTAAAAGTCAACTTGGTCAACCAAGGGTGTCATTGGGTCATTGACCTAAAAATGTCCTTGGATGATGTTTGTGATCACTAATGACCAACCAATTAATTTAGAAACCAAATCGAGTTTGACTTCGTTTTCAAAAATCCTTTATTTCAAAACCATGTTTTATCCTTTTTTTATAATTCAAAATATATAAGGAATTTGGGGATACTCTAAAAAGATAGTTTGTATATCTTGACAAGAGCTATAAAGTTAGTATTTAAAGTTTTACAAGTTTCCAAAAGGAATTTCAAATGAATTTAAAAATACAGTTTTCGAGCATTTATCCCCTTTTGATTTTAAAACCATAATTCAAAAATTATGCATAATTTTGAGAAAAAATTGTATATGAAAAATATTTGGTTTGAAAAGTTGAGCATTTCATAGTTTTGGAGATTTTCAAGTTTTATTGAAAAATCAAAAGTAATTTCAAATATTTGTTTCTAGGGTTTTATTCCCCTTTTGATTTTAAATTCATATTTCAACATCTAGACAGAATTTGAAAATGCCAGTTAAATGAAAAGTGTAGCTCTTGAAAAATCATGTAAATAATATTTTGGGATATTTTCAAGTTCCTATATAAATTTTGGAGTAATTTGTTATTTTCGACGAGTGGCATTTCTGTAATTTTCCTGAACAGTCCCAAGACCTATGAACGGCCGCCATTGCCGGCTTCTCAAGCCGCGTCGCCGTCCACCGTCGCCCTGCTATGGTCGCCAGCTTGCCCCAGGACGCTCGAAACTTCGTCGTCGTCGTGTAGTCCGTCAATGCGTCGCCTTTGGCATATAAATAGGTCGGCCGCCGCCTCTTTTCTTCTTCCTTTCTTCCCTGCCGCCACCGCCGCCGACCGTCCTCCGCCGCCCAAATTCGCCTTCGTCGCTCCATCTTTGCCCACTTCATCTTGCCATAAGCTCTACAACGTTGTTGCACTTCGATGGGCTAACTCGTGCTCGCTCTCCCCGCCCAAATTGCCTAGGTCGTCCTCGTCTTCCTCGCGGCCGGTCGCCGAGCCGCCGTGAAGTCGCCACTGTCCACCGCCGCCAAGGTTGAAAACATGTCTTTCTTAACCTTCCTATCATGTTCTTCGTTTTCTCCAGCCCTTTATGCGCATCTTGGTCGGCTTGATGGTGCCTAGGAACCGCCGGAACGCTCACCTTGCCGTCGGAGCGCCGCCGCAGCCATCAGCGCCGCCGTCCGCAGCTCGACTCAACCACTCTGAGCTTTCATCTTCGAGCACACCAGAACTATGGTAAGCTCCTGCACCTATCCATGTCCTCAATTTCATCTTTAATGCACCCTAGTGGCCGGCCGCCGTGCGTCGCTACTGGCATGGCCATGCCGCTCCGCCGCGCGCGTAGCCGCGTACGTTAGGGAACTAGTAGAGCTTCATCTTGTTGTCAATCATGCTCGCGTGGATGTATATCTCGTGCCCGTGCGCTCGCCATCACCGAAAAACCTCCGGTGAGCTCGGCAGCCACGCCCGAGCTCAGCCGTGCCACCATGGCCGCCGGCCAATGCGCTGCCGTCGCCCCGCCGCTCCATTAACCGGCCCAAATTGTTCACCGTGTCGAGATGAACCTGTAGAGCCAAACCCGGTCGCCGAAGACCTCACCACCGGCGAGTAATTGCCGGTCAACCATCGCGCCGCTGTCGGTCAGCGCGGGGACAATGTTCCCATTTTCCTTTTTCTATTTTTAGAAAATGATTTAAATGCTATTTTCTTTAAAAAATCAAAGTAATTCATGTATAGCTCCAAAAATTCTGAAAATTTTGTGTATGTTATTTATGATGTCCTCTACCTAGAAAAAATATGAAATGCCAAATTTGAGTACCTTTTTCATAAGTTAAAATTAGCCCTTTTAATTGAAAAATGCACCTTCAATAATTTTTAATAAATAAAATAATTGGACTTTATTTCTGAAATTTATTTTGCCATCTAACTAGACCAAGAGCTTTTCAAAATAAAATTTTAAGCTTAATTAGACAACTTAAATTTTATGCCTTTATTTTATGCCTTTAAATAATTATTTAATCCCTTTTAATTAAGTTTAATCAACGTTATTTTATGTGTCTAATGAACTTCTTTAATAACAAAGTTAACCCTAATGAACTTAGTAAGTAAGTTTTGGTTGGCTTGTAACTTTATCGTGGAGGAAAATTATACTTAAGCCCTTAATCTGGTCATGCATCCATCGAGCATCATGTTTACTATTCTATCATGTTGAAACATATCATTTTATCGTATAATTTTTGTTAACAGAGAGTTTAACGTTGTCACCCCAGATCCCAAGGAAGAGCAGACTCAGGAGTTGGAAGTTAATCCAGAGCTCGAGATCGTCTTCCCCGAATACCAAGGCAAGCCCCGGATGCATTCAAACTCTTCCTTGAATTTATGAAAGTTTTATCACTTCAATTATGAAATGTTGCATTAGTAATAGGAGTTGAGTGATAACCCACCAATTGCATTACCTGTCTTATTTCCTTATTCCTTGTTATCGGTTTATGAAAAATGCGTAGTAATGCTTAGCCCTGCTTAATAAGTTAGGTTATCAAAAAGTAAAAGAATGAAAAAGATGAGGATGGCTTTACTTGTTGGAATCATAATGATAGTTAATAAATCGAGTCTGGATGGGTAACTTGCATTGGGAAAGGAGTCCCTCTGTAGTATTTCCGTCTGTTGATGCCCTAGGTCCCGTGTCGATGGTGAACTGGTGATATCAAGAAACTAGAAATCCACATGCATGAAGTGACATACTAAGGGTTGGAGCCCAGGTATGTCATGGAGTAATATATAGTAGGCCAGAGTCCCCACCTATTTCATAGTGTGTTATACTGTGGGTTTAAGTTCCTATGTATATCGGTACACTGGGTCTAAGTGCTCATGTGTATCATGTGGTGATATATGGCTGCGGTTGTTATCCCGGTATATCTTTGGTCTGGTATGTATTTTGGTTGGAGCCTCATGCATATCAAGATCTAGGTCCCAGCTGGGTATGAAAATGGATTCGAATCGCCATTGCTTCTCGGAGAAGAAGACTCGATCGTTGTTCATCGTCGTAGTAACAACTTAAATGATGTTTAAGGTTAAGAATAAAGTTGGTTGGTAATATCAAGCTAGAGCAAGATAACTTTACTTTTTGTCAAAGCTTTTCTACAAAAAAATCCTTAACTCTGCAAGCCTTACCTTGTCCCTCTAGCCTGCATTTCCTAAGTATTCACCCCTCTTTTTCGTTGGATCAGTCTTGTTGAGTACTTTTGTACTCAGGGTTTGTTGAACCCTTGTTGCAGGTGAGCCTCATGGGCAGAAGTGCTTTGCATCCTGCTGCATGACAGTCGTTGCGGAGAGTGACGACGAGTAGGATGTCTGGCTCTTGGGCAGAGCATGTCTCCAAGGTTTTGTAATAAGTTATGTTGCTACTCCATTGCTCCTATGGTTGTAATAATTAAAAACATATGGTTTGTAAGTTTAAACTAAATGATTTGTAAAATTATGTTATTGTAATCCTTTCCGCTGTTTTACTCTGATGTATATTATTTGTATAAAACTGTTGTAATAATGCAATATCTCTTTGTAATGATTGATCCTGCTCGGAGAATCGTGGATGATTCGGGATTTACCCGACAGACCTTTTAAGTCTTATGGAACACATTCATGGTTATTAAGAGTCTGTTAGACAATAATCATACGTGTGGACCATATGGTTTAGGAGGTTTTGCCACATAATCCATATTATGATAACCTTTCTATGATCCAAACATTCCTATTAGTATGATCACAAAGGGTCCAAAGCAAGGTGAGGATAGACAACCAAAATACAATAATTATAGCTCATGAAAGTATCCCTAAACCCTTTCAAAAAATTAGATTTCACTATTGGAAAATTAAAAAAATCCAAAAAGTCTAGAAATTTTCTAGAAAGTTTAATTGATGTCAAATACATTTTCAAATAAAAAATGGAAACAAAAATACGGGATGCATCTAGCATGACCGCATTCACCATTAAAGTATGCCAAATTTATGTTGGTTACATCTGATAGTTTTGCTGTACAAAGTGTTTAGAACACATTTGGACATCGGTTATAATTGTTGGGGAGCTTTTTTTAGTTATTTAGATAATGTTTTCCATTTTTCTGACCTAAATCTATCTTTGGAAGCTGATATAGAAATTTTTCACAAGCTATAAACATTTTATTTTTCACAAGCTATAAATATTTTATTTAGGTTTGTCGTGTCCCAACTCTTTTTTTTTTGTAGTTTTAATTTTAGAAGTTTGGATATATTTTATGGTTTGAAACCTAATAAGGTATTTACTAGATTTTTTAATTAATGAAATAGTGAAACCACGTTGAAAACGATGCCGACATAGGCAAGAAGGAAATTAACCACGATGATAGTTTCGAGAGATAAATGGATTTTTTTTCCTTATACATTTCTAGCATGTGTGTTTATTGGATTGGTGGGTCATCCATCTGCTGCAAACTACCCCACCTAGTTTACACTGCTTTGGAAATTGTTCAGACATGCTGACATGGGTCATTGTCCAAATGTTTGTTCCAGTTAGCTTGAACTTATCATTTGTGAAAATAAAATCCATAAACTAAAAGTTCAACTTTAAGTAATTTTGAATGTTTCTACAAAAACATGAAATCCAAGGCAGAAATAAGAATGCAACATGACATTTGAGACTCCAGAGAAAATAGCAAAATTGAGAAAGAAGGAAATTGCAGCATGACATCCAAGACGCCAAAGATATTTCATAAACGAAGTTAGTATGTAATGCTCGTCAGAGCCACCTAAGACAACTGTTTTTATGTTCATTTATGTAATAGCATCAATCTCGTTGGCGTGGAAACACACAAAAATATGACTTCTAGTTTGCTCCCATCCAAGCACGTTATGGTTGGATAAAGCATTGGTCCTAGGTCGGGTGGGGGTAGCGGTTGGGTGGGGGGTTGGGGCCCCCGGGGGGGGGGGGGGGGGTTTGCGCAAACCCCGTAATAGGAAAATAAGGAGAGGAAGTAGAAGGGAGATGAGTCCTTTCCCCTAGACTCCAACTACTCTATATTTGCCACCACACATATTAAGAGCTTTTCACTTTAGGGCTCACCGGTTCCATCGCCTTCCCTTGATGATGTGATCTAAAATAATACCATGAATAGTGTCGAGTGTGTAGTACGTAGTTACTCCGTACTACTTAGTAGCTCAGTCACATCACCTCAAAGGTGAGGGACATGTGCACATGTTGCGAGGCAAGTTGTAGCGTCGTCACACTCCATTGCCTCACATTCCGACTCTTCGTTGAGGTGAAATGCAAAGAAGGGGAAACCTTCACCTCCCTTTGTTGTCCATAGCAAAGTAGGAAACCAATTTGGAGGCCGTCGATCGCTTCACATCATCCTTTTCCCCCTACCTTGTTGTTACTTCACTCTTCTCTTGCCTACAACCAACAGTGCCACTATACATCGTAGTTGTCAATTTTGCCTTCATGGTTTCCCTTTGAACCCATGAAGTCTGGGGCTCGAGAGTCAAGTGAACCATACACCCTTACAAAAGCTGACCAAAATTTCCTTAATTAAGGTACGGAATATAATGATTTGGATTTAAATTGTTAATTTTTGTCGTTTCAATCAATAAGTTGGAGTTTCAGTTGCCTCGAACCTGCTTAAAGTGGATATGGCCTCTCTTCCATTCTCGATCGAGCTCAACACCAATCAGGGGCAGCATTACTAGCTAGTAGCTACTAACCATGGAGCTTCGCAGCTCCTACTACGTACACAAGCCCATGCATTTCCTAGTATCGAAATTGGAGCAGGCACGCAGCGTGTACTGCTCCCTGTTGCAGACGCTGGCGAGAGCGAGACCGAGCGGCACGCCGGGGCAGATGGAAGGCGATCAGTGTGCCATGCTGACATAGAAAAGGCAGGAAAGATTGAAAAAAGAGCCTCTCTTCAGTCATCAGTCATCAGCAAAGCAAGGCGCAAGCTACTCCAGCTAGTTGGTAGCCATACTGATACTGATCACTCTAGCTATCAGGAAAGGCAGGGAAAAGTCATGGCCTGTCTTGATGTGACACCTCCTTGGTTCCTTTCCTCCAGCTGCCAGTCAGTCAGCCTGGTGTGCTGCTCTGCTTTGCAGTTGCAGCTAGCAGCCGTGACTCATGAGGCTCGCAGCAGGCTGCCTGCAGCTCCTGCCCCCGAATTATTGGTTCGTTAATCGGGCAGACCTGCGAGCTAGGTTAGCAGCTTTACTGCACAAAAAACGCATGACCATCATGATGCCATGCATCTGAATAAAGATTACTACTGTACTTTTTACATTTCCTGATGAAACAGAGATTTTTTATTGTGGCATACTGTATGTAATAATCTAGAATCGACGCCATAAACCAAACAATATGCTGACGATTCCTGAGAGTAATAAACTGATCCTGAGCTAGACAGTACAGTACACTAGCACGGCGACAGAAAATAAAAAGATTCCTCACAAAACTGAAGCTACTACATACTAGTACGTATACCCTATTAGGACATGTATGTTCTCTCCGTCTAGAAATAAGTAAGCTTTTATCTAGAAAAGTTAAAGAATCTTTTATTTCTAGACGGAGGGAGTATATTTATAGACATACTATGAGGTGACTTACTAGGAGAGGCAAATTGTGAAGGACCTGGTCCTTCATACATCAAGATCCATGATCGAGGACGATACGGTCATACGGGACACGTACACATACGTAAGAGCACAGTACATGGCATGAGAGAGTTTGTGAGCTAGTGTGTATGCTTGCTCTCTGGCGCCAATTAATCTCAATTAAAGAAGTAGTTAAGCACACCGAGGCCGGTCTCTCTAATGAATGCTCGAAATGAAAGCACTGCAAAATCTACTGCAGCTTGGTATGCATGTATATGGTCCGATTGTTGTGCACTGCAGACTCCCATTCCCATGAAACTATACAACATGCATGTGTACTTGCATTGGGTACTCGACACGCGTGCATGTCTACTGTTGGTGCTCTGCTTGCATGAAACTATATATATGGTCCATGCTGCTGCATGATATTCATGCATGGAGAGACGACAAGATATACAGGATCAGGTCTCGTACGTTGGTTGTCTATATTGTGCAACACAGTCTAAGACATCATAAACATACGGCGTGTTGGTTGTTCTGCATATATAAAGCCAGGTCTGACAAAATTACATTTTATTGCATATAACAATCTTATAAGTTTTATTAGATAATATGGATGTGTTTTTTGGCCTAGTTTTAATTCAAACAACTACATGAGCATTCGCCTTTTTTTTTTGTTTCTTCGTCTAATACAAATCATACTAATGCTTTTGTCGTTCTTTCTACAAAAAAATTCTATCAGATGTCTCATATGTGTTTCTAGTAAAAACAGAGAATGTGATAATATTATTTTTGTGTGTCCATCAGCTTGTGCAATTATATATTTTCTAATAAATAAAACACAAAGTAATAGTAATGGTGCATTAGTTTTTTTTTTTACTGTCACAATGGTGCATTGGTCTGTGCATTGGATGTATATATGGACCATTCAGACCCACAGTGGCTCAGGGTCAAGCAGCTAGCAGGCTTCAAAACATATGCCAAACCAAAGGAGACAGAGAGCTTGATATAATATAACTGTTCTGGCCAGCATGGACATGGAACACGCAATTGATGAGGCGCTGGTCTGCTAGCTACTTTTTATCCCCGGAACACGCAATTGATGAGGCGCTGGTCTGCTAGCTACTTTTTATCCCCGTTACGTTATTCCTTTGCCATGCTTGAACAAAAGAGGCCGGTATCTATCCGTGCCATGCTCTCCTGTTTTCTAAAGTCCACACATACTACACGTTACAGTATATATAAAGAGAGGAGCAAGATGACGATGATGGGAGCAACTGATGAGTTCTGCTGGCATGGTGATGGGATGCTACCACTGTGTGTCTGTCTGTGACCGTCTCTGTGCCTCCATTTCTTGCACTCTCCGTTGCATTGGCAGCAACTGCAAGCACCTGGACTCCTGGAGACACTACAGACACATACCGATCGGTAGAATATATAATAATAGTATTTATATCCATATGCTTGCATGATCATATCAATCAGACAGGCCGGAATGAAGCACCATTGAATTGATGGGACGTTGGATCACTGTAAAGATTCTCTCCTTCGATCCATGCATGGGCAAGCAGGCAGGCATGGATCGAGGCACAGTATGCAGTAGTAGCCGTCTGTGTAGTCGTCGTCGTGCTGCTACCATGCATACTATAACCTGCAGGCTGCAGCCGGCAAACGACGCGAAGAAAGGGGAAAAGACGAAGAAAGGGGAAAAGATGCGCACGCTTGCAATCCAGCGACTGTGAACAAGCATGCATGGATGCCACATTTCTGAAAACAAACAATGCAAGCGAGTTTTTTAATTGATTTCATTTCATGCCGACTTATCGCATTGGTTGCATGGATCTAGTAGTGCATGGTACCAACTTGAAGGGGCAGAGAGACAAAAGGTGAAGATACCATCAATGGTTTTTTGTCATGCGGTCCACACATGAAAGACATGCATGAAGGACATATTGACAAGCATTATATATGGCACTTCTTACAATAACGTAAGTAGATTGACATGTCTCATGGTGGGTTAATGTTATAGATGTTTGGCGCATTAAATATATATAACTACTACATCGGTCAAAGTTAGTTAGAGAATATTCTTTTGAGGGAAATAGTTAGAGAATAATTTTCGAATTATGAAAAAAACTATATGATCCATGGGAGAAATATGGTGTCGGTAGGATGTGGATTGTGGAAGAAAGAAGACCACAGAATTAGGGACTAGAGACTATACAAGACCACTAGCTAGTTCCAATTAACACCTCCCAAGACACTAGTGGACTAGGGACTTATAGTCCTTTTTTCAGTCTCATTGTTTGGCAATTTACGGACTAAAAAAGATTAAAATTTAGTTCATAGTTTCTAGTCCCATGGAACCAAATAGGGCCTTAACCTGAAAATTTAGAAAACAGCAGTACCTATGTGTCCAATATATACTCCGAAAATTAAACGCCATTATCAATGTTTTGCATCCGGACAAATGCCCAAACGTAACTGTGCATGAAATCATGTGGTTAGCCATATCTGCATGGCGAGGTACGTCTTAGTCCTTTCAGATCGAGAGGCAGGGGGGAAATAATGCACACACGCATACATGCAGCTGAAAACACACCAACACATAACACATGCAATTAGCCCAATGACATACATGGATCAGCAACTCGTACACAGGTCTAGCACACTCTAGCTACCGTGGGGGAGCTAGCATAGGTCATGAGACGCATGAATGAACATTGAACAATGTTAGTTGCAGCAGGCTCGCTACAGAGATGCCCGGGGACAAGCTCTGGCCAAAGGTACACAGTGCAATTCCCAAGCAAGCGCATGCAGCAGGACCAACAGGAACACACACAGTTCTTGCATGCCCCAGCTGGCCGGACGACAACGACGGCCGGATGGCCACGGCCGGCCATCGGAGGCCGGCCGGAGCTAGCCGGGAGACCAAGCTTTGATTGTGAGGTAGATGTTTTCAACAGTCTCGAGCCAAATGGTACGTTACCACCGTGGTCCGGCCGTGGGGACGCCGGCCGGCCGGCCGGTCTCGTCGTCAGTACACGCCCTGCTTGCTGCCTTTTGCATTGGTGGCCACAGTCCATGATTCATCAGCTACCCTAGCTAACTTTAGCCATGGACCGAGCTGATGCTGTCTGCATACGTGTTGGTCATATGCAGATGCAGGCATGCCATGGCCGTTCTACAGTACGTGATCCCGGCCGGCCTGCATGCGACGACGACGATCGTCACACACATTGCCATGCATGCTAGCATTCATGTTTTTGCCTGCCGGCCGGAGCTAGCCCGATCGATCATCGTCCGCTGCTCGTAGGAATCTACTGCAGTAACAAACTGCAGAGATGCCATATATATAAGAATGTAGAGGAAACTGTTTATCCACGAACGAGAGGACACACTGATGACGACACACACAGTGTACAAGGTGTCAAGCTGCTAGATGTTTGAAGCTCGACTTTACACTGTTACAGGTTTTTCCGCAACATGCCTGCAATGTACGTTTGTACATGTACCTTTCCTACAGCTTCATCTCCCTCGGCCAGGTACGGTAGCATTATCAATTCAAAATATGACCAACAAGAGGGCATCAACATATTAATTAGTATATAGGTTAAGATACAGAACTAGTGCGAGCATCCGTTGTTGTGAGTGATTCTTCGTCGTCTGTCTTCTTTTTTATTTTTCAAAGTGCACGGGTTTTCCAAAACTAATCCATATTTGATCCAGACTCATGATCAATCTTTCATATCAGTTAGAACCGTCCGTGAATTCAGATACTAAAACTTATACTGTAAGGTTGAGGCAATAATAAAAAATTAGAACCGCCTGTTTGTGCCTTCATTTGAGTAGAAAAACAATTTTTAAAGGCGTCCTACCTTTCAGGGCACTCGTGTCCCTATCAAAAATCCACCTCTAAAAATGGTTTTTTTAGCTCATAGCCTGACACTATTACAAAATGTACCAATCCTGCAAAACAACCGATGATTTTTGAAGATGGCCATTTCATTTATGAAGATAACCAAAAAATGCTCTCTCAAAAATCAATGTAGAGAGACGGGCCTCATAAGACGTACACTTCTAAAAACATACCCTATTTTCATAGGCATACCTCTTATTAAGACGTCCGTCTATCAATAGTCCCGTCTTCAGCCAAACCCTCTCCATCTCTCTCTCTCGCTCTCGCTCTCTCTCTCTCTCTCCCTCCCTCCCTCCCTTCTCTCTCTCTCTGTCTCTCTCTCTCTCTCTCTCTTCAATTCCCCTACCTCCGCGTACCTCTCACTCGATCTCTGTGAACTCCATGGACCCTATATATACATGCTATCCCAAAAGTCCCCTCTCCCACCCCCTCTTCTCCATCATTCCTGGTAGATCATGACCTCATTGGCTGGATTCACGATGGGGTGGCTGCCCGTCCCTCGCCACTACTACCTAATAATCAATTTTAGGAGACAGGGCCATTTTATTTTTAGAGACGGTCAGAAAATTTTGGTCTCCTAAAATATATCTACTCAATTGTAGAGACAACCAACCTATTTTAGGAGGCATCCAAATAAAGCCAGTATCTGTAATTAATTAATGGACGTATCGGTCTTTAAGAGGCCAGCCTCTGAAAATGGAAGTTATTTTCATTCCATGTATAGAGGCAGGCTTCTTAAAAGACCAACCTCTGTTACTAGACCGAGGTCATTACCTATTTTTCGTGGCCCATCTCAACACCATATAGAGCTCGTAGTATATAAAGGGAGCAATCCATAGTTTCACAAATTCCCCACCAAACACATATCTGCCAACAACATTCTCTATGTCTCTCATCTTCTTCTTTTGAGTGGGTGTGAGGGCCCTCCACGCCCTTCCCTGCGATATGTGTGGGTGACCTGTGTCCCATCTATGCTCCTTATTCTTCCTCTTGCCAAGCAACGGCGATGCACTATTCTTTCTTGAAAGCGGCAACCTCCATGCAATGGCACACCTTTCGATCACTAAGTGTATCACGTTGATCAATCAAATGTGGCAACGTTGCGATATGAACCGAGCAAGTGCGGCATGGTGGCAGATCAAGAAGGCATGGTGGCCTAGGTAGAGGGCTCGGATGGCGAGCTCGAGTAGAGGGCTCTATCAGTGGTTCTGGTTTTTTTTGTTTTTGCTTGATCAGTGAGGAAATTATAGGGGTAACAGTAGTGCCCGCCTCTAGCCATAGTGTGTATCTAGATGCATAGCAAAAACTATGTATCTAGAAAAGTCAAAATAACCTATATTCTAGAATGAAGCACTTCACTAGGCAACAAAAATTTCTTCAGGTCCACGACCTTCTTGAGTGTCAAATCCAATCGCCAAGGAATTAATCATTCCTTGGGGTTTTTTTAGTAAAGTATCAAGGTAATTTGAATCCTTGGCAGTTCTACTCAGCCTCCAAGAGGTTGTGCAATTTTTCTTGAGTGTTATTGTGAATTAACAAGTAAAATACTCATTTCCTTGGGTGTTTGTATATTGTAAACCATGGTGGTTGTAGTGTTTCTAATATTTTTAATTTTTTTGACACATTTTCTTGGCCGTTGTAACACTACCTTGGAGTTTGAAGCCCTCAACACAGAATATATATACTTGTGGGGGGTTACTAGTTTCCTTGACACTTTAATTTGTAACTTTTGCTTATGGCACAATTTGCCCTAGTGGCCAAACCGCCAAGAAATTTTTCGATGGGGGTGGACCGTACAGGAAATTGAATTCCCCTTGCTCTCTATGCTTCGTGGTCATTGCTCGACGATCAGCCCTCATGAAACATTTGCTTGGTGGTTTTCATATATTTTCTTTGCGGTTTTTCCTCTCAAGGGTTTTGGTGTAGCGATCGAACTAAGATATAATAGATATCATATATGCAAGTGGCAAACCCAGGGTCTAGTGACCCTGAGCGTCCACCTGGCTCCGGTGCTGGCATGCAGTGAGATTTTCGTCATATATATATCAACCCTTGTCTGAGGCCTTAAAACATGTGAATGTTGGGTTGGCTAGTGATATATGTCAAATTTGTGTGACTTATATTAATGCTAAACAGCTCTTGTCTCTTGGAATCTCTTATATTTGGATACAATTTTTAAATATTAGAAGGACCGAGAGATCATATATACAATAGATGCGCCCATCTTATACGCCAATAAGGCAATAAGATAACTTGCTCGTCATAGATAGCTAGTATAAAAGGAAAATGACGCGGCGTGTGAAACCTTTCCATGCGCACACGTGATCGGTTCAGGCCCTGCTTCGTGACATAATTGTATGAGCGTACTTGTACAGAATACTAGTCATCTACAGCACCATATGTACATGTCAACATGTGGCATTAATATCATATACAGATCGACTCATCGGCGTTCAAAGATAGATAAGCTGCAACCACAAAAAGTGCAGGTTTGCTGCCTTTTAATTTACAATGTTGCATACATTTTATTTAAAAGAAACTTTATTTGGATGTAGAAGCATTGTTTTTTAGCGTGCCACACACACACACACACACACACACACACACACACACACGCACACACGCACACACACACACACACACACACACACACGCACGCACACACGCGCACACACACACACACACACACACACACACACACACACACACACACAC
>CM041647.1:39348110-39390770 GCA_023333625.1 Bothriochloa decipiens | reverse complement strand
GTGGGCGTTTTTTGACGGCGAGGGGGCCGCCTGCAAAAGAGCGCGGCCGGCCTCGCCTGTTTTGCAGGCGGCCCCCTGGACATGAAAAAATACCCACGCAGTGGGCGTTTTTTTACTGCTCCGAGGCCCGCCCGTAAAACAGCGCGCACATTTGCAGGCGGCCCCCTTTCCAACAAAAAACGCCCACACAGTGGGCGTTTTTTGGCCGCCTGATGGCTGCCCGCAAAAGCCGGCACCGGCGCCGGCCGGCCGTTTGCCACGTCATAAAAAACGCCCACACAGTAGGCGTTTTTTAAAAAACGCCCACCGTAGGCGACTAGTTCTGTCATATTTCGAAACGGGCGATTAATTTTGTAAATTTTTTTAAAAAAAATTAAAAATAAAAAAGTTCTCTTACTCACAGGCTGTAGCCCAAAAGTAAATTCGTTTCAGCCCAACAGAGAGAGGCCCATCATCCAATTCTGCTCGAGCCTCCTCCAGTCCATTTTCCCCCTGCGCCTCCGTGCTCCGTCCGGCGACCGCCCCCGGCCGGCGGCGTGCGGGAATGGTGGAAGGCGCATTCTCCACCGCCAAGCCAATGCTTCTGATCCAGATGAGGGTCGGTCAGGTGTCCGAGCGCCGGCTCTTGGCCGCTGATCCGGTTTCCCCTTCGCGCGGCCATCACCTGCGCCGGACGGCCGGTCCACCACCGCGCGCGCGCGTGGCCGCGTCCCTGACCGTGCCCTGGTCATCCCCCGCCTCGTCGGAGCCTCCAGCTTGCGGCTTGTCTCGGTAAATAGGCTCTCTTCCCTCTTTTGGTAGACTTGAATTAGCCCGCAGGGCAAAATGATGTGGAAGCTCTGCAGCGATTTGTCATTCTAGCGAGTTTGCGATCTATCAAATTCTCGTTGATTGCAGTCCATGTATTCAGTTGAGTTAGTGCAATGTCATCTGTGATTTTCATATCAAATGGGCCTACGATTGTGTTTGCATATATCCAAATTAGCCAAAGTGCCAAACCAAAGACCGCCACGCTTTACTTCTACTTTTTGTTTTACACAAAAAGGAACCTTCCATTAATCACTGGTTCCAGGCTGGTAGCTAGAAACTAAAGCTAAAACAAAGTCTGGAACATGGCTCATATGGCCCTGTTTGGGAGGGCTTAGCTTCACTAGTGTTATATGCATGAATCTTGTTGCAATGTACACCCGTAGCCAGCTAAGCTATTATGCTCTTGGGCATACAACAACATTGCAGCGTACGAATTGTGACATCATGATCTCACGATAAAGACTTTTATCTAGTTCTGTAGATGTGGTCACCTTGCTAACAACAGCTGCATTCCCAAACTAGCAGCTCGCTCCAGGCTCCTCATGACCCCCAATGTTTCTTTCAGATATAGAATTTCTCCCTGCTCCTCCTAAGAAATTATCCTCCCAATCACGAGCCACAAAGCCCCATCCTGCTTGATTTGTAGAGCATGAAAAGAAGCATTCACATTAATTTTGTAATCATCTGTCGGATATGGCTTCCATTTTGACATTGAAGCTTGTACATTTGTTCTGAATTTGAGCGGCTAAGTTTTCAAACTTCAGTAGAAAAAAGGAGACAGCCACAGATCTCATCACTAGTTCAGTACAGTTTGTCCTTCTTTCCTCTTATTACATGCTCATCTTTCCTCTTATTACATGCTGATCACCACCGCCAGAGCCATATGAATACCTTTGTCCTTCACTTCTTGATCTAAATTCAGAATCTTCAGTACAGTTTCTTGCCCTGACGCGCTATGACTCCAGTTCGTCCAGGTTTATTATACGCCAACACTACCTGGCCTTTTTACATTTAAAGAACAAGTGCCCACAATCTTTGTCCTGCCGGTCACATATAGGACACATGGTATCCATCTTCCATGCTTTACTTGGTTACACACATTGGCTGCTTGATTTAATTATTCCAGCCACTAGGCCAAAACCCCAATGCTGGTCAGGTCAGCGTATTCCATGCCAATTGTTCTTCAACTTCCAATGCACTGTCTAATGACATTGACCCCAACGATTGTCACCTTATACCTAGTAAATATGAATAGGCCAAGGAGACAACTCCAAAGGGAACACACTGAACATCCCAATAGTATTCAGTTCAATTCGGACCACTCAATCTGTAACTTTGTGTTTGCCATGAATCATTCCGAGCATAGCATTGTCCTGGTATGTAAAGTTAAAGCTAGTTATCTTATCTGTCCATCCATGGTGTTATAAATGTTGCAGCCTCTCAACTAGAGAAGTTACTCCAGCAAACACCAGAACACTAGTTACTACTTGCGTGAGTATACCGAGCGAGCCTCAGGATATCAAAGAATGATGTATATGCCATCTGTGCAGGATCAGGTGCGGCTTCCCAAGGCTCTGTACGATTGTGCAACACATGTAAGCGAGGGATCCATCGGAAAGACTAACGATAGTCTTAGTGAGATAAAAAGGCTCTCCTCCATAGTTGATGGGCCGCTGCAGCGTCTGTCCCAGATTATGGCTGACAGCCTAGCTCGCTGTCTTCTCTTGTCCTGTGAGGGCCTTACTGGTTCCCTCATTCATCCATCTGACTATTTTGAGCAGTCGAGCATTCAGTCTGCTCGCTATAACTTTGTTGGCCTCAGTCCCTACCTTAGCACTGGCTTTGCTACAATCAACCGGGCCATCCTTGAAGCAATGGAGGCTGAAAAGGTCATGTACTTTAGATATGCTTGCCAATGCAAATATCCTTGCTATACAGTGTTTTCTCTATCTTAGCTTGTATATTGCTCTATTTTGTGCTGACAAATAAAAACTTCTATGATTTTCCCTGAACTTTCATCTCTAACTTTTTTCTTTCTCATGAAAGCCAAATTGCTAGTGTCCTCTTCAGTGTCAAAACTGTTTCTTGCTTGCTTTGTCATAAAGCTGATCTAATATCAACACCATCAAAAAATATATCTTTTCTCCAATACATCATAGTCAAAAACCCACTTTGATTTAGTTTCAATAAACTCTTGAAACTTGATATGCTAATATATGAACAAATTGAAGTTTCAATATCTACAGAAAGACCACTACAGTACAATTAATTTGGCCTGAGATTTCGCTTTAGTCCTTTTAGAGTACTAGATGCCGTGCTATATCCCATTGATTTATTAAAGATATTTAAATTACCATTGTAAAGGGCGGCCCTGGTGCAAGCGGTAGAGCTTTACCGCCTGTGACCAAGAGGTCCAGGGTTCAAGCCCCAGCCTCTGCACATTTGCGCAGGGATGGCTGCTGGCTATTTTCCCTTCTCCAAACCCCGTAGTGCGGGAGCCTACCGCACTGGGTATGCCCTTTTTTTTATTTAAATTACCATTGTACTGGCATTTTTCTTGACTCCATCTATATCCAAGTCATGGTGTATAGTTATACCACATTTTTGAATAAATTTATAGATTTTCTAAAACTTACATGTCACCGCCACCACCCAATTCAAATTTTATTTGTGGCTAGCGAGTAGTACTTTATGATAAAATTGTTTTTATCAAGACTACATACATACCTATGAGCTTCTGATGGCAATTGTATTTCAGGTTGTCCGCATTATCGACTTGTCCTGCTCAGCCTCCCACCCACGTCAGTGGTTCAAGCTCCTTCATAGCTTCCATGGGCGCCCAGGGGGGCCACCTGAAGTACGCCTTACAGTTGTCCACGATGACAATGACTTTCTGGCCAACATGAAGGCATTGCTATCTAAGGAAGCTGATATGCTCAAAATCCCATTCCAGTTTAAATATGTAATTGGTAGGCTTGAGACCTTGGAC
The DNA here is from genome assembly GCA_023333625.1 of Bothriochloa decipiens. Lineage (NCBI taxonomy): Eukaryota > Viridiplantae > Streptophyta > Magnoliopsida > Poales > Poaceae > Bothriochloa > Bothriochloa decipiens. The sequence goes on along the minus strand of CM041647.1, from coordinate 39,386,971 downwards.
TTCAGTAACCTCCGTGATGTCCTAGGGATAAAATATGGTGAGGCGATTGCAATCAGCTGTTCTCTACAGATGCATCGCCTGCTTGTGGTTGATGACAATGTCAGCTGTTCTGCTATTGATCAGCTCCAGAAAATGGCAAACGCTGCGCAGCTTAAGCAGATGGCTAGCTCAGTCTACAGCCCAGCCTCCATACTGAACTATCCACAGACACCGTCCCCTCTACTGTTGGCAAGCTTCCTCAGTGCCATCCATACGCTCAAACCAAACATCATGCTGGTGATGGAGCAAGATGCAAACCACAATGCCTTGTTGTTCTCCGACTGGTTTGCTGAGGCACTTAACTATTATGCAGCTCTCTTTGATAGCTTCAATGCAATGGCTGCTGCCAACTCGCAAAGGGCCATTGAGTGGGCACAAGTAGAAAGGATGATCCTGGGGGAAGAGATCAAGAACATATTACTGTGTGAAGGAGTCAATCGGCACGAGCGACATGAGAGTCTGAGCCAGTGGGCAATGTACATGGATGCATCAGGGTTTCACCATGTTCCGCTCAGCTTCAGTGCCATTGGGGAGGGTGAACTGAAGCTCATGAGCTTTGGATTGAATGGATGTCAGTACCAGTTAGAAAATGATTGCCTTTTGTTGGGATGGAGTTCCACACGTCTCTACTCTATATCAGCGTGGAGGCCAAATAAAGGCTCAACCTCTGGGAGCAGAGAGCATATGTTAGTCCAGCGTCAAATGGTGTGGCCACACAGTTAGGCCTCTCTGTTGATGGTGATTTCCTTTTCCATTTTCCTGGTGCTGTGGCTGTGCAGGATATGTCCGGCAGTTCTATGCTCTAGCTGATCCTCTGTGACGATCTCTTCTTTTTTTTTTTTCTTTTAGAATAGAGCACCATTTCGTGTGAAGCATATTATTGATGTATAGATTAAAGGATTGTAACCGAGTTGAATTGAAGTGTATGATTACTTAAATTCATAATAGGACTTTTGATTGTTCTCCATCGGTTTCTAGTTAAACATCTCGATTTTTGAGAGAGCTGCTTTCATGTAAAATGGTGTTGTTGCCTTGTGCCTTGTCTCTGTTGTGTTCATTTTGGCTATCCATATGGACCAGCAGAAGAGAACAAAATTGGAACAAGATTGGTTTTGGAGTTGGCGAAGCATATGCGCACGTCAAGAGACTGGACAATTTCTGGTGCAGACTTTTAAGACGTCATTCCTAGGATGGACAAGTTTTCCTTGCAAACGAAACAAGAACACACTGGGTCGGCCCTCCTGATTAAAGTTTCTGTAAAATAAGAAGCAGAAATTGGCACCGTAGGTGGGAAACAAAAGCATGTGGTCAAATTTGAACGAGTACTCCAAGAACGGCCACCTTGCAATCGCCTACCATCTGTTTTCTAAAGCTGACAAAGCTGAAGTGTTTGGCCCTTGTCCGCTGGGAAACTCTAGCCTGCACTTGAATGCAGATTTTGGAGCCATGTCTGCACAGAATTTCAACCTCACTGGTTGCTCATGGAAAAACAAATATATATCTCCATATAGCTTGATAGTTTCCTGTCAAACTTTTTTGTTTCAGTCAGACCTAGCTATGCAATTTTGTTTATATTGTGCATAGTACGCCTGCAGCAAGAGACTGGAGGATTGAATTGAATTGAATTGATCACAAAATTGTCTGGTACCTTCCGATCCAAAACATTGCAGATAAGTTCCAAGCGAATATCTCCAAGAAGCATAGTTATTCCAACGAGATGCAGACGACATGGCTTAGCCATTGCCGCATATGCATCCAATTTCTGCGTCGTCGCCTTGTGCACCCCATGACAAGGTCACCACCTAGGAACATATGAACTCGAGACCCCTGCAGCAGGCTTGCATTGCAACATTTGTCGCCACACCAAGATCCAAAGCCCAACAATGGCGTGCTCGATCGCCTTCATATCCAGCGCAGCGATCCATTGACCAGACGAAGCCCCGACGCCCCGTCCGTCCAGAGCTGCAAGCTTGGTGACCCTGCCTGCACTCTGGACATGGACATTTTCCAGGAGGACACGCTGTCGTCGACGACGTCGTCGCCGGCGTCGTCACTGTACACGCCGTCGCCGCACGGGCACGGCGTGCACGTGTCGTCGTCGTGGGTGCAGGAGATCAGCCATGACGAGCAGGGCGTGCGGCTCATCAACCTGCTGTACCAGTGCGCCGCCGAGGTGGCCGCCGGCGCCTTCGACCGCGCCAACTTCTACCTGGAGCAGATCACGCAGCTGGCGTCGCTGGACGCGCCGCACACGCTGCAGCGGCTCGCCGCCGTCTTCGCCGACGCGCTGGCGCGGAAGCTGCTGAACCTGGTCCCGGGCCTGTCACGGGCGCTGCTGTCGTCCACGGGGGCCAACTCCGGCGAGGCGCACCTGGTGCCCGCCGCGCGGCGCCACCTCTTCGACGTGCTGCCGTTCATGAAGCTGGCGTACCTGACCACCAACCACGCCATCCTGGAGGCGATGGAGGGCGAGCGGTTCGTGCACGTCGTCGACCTCTCCGGCCCCGCCGCCAACCCGGTGCAGTGGATCGCGCTGTTCCACGCCTTCCGCGGCCGCCGCGGGGGCCCGCCGCACCTCCGCGTCACGGCCGTGCACGACGGCAGGGAGTTCCTGGCCAACATGGCCGCCGTGCTCGTCAAGGAGGCGGAGGCTTTCGACATCCCGTTCCAGTTCGCCGGCGTGGAGGCCAGGCTGGAGGAGCTGGACACCGACGCGCTCCGGCACGTCCTCCGCGTGCGGTCCGGCGAGGCGCTGGCAGTCAGCGTGGTCGGGCAGCTGCACCGTCTCCTGGCGGCCGACGACGCCGGCCGGAACGGCAGGCACGTCCCGGGCAGCAGCTGCCTGACCCCGGTGCAGATCATCGCGCGGTCCAGCCCCAGCAGCTTCGGCGAGTTACTGGAACGCGAGATCAACACGCGGCTGCAGCTGAGCCCGGACTCGTCGGCGGTGCTCTCCATGTCGCCGCAGTCATCGTCGCTGTCGCCGGTGCATCAGCAGCAGCAGAGGGAAAACAAGCCGGCGAAGCTGGGGAGCTTCCTGCAGGCGGTGCGTGCGCTGTCGCCGAAGATCATGGTGGTGGCGGAGCCGGAGGCGAACCACAACGCGGCGACGTTCCTGGAGCGGTTCGAGGAGGCGCTCAACTACTACGGCTCGCTGTTCGACTGCCTGGAGCGCGCGTCGGCGGCGCAGGCGCACCGGTGCGCGGCGGAGCGGGCGCGCACGGAGCGGCTGGTGCTCGGGGAGGAGATCCGCGGCGTGGTGGCGCGGGAGGGCGCGGAGCGGAAGGAGCGGCACGAGCGGCTCGCGCAGTGGGCGCGGCGGATGGAGGCCGCCGGGATGGAGCGCGTGGGGCTCAGCTACGCCGGCATGATGGAGGCGCGGAAGCTGCTGCAGAGCTGCGGCTGGGGCGGCGGCGGCGGCGGGGACTACGCGTACCAGGTGGCCCACGACGCCCGCGGCGAGGCCTTCTTCTTCTGCTGGCACCGCAAGCCGCTCTACTCCGTCTCCGCATGGAGGCCGGCGGCGGCGTCGTGCCGCCACACCTAGGGGCTAGGCTACTAGCTAGCTGATCGAGTTCGCTTGGTTAGGCCATGGCTGGTGCTGCAATACATGCATGCACGCATGAATTATTCTACTGTGTATGTATGTCTCGACGATCGTGCCATGTTTGCGTCGTCGTCGATCCCATTACGGTGTGCTCCGATCCCTTTGAATTTATTTGACTGTTGTTTGGAGTGTGCTAGCTATGGGTTTGCATATCGCCGACACAACATTGATCTACAATATTCTCGTTGTAGAAACAAACTGATCGTCTCTCCTCCGCAATCATATGCACAATTATAAAGAGGAAATGCTATTTGTAAGTTGTTTAGGGATATGGCTACGTACCTCCTAGATATGGGGTCGGTGGATTGAAGTTGTATAGAGTCAATGTACACCTCGTAGTTGTGTGATTCATGAACCAAGTTGTGTGTGTGGTTTTACCCATAGGTGTATGTTTTTTAAACCTGGTTTCCCTCGTAAACTAAACGCGACCATTTCTCTTCTTCTAATGATATTTACTACTCCCTCCGTTCCAAATTGTAGTTTAATTTGACTTTTTTGGTTCATGTATTTTACTATGTACTTAAATAAATAATATGTCTAGGTACATAGCAAAATACATGAACCAAAAAATTCAAAGTAAACTACAATTTGGAATGAAGGGAGTACAAAGTAAAATCTTTCACCATTCTTTAGAGAGAAAGAAAGATGCTATTTGTTAAGCACATGTATTTTGCATATTTTTAAGTGACGTTTGGTGGTTGTTTGATCCAGATCAAACCATGTTGAAATTGTCTTCAACTTTCCGTGCCACCTCTCATGCCTCTTCTTCTAGGCATGCACAATCACTCCCGCCTCGTTGCTTCACCCACCTGCTTTGTCCACTATTATGTCTACTAAAGCCCTGTACTTTGTAGAACTACATGTTAAGTTCGACTTGGCAATCCTATCCTTCAAGCTCACCCTAGAGAACTTGCCATTGCTAATAATTTTGAGGTGTTACCAGAAATCGTACTAACTCCTGTTAAATAAATAAAAAAAGAAAAGTGTAGCTTTGATAATCAACAACTAGTTAAAATAAATATATACCTCTAACCAATGGCGGAGCTAGAAATGTAAATTTTCGTTGTTAGGAGAAGCAAGCATGAGATGAAGAAAATCAATAATATAAGAAAATCAACTCGCATTATATTTCCTCGGAGGTCATATACACATTGTTTTAAGTTATTGACTATTGATGGTAAGTTCGTCGTAATCAAGAAATATGTAATCAAGAAATATGTCAATCTCCATCCTATATATGGGCCAAATCTCGGCTTGTTCGTTTGGTTGGCTTCAAGCCAAAAGAGGTTGCTACTATTTCTAGTAACAAGGTAGTGCAGTTCAATAGGTGACCTCATCCAATCCGTGCGTTACTCCAGCACATCAAACATGTTGAGGCTTCCAAAGACGAGATATGGTACAACATATAAGAAAATACATATAACATATTTTAAAAGTAGATTTTAAATGCAAAACTCACTCCACATAAAGGTAAGCATAGGCAAAGGGAGAGGGGCACGCACCCCCTATCCTAATTTCTACAGCAAATGACTTTGTTCGGCTGGTGGTTACTGTGGCTGGTAAGCTTGTGTGACAGAAACTATGTACCATGTCTAATAAGCCGGGCTAATAAATTCAAATGAACAAGATGAAAAATATAGATAACACCCGCACCCACTTTGTGAAGGGTCATTTTGTGATGTCCATGATGTGGCTGCCAGTATAGTTGATCTTGCTTATTTAAACAAGCTCATATCAACATGGTGGGTGGGCATGTTTGCTAGTTACTATTAAACAACAAAGTTCTTTTTTGGTATTGTGTTTTGCTTGTCCTCAAAACTATCGCCACATCATCCATGCATGTCTTCTATGTGACTCAAAATCATGATCTATGCTGATAGAACAACTTGAGACTAGTGATATGAAGCCAATTTCACAAGATGTGCCAAGCGACGGTGTAGAGTCGTCCAACGTAATACATATTGGAACAAATCTTGCAACCATTATATAAAAGTTCAACTTAGTCAAATTAAGTGACAACACAATAAGATGTACACATTCCGCTACAACGTACAGATTCATTTGCTAGTTATTAATAAAAGTAAAACATACCTCGATCGATCAAAATGATTTCTCAAGTAGTCCTAATTCCTAATAAGCCTTCTTGTAATGATTACTAAAACAATGGAGGGAGCACGTCATTCAAAAGCGCACGTCCCATGGACCGTGGCGATTTATGTCATGCACTTTTGTCGTCGGATCGACGTGACATCCCATGCGGTACGGGTAAATACACTTTTGTTGAAACTGGAAAGTTGATGAAAAGTTTGTAGAAAAAAGGCTGCATCTATCCTCTTGTGTGTTATCACTGAGAAAAGTGAAAACGACCGAGTGGCTCCTTGCTTTTGACTCGTTCACAGTGTACATGCACCAGGATCCGGTCCAGGGCCCAGACGGTGGCAGCAGTCAACGACGACCGTAGATTTATTTGTCTTGCAGGTGCAGCTTGGCCTTGCATTGTTGAACCTTGCACGACATACACATGCGCCTAAACATGCCTGAAACAGACAGTGAGCTTTTCTGATTATCTGGCCGTGTCAATTGATTTCGTACCCGATCTTGTTTTTTGTCATTGTCAGGTAAACACATATATTGAACCTATCACTCTCACCTATATTTTTCAGAGAACAAGTGCCAAATTAGTATATCTCTGCCTCGGCCTCTTTCTCACGTATACTTCATTTGGGTTCCTACCAACCACCAGGTAGGAGACATGCGGTCTAGTTTGGATTTGACTCACTGTGAATGGTAACATAAAATTGTTGGAGTTGTTTCACCTTGATTATCGAGGTTAGACTAAATGAACATATATTTGTTGAGTTTATACCTTCACAACGAGGTTTATCATTTTATGCGAAGTGATCACGAAAGTGCAAGCTGTTTTTTTCCTTTATTTACACAAAGTGATCACGAAAGTGCAAGCTGTTGATGATAGTATATACGGTTCAATAAATGTTTGGACGAAAATGAGGATTAAGTCCAACAGTGCATTCCCATCTAGATAACACTTTCAACGATTTTATTCCAAATCCAAAAGTCTATCTGCTAAATATACTCTCTATACAAAATAGACTTACATTAGCACCCGTTAACTCGTGGGTCATCCACTTGTGTTGGTGGCCTACGTGAGGTCTTCATGTGGACACTAACCTGTGGGGTCCAAATGTCATCCACACCATATTTCTCTTGGTCTTCCCATTGTTGTCTCTCTAGTGTTGTAAAAAAACACGATCAGGGAGGGACAAGGGGCCGGTGCACTGGTGACGAATGCATGCTCTGGCTGCTGATGCGTTGATGACATGTGTACATGGACCGCATAGGTCGGTATCCACTTTGGCCATGCCACTTAGGCACAAAGGTGATTACTTAACTAGAAATTAAAAGCAAGCTTGTCGAACTCCACTATTCATGTTGAATCTAGAAAAAAGGTTGACTGTAGCTTGGGAGAATGCGTTTCTACTGGTAAGTAATGCGTTTTTATATCTGACTTGTTTGGCTTGCGTTGTCTTATTTTGCTTAATCCTTAATTTTTGTCTCTTTGCAGAAACTATTTTTCCTCATGCACCATCTTCTCCTTAGAAGAGCGTTGATTTTAGTAAGTTAAAAATATTCAACAAGATCCTTTGACTCCTATTGTCCCTGCTGGTGGTGAAGGAGAAATTTCTGATGCTGTAAAGTGGGGCTTAGAGTTTTGCCAAGAGAAAAGTTTAGGTCTTGATTGTTTCAGGTTTATAGGTATTGGGGCTGATAAACTTCGGATGATGCCTCGCACTTCTGAGGTTTAGCTATCAAAGTGCATAGATGAGGCTTTCACTGTTCTGGATGCTGAGCTTAAAATATCAAAGAAGCCTTTGCTCGAAGTTGTTGACGCTGACTTATCTATGATGTACAAAGGTTCTCTCTTGATGAGAGGTTTGTGGACGGGCCTAGAAGAAAAAGAGAAGAACTTTGCCCTTCGCGAGCGTGATTATCAAACTGAGATCCAAAATCTGAAGGGGCAACTTGTAGGGAAAGAAAGGAAAGAGCTGATGCCGTGGATGCTCATAACAATTTGGAGACTAGGTTGATTAGTGCTCTTCCTGATATTGAGAGAAAAGAGGATGAGATGAAGAAGATTGTCGCAGAGAATGAAAAGTTGAAAGAAGGTATGCGACGTATTGAGAAGAAGTTGCAGGAGCAATACAAGTCTTTCTTCGACAATTGCAATCGATCTGGGAACATTGTTTTGAATGTTATGACAAGTTTGAAGCTCGTCCTGAGGAAAAATATTGGGAGCTTGGTGATCGTGATAGTTTCTTTAGTTGGCTTTGTCGTCAGTACGAAGATTTGTTTTGAGTCACCGAGACCACAGTTGATATTGGGGTTTATTACTCTGCTCGTGCTTTGTTTCATTTGATGAAGCAAAGTCAAGATCCTTTGTTTGCGCAGCTTTGTGACGCCGACTACAAATTTCCTTCTGTAAATGAACTAACTAATGTGACGAAGGCCACACAAGTATTGTGCAACAAATATCTAGAGCAGTATTGGAGGTCAGGTGATCGGGCTCATTGTTTTGATAAAGCTAGAGAAAAATTACAAAGGGTAATTTTTGCACTTAGCTATTTTTGTTTTCAAATGTGTTTTATATCTAACTTTTCTCTCTTTTTTATATCAGCAAATTGCAAAGGAGGCGGAGGCTGCCCGGAGGGAGGCGGAGGAAGCTGCGAAGAGGGAGGCCGATGCTAGAGGTCAAAGCGGTGCCGGATCTAGCAATGTTAGTGGTGGCCAGCCTTAGGCTTTAGTTATCTTTTTCTTTTGTGAGATGAGAGGGTTTCAAGATACAGTGGTTCTAAGTTATTGACTTTGTAATATATATACTTGGAAGTTGTTTGACTATTTATGCATCCTACGCAGCTTCCTCATGCTGAGCTTGTGCAGGATGTCGAAGACGTTACCCCGCTGTTAATGTCTAAAGATAACTTCATTTTCGAGCCTAGCGAATTTTATGTCTTTCGTGCGAAGTATGATGGTTGTGATATCGATGATTTTCTTGCTTGTAAGTTTTTTGCTCTTGTTATTTTGAACTTGAGACTTTTTCTTTGGAGGTTTTGTCTTACAAATCTTTTATAGATGTGAATAAACCATACTGTAGTATCTGGCCTCCCAACTGTCGAGTTTTTGATTTCACGGATTTTACACAGGTAAAGTTTGTTATGTAAAGTTTATTTTTCGTCTGTGGTTGGACTTTTGTTTTCTAACCTCTTTTTCTTGTAGTTATCTGGGTCAAGCACTTCGCCGGCAAATGTTTGTGAAGACTATTTACGCCGTGAAGCGGATGATATTATTAATGAAGTTGTGAGCGACATACTTGGTGATGCTGCCAAAGTAGTTAGTTCTCAAGATGACTAATTTTGTAAACACATTTTTGTAATTGGGTAAGTCGTATTGCAAGACATCTTGTTATACTGCGAAGTGTCTGAGTTTACCTTCACTTGTAAATGAGTATTGTATAATCGATTTGAATTTTATCGTCTTTCTTTTTTGAAGATCCTGCTTTTGTTTGAGGTGATTGTCTGTGCTTCGCTTAAGACCTGGTAATATTTTTGCTCTGACGAGACCAATTTGAAGAATGTAATAAATTTTGAAACACCGTTCCTTCTTTTCGTTCGAAGTAGATGCGTATACTTCGCTTAGAGACTGAAAATGTTTTCTTCTTAGTGGAATAAGTTCAAAAAATTTGCCTTTTCATGCGAGGTGGACACGTACGCTTTGCTTGAAAGCTTGAAATACTTTCACCTTAGTGAAATAAAGTTAAAAAGTTTGCCTTAGCGAATTTTGAAACGCCGTCTCTTCCTTTTCGTGTGAAGTGGACGCGTACTCTTCGCTTAGAAGCTTGAAACGATTTCACCTTAGTGAAATAAAGTTGAAGAATTTACCTTAGCAAATTTTAAAATGCCGTCCCTTCCTTTTCGTGCGAAGTGGACACGTACGCTTCGCTTAGAAGCTTGAAACGATTTCACCTTAGTGAAATAAAGTCGAAGAATTTGCCTTAACAAATTTTGAAACACCGTCCCTTCTTTTTCGTTCAAAGTGGACGCGTACGCTTCGCTTAGAAGCTGAAAACATTTTCACCTTAGTGAAATAAAGTCAAAAAATTTGCCTTAGCATATTTTGAAATGCCGTCCCTTTCTTTTCGTTTGAAGTGGACGCGTACGCTTCCTAAGAAGCTGAAAATATTTTCACCTTAGTGAAATAAAGTCGAAAAATTTTTCTTAGCAAATTTTGAAACACCGTCCCTTCTTTTTCATTCGAAGTGGACGTGTACGCTTCCTTAGAAGCTAAAAACATTTTCACCTTAGTGAAATAAAGTCAAAAAATTTGCCTCAGCAAATTTTGAAACGCCGTTCCTTCTTTTTCATTCGAAGTGGACGCGTACGCTTCACTTAGAAGCTGAAAACATTTTCACCTTAGTGAAATGAAGTCGAAAAATTTGCCTTAGCAAATTTTAAAACGCCGTCCCTTCTTTTTCGTTTGAAATGGACGCGTACGCTTCCTTAGAAGCTGAAAACATTTTTACCTTAGTGAAATGAAGTCAAAAAATTTTCCTTGGACTTGTTTGAGTTGGATAAGTTAGCATTTTTTAGATTTAATAAAATGTTGATGCTAACTTAGTTTTGCAAAATTTATGCCGATATGGGAGTATATGTTGGATATACTCTTCGGCATTTTATACTTTTAGTTGTGCAACATTGAGACATATCTTTGGGAAAACTATTTTCTCATTTATATTTCATGAGATTTACAAACATATTGCCTCGTTAAAAACCACTCATCCTGTGGAGGATTTTTCCTAAGTGGAAAAAGAGTGCAGCTCAGTTATGCTTTTAGGAATATAAACTTGCTTGTAAAGAGAATTTCTAGTTCTATTTTTGCTGAAAAGTAAACTAATCTTGTAATCTTTCTTATGGATAATACTTACGGAGTGCTTCTATATTCCAAGTGTGACTGAGTTCTTCACCTTTTAGATTTACTAGATGATATGCACTTTCTTTGTTTGTTCTTGTGATGATGAAAGGCCTTTCCCACTTTTTTAGAATTTTTTCACTGTGTCTTCATCTCTTTTTCTTTTGAGGACAAAATCTCCTGGTGCTAACTCTCTTGGCTTGACTTTTTTGTTGTACCACTTCTATTTTTAAGTTGGTACTTCTTGATATTCTCAAGTGTTTCATTTCTTTCTTCTTCGAGTAAATCTTTGCTTGTTGCTTGATCCTCTTTTGTGATCATTTGAATGTTTGTTCTTGGTCCCTCATACTTTATTTCTTCGGGGGTCATTGCTTCATCTCCGTATAGTAACTTGAATGGAGAAAAATCTATTGGCCTTGGCTTCGATGTGTTGTGAGACCAGATAACTCTTGGTAATTCATCTACCCATTTTCCCTTTTTTAGATCTTTAAACACTTTGATATTCCTATGCAAATTATCCCGTTTGCTCTCTCTACTACCCCGTTGGACTGTGGGTGCTACGGATGCGAAACAGAGTTTGATTTCCAATGAGTGGAAGTATTCTCTAAAGTCTTCGCTATCAAATTGGGTTCCATTATCTACAATGATGTCTCTTGGAACTCCGAATCTGCATATGATGTTTTTCCATAGGAATTTTTTCATTGTGTAAGAAGACATGTTTGTGATTGGTTTTGCCTCAATCCACTTGGTAAAATATTCGACTGCTACTATTGCATATTGTTAGTTGCCTTGAGCCGGGGGTAATTTTCCAATTATGTCGATGCCCCATCTTGCGAGTGGCCAAGTTGGTTCAATTGGCTGTAAGTTTGTTCTTGGTGCATTGACTTTGCTCCCTGCCATTTGGCAATTATGACAGGTCCGAATTATTTCTTTGCTATCACTTTGAGCGGTTGGCCAGAAAACTCTTGTCTGAAGGCTTTCCCAACTATTGATCTAGCCCTAGCGTGGCATCCATAGATTCCCTCATGTATTTCTTTCAACAAGTTTTTCCTATCTTCTCTTGAGATGCACTTTAGTAGTGGTTGGCAAACTCCTTCCTTGTACAATTCTTCGTTGATGATTTTATAACTTCTGGTCTTTTGCTTCATTTTTATTTCATCAACTTCATTTTCTGGCTCATAAAATCCTTCGAGGAATGACATAATTGGAGCTCTCCAGTCTTTGCTTTCTATGATGTGTACTTCTTTCGGTTGTTTAACTTTTGTTTTTGTTGAGGCTTCGGTGATAGTTTGGAAGAATACTTCTGGTGGTAATTCTAACTTTTGGGTGATGACTTGCAATTTTGTCTACATCTGTATTATTATTTCTTAAGATGCTTTTCACTGTGAATGCAACGAAGTGTTTTTCTTAATCCCTCAATAGTTGGAGATACTTTGCTAGCTGTGGATCTCTTGCTTTGTAATTTTTCTCTAAATGCCCAACCACAACTTGAGAATCTATCTTGATTATTAGCTTTTGGATTCCCATTGCTCTTGCTTTGCGAAGTCCCAACAATACTGCCTCATATTCTGCAATGTTGTTGGTGCATTGAAAGTCTAGTCTTGCTGCGTATTTGAGTTTGATTCCAGAAGGTGAGGTTATGATTGCTGCTGCTCCTGCGCCGGCGAAGCCCCAAGCGCCGTCACAATAGATTATCCATTCTGGTTGCTCCATTCTTTCTTGATTGTATTTTGAAGGTGTCCAATTTACTACGAAGTCAGCCAACACTTGAGATTTGATTGTTGTTCTTTTCTCAAATTTGATGAAGTATTGAGACAATTCTGCAGCCCATTTTCCCAATCTCCCTGAGGACTTACAGCCTTGTAGCACTTCTTTGAGGGGTTGATTTGTTGGCACTCTTATTTTGTATGCTTGAAAGTAGTGTTTCAACTTTCTAGATGCCATAAGTACTGCATATGCAATTTTCTCAATTTCTGAATAGAAAATTTTTGATCCAGACAAAGCTTCGAATGCGAAGTATACTGGAACTTATCTTGTTGATTTTCTTCTTCTTGTATCAGTACTGCACTAACTGTACTTTCGTTTGCTGATACATATAGTAGCAAATCTGCCGTTGGGTCAGGTGTTGCCAAAGTTGTGGGGTTGGATAGATGCTTCTTTATTTCTTTGAAAGCTTCTTGTTGTGCTTGACCTCAGTTGAATTTTTCCTTTTTCCCTTTTAGTGCTTGAAATATTGGGAGGCTTCACTCAGCTAATTTGGATATAAATCTGTTTAGCAAAGCTAATCTTCCTGGCAGCTTTTGGATGTCCTTGATGTTTCTTGGCACATGCATATTCAGTATTGCCTTCACCTTCTCTGGATTCGGGTCAATTCCTTTTGCTGATACGATGCACCCCAAAATTTTGCCTGTTTGAACTCCAAATGTGCATCTTCTTAGTTCAACTTTAGATTTGCTTTTCTAAGGTTTGAGAAGATTTCTTGTAAGTCTTCGACATGGTATTATCTTTTCTTGCTTTTGACTACTAGGTCATCAACATATGCAAGCAAGTTTTTTGGTATTTGATCTTTGAGGACTATGGATGTCATTTTGATGAAAGTTGTTCCTGCATTGCGAAGCCCCTCGGTCATTCTTTAGAAATAGTAAGTTCCAAATAGTCTAATGAAACTTGTGTATTCTTCATCTTCTTTTTTCATCCAAATTTGATGGTAGCCTGAATAGCAATCGAGGAAACTGAGCATTTCACTTCCTGCTGCTTGGTCTACTAGGGTATCTATTCTTGATAGAGGGAAGTTGTCTTTTGGACATGTCTTGTTGAGATCTGTGAAGTCTATACACATTATCCACCTTTTGTTTTTCTTCTGCACCATGACTATGTTTGCGAGCCAAGTTGTGAATTGTACTTCTCTTATGACTTTTGCATCTAACAATCTCTGGACTTCAGCTTTCGCAGCTTGTATTCTATCTTCGAACAACTTTCTGAGTTTTTGCTTTTTCGGCCTGAAGTTTGGGTCGATGTTTAACTTGTGTTCTATGACATCCCTGCTTAATCCTCGTAAGTCTTATGTAGACCAGGCAGAGATATCCTTGTTACTTCGCAAGACTTGTATTATCTTTTCTTCTTCTTCTTTTGATAAATTTGTGCCGATGATAACTTGTCTTTCTGGCACCATTGGGTCGAGTGGTACTTTCTTTGTGTCTTCGCAAGGCTTCGCTTTTTCTTGTGTCTTCATGTTTTCAGTTTCAAGCTCATCTTCTTCTTCTTCTTCTTGTATCATGTGGATATTTTTGAAAGCTGGGCTTGCATCTCTCTCTATGTTTCTTGCCTCTGTTTGATCATCGAAGATAGTTATGATGCCATTGACTGCTGGCATCTTCATGCATAAGAATGGGTAGCTTACTATGGCTTCGAAAGCATTTAAACTTCCCCTTCCAAAGATTGCATTGTATTGGCTGTGCATTTCAACAATATCAAATGCTATTTTCTCTGTTCTCGCATTGTTCACTGTACCGAATGAGACTGGCAAAAAAATTCTATCGACAGAATTTATTTTCTTTTCACCAAAGCCAACCAATGGGTGCTCGGCTCTTCCCAAGATTTTTCTGTCAATTTGCATTGCATCTAGAGTTCTTGTGAATATGATATCTGCTGATCTGCCACCATCTATTAGAATTTTTGATACTGCCCAACCTTCAATGTTTGCTTCTATGACCATTGCATCCATATGAGGGTAGTCTTTGAGCTTGAGATCTTGTTGTGAGAATGTGATTGGCATATGGGACCATCTTGTTTTCTTGAATGGACCTTCGACTGCTATGGAATTTACTCTTCTGAAATAATTTCTTCTTTCATTTCTTGTATCAAGCTTCATGCTATTTTCTTCGAAGATTATCATAATTCTGCCTTTGCTTGGGATGATTGCATTCACGTTGCTTGTTGACGCTTCAGACATGTTGTTGTTGTGTTGAATTTGGTGGTTGCTATTTTCCACTGAACTTTCAAAGTGGAAACTTTGCTGCTGACTTGGGCCCCATTGATTTTGCGAGCACACTGCTAGTGGCTGGCAATTGTAGATTGGCGGAGGTGGTGGCAACATGTGCTGAGGATAAGTTATTGGCATGTAATTTGTCCCTTGGGGAGCTAGGTGATTGACAACTTTTAACTGCAACGTTGCCCTATTTTCTTCTTGTATTTCTTCAATGCTTTTCTTTACTCTTGGGCAAATTTTGGATGTGTGGCCAGCCCCTTTGCCGTGTATGATGCAATACATTTCCTCAGGCCTCAATATCTTCCTTTCGAAATTTCTGCCTTGATTGCTGTAGTTTGCCCTTTGCTAGAAGTTTTCCTTGTAACTTCTGTTGTTTTGAAAATTTCTTTGATTGTTTGATCTTGGACCTTAATTGGCAGCTTCGCTCGTGTTGTTGATGTGATTTATCCTCTGAAATGGTCTTCACTCAGTATTTATTCTTGAGTGTTGGGAATTGTTATTTGATCTTGACATATTTCTTTCTCCATTCTCCTCTTCTATTCTTTTTCTGTAGTCTTCGTCGGACTTATAGTATTTTCTCATTTCTTCATATAACTTTTTCACTGTGGTTGGTCTTCCCCTTTTGAAGTGGGAAGAAAGTTGGCCTGCTCGCAGTCCTTTGATTGCTGCAATGATGACAACTTCATCTGGTATGTTTGGGATTTGAGCTTTTGCTTGTACAAATCTTTTGTAATACTGGCTCAGTGGTTCCTTTGGTTGCTGCTTGATGTTGAAAAGATCATCGCTTGTGAGCTCAATTCTTTGTAAGCCTTGAAAATATAAGAGCAGAGTTGTGCGAAGTTATTCCCAAGATTTGATTGACCTTGGCTTTAGTGAAGAGTACCAATGCTGTGTTGGTCCTCTTACTGGCATGATGAGCGACTTCGCTAGAGTGTTCGCATCTCCCCCGCTTGATATAACTGCTACTTCAAAGCTCATGAGAAATTGTCTTGGGTCAGACATGCCATTGTAAGTTGGGACGATGTTGAATTTGAATCCTGCTGGCCACTTCGCTAGCTGAATGTCGATTGACAGAGGCGACTCTGTGTCAATTGTTGCTATTTGACTTTGGTTCTCTTTGCTGCTGTTGTTTTTGCTTGCTGAGTTTGGGTCTTGGATCATAACTTCGCTTTCATTTTCTATCTCTTCATTGAGCTTTCTTATTTCAGCTTCTGCTTTTGCGATTCTTTGCTTCAGGGACTTTTCCCTTATCCTCGCTCTTGCTTCTTCTAGTTGTTTTTTCTTGACGACGAGTTGATCTTTGAGTTCCTTGAGTCTTCTTTCTTTGTTCTGAGTTTCTTCTTCTTCTTGAATACGTCTGGTTTCAGTTTCTATTGCATCTTCTATAGTTGGATCTTGTACGGCGTTATTGTCGGCCGTAGCTGTCCTTTTACTGGGCCTTCCCATTTTGGTAGTCGTGAGTGTCTTCGATCACACAAACAGACGGCGCCAGATGTAGGGTGATAGAATCACACAAGTGAAGTATGAGGTGAAAACAACATGCGAGTTGCAATTGTATTCCAATCTGTCCCCAAAATTTACACCCCAGGGGGTATTTATAGACCCCCTGGCTTTGCTATACAAGGCAACTTTTACAAAACTGAATCAGATGTTTCCTATACATTTAACTAAAACTCATACCGACGAAGTGATGAAACACACTCCGCCGCTATCCTTTTGACTTCTTTTGACAACCTTTGGTCTTGGCCACATTTTCGATTTTGCAGATTGACTTGTCAACTTTCACGCAAAGTTGTCACATCAACTTCGCTAGGTGCCCGGAGTGCAGTGAAGCCATCTTCGACAGGTAACCTAAAGTATGTGAAAACATACAGACGAAGTCCAAGATAATCACAGCGAAGTGTCTATGTCAACTTCACTGAATACTGTGTTGTCTCGAATGTCTATAGTGAAAAGTTTATTTTTATCTTCAAAGTTTGGGATAGGTGTTTGTATATCAAAGTTGTTCCCCAATAGACATTTATAGTTTTCCACTTTTCATGTAAACTGGTGCGAAATGAGCATGTGCTTCAGGAGATGGCTCATCCATGGCAGCACTCGTGCCTTCGAAGCTGCTGCCCACACTCATATCAAGAAGACGTCCTGAAATATATTATTGCGTTGGCTTGGGGACCCGACTAGGGTGATAGCGGATACATCTACATCGAGAAAGACGTTGAGCAGCAGCCCTGGGGCCTTTGTAGCTTAGCGGTCTAGCTAGTTTATCCAGTTTATCCCTCATGAACCAGACAATCAACCTAGCTCTGAGGAGTAATTTATGCAGAGGGAGAGGGGCACGTGCCCCCTCCCTTGATTTCTACCCCCAAACAAAATTATATATGATATCCATGGGCCATGGCCTATACTTTGTGGCAGAGGTCATCGTGATGTCCATGAGGTGGCTACCAGCATTGTTGGTTTAGGATGAAAGGAGGAGAGAGCAAGGTAAGTCAGCAGCTTTCAACCCCCTCCACCTCTCCTTTTTCGCTTTTATAGGGGAGGTGGGAGGGCAGGTTCTCTTTATGCCCTCTAGTTGAGTTGACATTTACAGAAACACCAATAGAGACTGCAAATGGACCTCTGATGAGGTTTGTATTTACAAAATGCCATTAAAGGCTACAAAAGGACCTCATACATTATTTTGTAATCTCTAAGCCCTATCATACACCCTCAACAAAGCATAGTTGATGTTACTTATTTGAATGAGATCATATATGATGTTAATGTAGTTGTTGAGCTTGTTTGCTAGTTAATAATATTCCTCCATCCCAAATGATAAGTCATTACAAGAATGTTGAAAGTTTGACCAAACTTATATAATAAGATAATAATGTGTATCATGAGATTTTTTATTCTTTATTAATTATATTTGCATAGTGTACCTATTTGATGTCACAAATCTTTATAGTCTTATCTTTATATTTGAGATGTTTTGACTCTACAAAATTCTTAGAATGACTTATAATTTAGAAGGGAGAGAGTACTTAGTTAAGAACAAAGCTTTTTCTCATCTTCTGTTTTGTTTTTACTTCAAAAATAATCCCCACACGTCGACCATGTCTTGTATGCAACTCAAATCATATCTATGCTCATGCAAGTTAGAACAACTTGAGTCTAGCAGTGTGAAGCCGATTCCACGACGTGCCAAACGATGTTATTGAGTCCAACTTAATTCATATCGGAACAAATGATGCAACCTTATATAAAATGTTCGTCTCGTAGTCATGTTCAAGTGATAAACACAATAAGATGTACACATTCCATTGCAACCCACGTGCTCATTTGCTAGTTAATAAAAAAACGGAATTGCTATCTGTCGTGTGAAAAGCATACCTCAATCGAGCAAGGTTTTCTCAAATAATCCTAATTCCTAATAAGATTTATTTTCAATAATGTAAATTACTGTACTTGTTAACAATAATTACTAAACAATGGAGGGAGTACGTCATTCAAAAGCGCAGGTCACATATATAGAACCTGGCGATTTCATTTGAGCTACGTCATTCAAAAGCGCAGGTCACATATGTTGACTTCTGGTGTTTGTCACTGGAAATGAAAAGCGAAAACGAGGCAACGAGCCCATCGTAGAATGCATATCTCCCTGGATCCGTGGTCATCCAGGGCCCAGGCGGTGGCACTGACGGTAGCTCTAGCAATTGTCTTGCACGTGGAGACACAGACACAGGACGTGCTGGTGCAGCCTTGGCTTTGCAGTGTTGGACGACCATGCTCCATGCACGGGCCTGAAATTCAAGTGAAAGTTGCGTTGCGAGCCTGGAATTTCGTCGCATTGCAGATACTGTACGGTGCTCCGTGCAGATTTCATTTGCAGCTACTTTCCCCGCTGCCACCAGAGACTGAGTTTTTTCTGATTATCTGGCCATGTCAATTGGTTTTTCCTATCACTGTCACCTAGATTTTCAGAGACCAAGTGCCAAATTTGTATATCTGCCTCGGCCTTTTTTTCACGTATACTTCATTTGGGCTCCTACCAACCACCAGGCTCTACTTCGTTCTAGATGTGGCATGCGGTCTAGTTTGGATTTGACTCACGGTGAATAGCTAGTAACATTAAATTGTTGGAGTTTAGTTTCATCTTGATTATTGACGTTGGACTAAATAAAGATATATTTGTTAAGTTTATACCATCACACCGGGTTTACGTTTTTACGCGAAGTGATCAAGAAAGTGCAAGCTGTTTTTTCCTTTTACGCGAAGTGATCACGAAAATGCTAGCTGTTTTTTCCTTTTACGCGGTTTACTTAACGTTTGGACAAAAACAAGGATTAAGTCCAATAGTGCATTCCCATTTAGATAATACTTTCAGTGATTTTGTTCTGAATCCGAAAGTCTATCTGCCAAACATACTCTATACAAAACAGACTTATACTAGCACCCACTAACTCGTGGGTCATCCACATGCGTTGGTAGCCTATGTGGGGGTCTTCATGTGGACAATAACATGTGGGGTCCAAATGAGAGACAGGGAGAGGGGCTTGCCAAAGTTGTGAGAGAGAAGAGAGGAGAAGCACGTCGGGGTAAGGGGATGCTAGGCGGGCGCGAGTGTGAGTGGCGGTGGCGAGGGCAGCAGGCACAGACCCCACGTCTCCTGAAGCACATGTTCATTTCGCGTTGATTTTACATGAAAAGTGGAAAACTATAAACATTACCAACTTTTTATTATTTAGTTTAAAGAATAATGAGTCTTGTACGTAAATCTGTCTGAGAGAGAAGAGATGAGAAACACCTGGAGTTCGAGGATGAGATGCTAGGCCGACGCAAGTGTGAGTGGTGGCAATGAGGGCACGAGTGGTGGCACAGATAATGCATCTCCTCAAGCAAATGCTCATTCGTGCAAATTTTACATGAAAAGTGGAAAACTATAAACGTTACCAACTTTTTATTGTTTAGTTCAAAGAATAATAAGTTTTGTATGCAAGGTTGTGAGAGAGAAGAGAAGAGAAGCATGCTAGAGTTAGGAGATGAGATCTTAGGTGGGCATGAGTGTGGGCAGTGGCGTGAGGGCACGAGTGCCGGCACGGATGAGGTATCTCCTAAAGCATATGCTCATTTCGCGCCAGTTTTATAAGTGGAAAACTATAAACCGTAACTAACCGCTGGCGAGGGCACGAGTGCTGGCATGGACGAGGCGTCTCCTGAAGCACATGCTCACTTCACGCCAGTTTTACATCAAAGTGGAAAAGTATAAACATTACTAAATTTTTATTATTTATATAGTTCAAAGAAATAATAAGTTTTGGACGTTTAAAAGGGGACTAAAATCCTTGCATGATTTTAGGTGACCACTCGGCGCGTGAGCCCCACACACAGCCTGCTCCGCGCGTGACACACAGTGCCCGCCCGGCTTCTTTCATTCCTTCGTTCATCACCTAAGGAAATTCCATTTTCCAGACATCTATATTATACCAAGCCCTAGTGGGCTTGGTATAATATAGACGCTTGGAAAATGGAATTCCCTACGAAGGACTCAAGGAGGTCGGGTGGGTTCATGCATGTCGCGTGTGGAGCAAGCCATGGACTCACGCGCCGAGCGTTCACCTGAAGTCACGCCGGGATTTCAGTGCCTGTTGTATAGGAACGTGCAAAACTTAATTTTTTTCTTTGAACTAATAATAAAAAGTCACTAACTTTTATAGTTTTCCACTTTTCATATAAAACTGATGTCAGATGAGCATGTGTTTTGGGAGGCGCCTCGTCCATGCCAGCACTCGTGCCTTCGCCGCAGCGGGCTCACACGTCGAGTGTTCACCTGAAGTTCGTCGGGATTTCAGTCCGACTGTTGTATAGGAAACGTGCAAAACTTATTTTTTCTTTGAACTAAATAATAAAAAGATAGTAATGTTTATAGTTTCCACTTTTCATATAAAACCGGCGTGAGATGAGCATGTGTTGAAGCACCTCGTCCATGCCAGCACTCGTGTCCTCACCGCAACGGGCTCATGCGTCGAGCGGTCGCCTGAAGTCATGCCGGGATTTCAATCTCCCCTGTTGTATACGTGCAAAACTTAAGATTCTTTGAAGTACATAATAAAAAGTAGTAAAATTTATAGTTTTCCACTTTTATATAAAACTAGCATGAAATGAGCATGTGTTTTAGGAGACGCCTCGTCAATGCCAGTACTCGTGCCCTAGCCGCTGCCGCCGTCCACGCTCGCTCCCGCCTAACGTCTCATCCCCTAAGTCCGGCATGCTTCTCCTCTCTTTTCTCTCACACAACTCTGGCAAGCCTCTCTCCCCCAGTTTTAAGATGGGGAGGGGAAAAGAGAGGCCGCCATGGGAGCAGTATGGTCTCACCGGAGCTCCACGGTCGCAGCTCACATAGTCATATATTGCAAAATTAAGAGTAAACGAAAAAACCATAGCTTTCCAGCTTAAAGCTCATATATCATTAGACATTCTTATTAATTGTTCTAGTACCACCGCAAGACCATTAGGGAGAACAGAGAAGACATATATAGTGCCTGTTTGAGAGGGCTTATAATAGTTTCATGAAGCTGTTGTGAGCTGTTTTTTTGCCAAACAGCTCTCTCCAAAACAGCTTCACGTGTGAAGCTGTTTTCTTTTCCTTCACAAAAACATGAAAGATAAGAGAGCTGAAAATAGTAGCTTCTACCAGCTTTCTATGACACATGTGGGACCCACGTTGCAAAAAGGACTCCTGCTGCCCCGGCACGTAGAGAGACCTGGACGCCCGTCGGCTCATCGCTCGCAGTACGCCGCGCTCGACATGGACGGCGGACGCCAGCCGCTCGTGGCTCCTCACGACCCTCCGTCGCTTGCCATGGACGGCGGACGCCCACTGCTCATGGCTCCCCGCGGCCGCCAGCCGCTCGCGGGACGTCGCGTCCCGTGGCCGCGAGGCCGCGACCCGCCCGTAGCCCGCCGCCAGCTGCCGGGAGCAAAGGGCAGAACGGCAAAGGCGTCGGCGCAGCTCACCTGCACTGCCATGACCATGACTCGAGTAGAAGCATTGCGCCGCCACCGCCTAGCAAGAAAAGGGGAAAATTTTCCCTCCTAGGCTCCCGCGCCGGAACGCCGCCCGCCATGGAGCCCTTGCACGGCGGCCGCCGGGGAATAGGGCGTGGGCATGGGGACGCGGGGCCATGGAGCGGCCGCCGGCGCGAGGTAGGCGCGGCCAGGAGAGCAGGGCACTGCCACCGGCGCAGCGCGCAGGGCTGGGCTCGACTCGTCGGGGAGGGGCGTGGAGAGCCACTGGCAGCGCCGCCGCCTGGGGGCGCCGATGCCGGAGGGTCGACACCGAGCGCGTGGGGGCCATGCTGCTAGGAGCACGTGGGTGCCGTCGCCGGGAATCGCTGCTGCCAGGGACGAGTCGGGCTCGCTCACGGTCACGGGTGTCGGATACGGATGAAAGGGAACCGAAGAGAAGAAGATAAGGCTAAGGGCACTATGGTAATTGTTTATTTTTATTTTATCCAGAGAGCTGTTTTGCCAAATGACAAAGAAAAAACGGCTTAACTTCACTAAGAGAGCTGATTATAAAGCTAAAAACTAAAAAAGTAGCTCAACTAGTAAAGCTGAGCCCTCACAAACATGGCCACAGGCATTGGCATCTCGGTCGATCATATGCAAGCACAGCGGCACAGAAGTGCCGACATGCACGCACAGCGGCACACATGACACGTCACATTCACTGATTCACAGCCCATGAATCATCATGCGCGAAAACTCATCGAAGCACACGAAGCCGTCGCCGTCGACGTCGACACCGCTGATCATGCGGCGGCAATCCTCGACGGAGCAGCGATCATCTCCCAGCGAGGAGAGCGCGGCGCGGAGCTCCTCGGCGGAGATCTTGTCGTCCCCGTTGGCGTCGAACACCGCGAACGCCTCCCTGAGGTCGAACTCCTCGCCGGCGACGTCGTTGGCGATGAGTTCCTCTGGGAGGACGAGCCCGGCGTCCGCCTCCGCGAGCATCTCCGCCAGCTCCTCCTCGCTCGACACCACCCGGCGCAGCGCCACCTGCAGCTCCTCCCGCGTCACCGCCGGCGTCTTCTTCCTGCTAGTCGCCACGGCGGCACGCGGTGGCGAGGGTGGCAGGAGCACGGTGCGTGGCGTGGTGACGGCGGACGCGCACTCGTGGGAGGACGCGGTGGAGCTGAAGGACGCGCCGCCACTCTTGCTGCTCGTGCTCTTAGTGGCCTTTCTCGCCTTGGGAGAGGCGGCGGCGGCGGCGGAGGAGGAGCCACAGAACCCCGACACGCTAAGCTTCATGGCGGTTATGGTTGTTGGTGTACGTACCTTGCTTGCAGCAGGTGGCGATCGAGGAGGACACGTCGAGGAAGGAAGATAGGTGAGGCGGCCGGGATCGGAGGCGATCGTCGATGGAGACGACCGACCACGAGCAGGTCGATCGGGGAGGAGAAGACGAGAGGGTCCAGGAGGCCGGAGTTTATAGGGGAGCCGGGAAGTGAGCTTCCACGAAGCTTCGCGCCGCGCGCGGGAAAGGAACTGCCAACCGCTTCGCACACACCACCCTTGCTGCGTGGAGTTCGATGTCCTCTAGGTGACGTCATCTCACACCGACCTCTTGGACGCCGAAAACAACATGAAACGCAAATAAGTTTCCAAACACGAAACATTAGTGTAGGTTATTTTTACCAATATAATGGTATCTATATCTATACCTATCTATAAAAAGCAAAAATTTCTTCACCTAATTTTCTTTCACCTCCATGTTTTGATCGGTGACGGTAGGTTTCTCTCCTCTACGTCCAGTCTTTATAGAATTAAGATTATATTTAATTTTCTGTCTCTCCTCCTGTTTGCGTTCAGAGTCCGTTTAAAACTAGGATTATTTAATTATGGCATCCTAACTTCTATTCGGACGGTGAAGATCGGATAAAAGGTAAATCCAAATCTAACAAGAATAGTACGCAACAGCAAAGATAAAAAAATAGTCAAAAAACTTGACATGAATGAGAATTGCCTGTGTTATTGTCGTTCAATTTTGACACTTATCATTATGGATGTTCTCCCATCCAAATCCAAGCTCAAATAAAAATAGCTCCGGAAACACAAATAGCTTATAAAATCAAACCAATCCACCCATACACAAATCGATCAATTTGAAAATCAGATCAAGCCTCCAGGTTGTCCAAAGTACCTGCGACGTGCCTCAGCGCCGCCATCAAGATCCACTTGTGCAGCAAGACGGCGAGCTTGGCTAGCATGAATTGATCCAAGTGGAAATCAGATCAAGACTCCGCGCCCCGGCTTTCGTAGTATGCACTGCCAACCAGGTCCACTTGTCTAGGGGAAGCGGCGAGCTTGGCTAGCAGATGCTGCGAGGACCTCGTCCGCGTTGGACTGGACATGGAAGGCCATAGTGGCGGTAGCGAGGCACACAAGGCCAAATGAACGGGAGCCGCCACTGGCCTTAGCGCCGCTGTTGAGGGCTGCTGCTGCCACCACACACTATAAAATGAACATGTGACGCCACTAGCCATAGACATAGCCATCTATACTCATGATTTATATTCATGTGAGTTAGATAGCATATGTCTAACCAATGTACGCTATATGATTCTAAAATATACTAGAACAAATGACACAAGTTATAATTCCCGTTGCAACGCACGGGCATATTTGCTAGTATATATTTACACCAAAGTAGAGTTAATATTTTTTTAGTAGGAGCCAGGAAGTGGTATCGTGTTGGTAATAATATATACAGTGGCACTACGAGACCATGGTATGCAACGGTAACAATGCACATTCCTAGCCAGTTGTGTCGTTGATAAGGAGTAGAGTGAACAGTGGTCCTTTGCTTAAAAATGTAACGGTTCCTAAAATGTGTCAGTCAATTTCTGAAACGTGTTCTTAGTGAAAACACGAAATTACCCATAAAGTTCTACTTTTCTAAGGCGTTTCTAGTGAAGATATGAAATCAAGTATGTTGGCCACGGGCCTAGGCTTGCGCCTCGTTCTGGCTGCCACACGCAGCTTGACCATGAGGTCTCGTGTTGATAATAAGGAAGTAGAGTGAACTCGCAGTCCTTTGCTTAAAACTGTAACCGTTCCTAAAACCTCTCGGTTGTCTAAGAAATTTTCGGAACATTCTCAATTAAAACGTGAAATTACACATAAAGTTCTACTTTTCGACGTTTCTAGTGAAGACGTGAAATTATATTGCCCACGCGCCCAGGCTTTTGCGCCTCCCGCAACTTCCCCATGAATTGTATTAGGATTATACGTATGCTACTTTCTCAAGACTTTTGAAGTAAAGTCACAAAATTGCACATAAAAACCTATTTTTCTGAGGTTGTTCCTGGTGAAGACATGAATGTATCCTTTTATTCTCTATCCACGCTCCTAGGCCTATGCCTCGTTCCGGCAACTGCAAGCATGATGCAGTCGGTTCCGCAAAATTCTACTTTCCAGCCATTTCAACAGTGACGACACAAAATTACGCATATGCATTACAAGATTTTTAGAGTTAATACCAAAGGGACCATGTTTTATATGTTCACAAAGTGAGTGTGGTACGTAATGATGTTGAAAAATGTGTTTTGTACACTTTTTTTTAAAAAATGTGTTTTGTACACTTTTTTTTAAAAAATGTGTTTCGTACACTTTCAGCTGGAAACTAATCATTAATAACCTGACGGAAGTGCGAGGTACAGACTGCGTGCTCCTCAGTTTTTTTTTTTAAAAAAAAGAAAGATACGTACTTTTTTTAAAAAAAATTAGATACGTACTATATGTATTGTGAATGCTCGTGCATCGTACAGTACAGTTTTTAATTTTGGTTCTGAGGAATGTACAATATACTTATAGATATAATAAGACCATAAATTGAAGGAAAGACCAAAGAAAACGTAGCAAAGCCCAGCAGAAGACTCGTAGCCTATCCGAAGAACTGGAGTGCCACAGGCCCATAATAGGCGCCACAACTCAAAGCCCAATGGCTTCCAAGCGGGGCCGTACAACGGGGTGACTTGTGTGCGCCACCGAACGCTCTGAGGCCCAATCACACCGGCAGCACCAAACCCACCCTACGACCCCTGGCTACCCAACCCAGCACACAAAAGTAAACCCGTGTGCACGCCCGGCAGCACCAATCCCGTGTGCATGCCGCCCCTCCTCCAGAAGGAAACCCATCCTGCCAGCCAGAGCGTTGATCCCGCGGTCCTGCTTCCCTTCCTCATGTGCGACGTTAGTCTCCTCCGTGATTGTGCAGGAGCAACACCCCGCCACCGCGACTCGCCGCTCCCCTCCCCTCGTGGTGCCCCACTTGGCGTGCTGCACCTCGCCGCCTCCGTCGTGGAATCACGGGCCAGCTCCATCATCGACGTGCAGGCCGACTCTCAGCTCCTCACCTCAATCTCGCACCATCGCTGGGTGCGGCAGCGTGTCGTTGCCACTTGAAGCACAACGACCTCGATCATCATTTTGACCACTGTGTCGTAGCACGCACGTCGCGCCACCGCCGCCAATCATCAACTACAACGGGAGTCCCCATACTCCCGTCCATGATCTCAGAACGTCACGCGGCCGCCGACACCGCCGCCATCGCCTGCGTCCGTCGCGCCGACATCCTTCGTGCCTGACGTCGAGTACCCATCGCCGCCGCCAGGCACCGGCGGCCGTCGTGCCCAACGCCGAGGAGGCGCGGCGTGGTCGTCGGCAGCGCAGCGAAAGAGTTCCGACGTTCTTTGTTGGCAGAGGCATATCGACCTCGTGGCTGTCCTCGTGTCGACATGCCGGCTGGATCAGGGCATTGGGACTGTCGGATTGACGTCATAGCCTCCCCTCGACGCGCCGCCAAGTTCGAGTACGTGTTCTTCTTTTGGCTCTCTCTCCCTCTGATGCATTCCGAAGACTGACTGGTCCATGAATTGCGGCAGCGGCCAGACCCTGAGACCAGCAGTGTCGAGGTGGTTGACGGACGACCTTGGGAGTTCTGGACCTGCGTGCTACGGCGCATGCTCGGTGCTGTAGGCGGGGGAGGGGACCTGCTTGGGCTTCCTCACCATGGATGACGACTGGTCGGCCAACCGTGCCGAGCGGCCGAGCCACGTTCACTGTGGAGCGTGGATCTACGTTGCATGTGCATGGACACCACCCTCTGTGTCGATCCAGGACCCTTGCCCTCTGTATCGCTTCTCTTGTTCTGATGTGCTGTGCAAGTTTGTTTAAATTATGTCATGTTGTAATCGTTGTGTTGGTGCAGCCTTTGACAACATTTTGCTTCAGATCAACTTGATTTATTTGGATCGATTACGCATTACATCCTGTCACAGTTACCATTATACATGTACATATTTTGCTGTTATTGTACTTGACTACTTTCTGAAATGCAGGTTCATAAAGTAGTTCTTGCTAACTTCTCACTATATGAAAATTGAAATCAGAGCAAGAACTATAGTCTCCTTACATGGAACAATTGTTGATACAAGAAAACGACCATACAACAGAAAATGTTTCAGCTTTCAGAATTCTACATACTAAACAAACATTGGCCACATCTTGCGTGACGATATCAAAAGGGTTTGTTAGATGCCAATCTAAAGCATATATTTTATTTCTCGACAATGAAAATCTTAGAGGAGAAAATGAAGTATTAGAGATCACAGGTGTTCTCTTAAGAAATTACATTGTTGACTGCGATTTTCGGTGGGCGATGTATGAAAAATTGCCGGTCTCGAGGTTCAGGCTGAGTTTCTCAATCACTTTAGGCTGTAAGTTGTGGGAGGTAGCGCTGAAATCGGGCAGCTTATGTGCTTCTACAGGTTTAATTTGATAGTGATTAGGGAATGACTTGATTGGAACTGTACACAAATGGTTTCTGTAGGTCCAGTCTGTCTGAGATGGAAGTCTCCTGCTAATTCAGGATAAGCCTACTGCTAACTCCTGAGCAAACATTAGTAGTATGTATGTTAAGCCCATATTGTTAAGCCTACTGCTAATTCAGGATAAGCAGACATTAGTAGCATTTAGGTTAATCCTATATAACAGCATCCTGCTAATTCAAGGATTGATTGCCTGAGCAGTTAGCAGTAGGCTCTATCCTGAATTATTTTATACTTAAGCCACATACTCTATCCAGTAATTAGTGGTTAGCGGGGTTGGGGCTTGCTCTAACACCAAACTTTGTAGCATTTGAAAATTTGTGGCCAGGGTTGTTGGGTCAGTGACAGTTTAGATTTTTGGACATGGTTGATCTGTGCACCTCTGAGGTAGCTCTGCCCGTATTAGATGCTTAATGATTTCAGTTTGTTATTATAGTGCTAGAGCAAAGTTCAGCAGCAGAATGATTGGATCCATGAAGTTCAAGAAAGAATCAGTGGATCGGTGCCATGGTGTCCAGATTCCATGGCTGTATTGACTTGAGGCTCCATTCCTTAAAGGAAGCCCGAAGTAAGTAGATCTGGAGACTGAAGCACTTGTGATGAAAAAGAATGAAATTGATAAGTCCATTTTTTAACAGAGAAAAAAGATTTAGAATTGAGGGAAGCTATTGGTGTTTGTTCCTCTGAAGCAATTAAAACTTGCCACCATTCAGTTGAAATAAGAAAAATGCTTGCATCACTGGTTTTGAACAAGAGAGGATAGAATTTAGTTGCTAAGAATTGAGGAGAAAATTTTGTGAGACATCAAAACTATTCTGGTAGAACAGCTCATATTTTTTTTATTTTTAAAAAATACTCAGCCTCAGCCTTAATGTTTGTTTTGAATGTAAACTATTCTAAATATTGTATACTGAATTTGATGTCTTGCAGGAGGTACTCTCAAGGAGAAAAGCATATAGTAAGAAATGGATTCAGTTAAGCAGAAGTTGAGCTTCTTTGACAAAATGGACTTGAACTAGAGGCTGAAAAGAAATTTGCAACAGCTGCAAAAAACTTTTAATCAAGCCGGAAGGATAGACGTAAGAGCAAAAGCTCTTAACTCTGAAAAGGACGAGCTGCATGGTAAGTTGGAGAAAGCTTCTACTGATCTTGACATAATAGAAAAAAAAGTTTTGTAGCAACTACAGAAAACATATAGGAATGCTTATTGTACTCTTAGGAAAAGAGTCAACATTGAACCATTGACAAGTTGCTTGTACAGCACAATTGATTGCTGCGACTGAAACTGAAACAGATGATATACTGAAGAAGTTGAGATACCATTGAAGAATTAAGCTGAAAGAAGTGGGACTCAAAACATGCAACGATCTGTAGTCCCTATAGCTTTCGTAACAAACTAGAGGATACCCCGCGCGTTGCTGCGGAGAGCGCATTTGTGATAGGTACAAAAGTCAAAATGATATAAACTGTATGTAGTAAGGGATGACAGAACACACGTTTACGAAGACAGTCATATGTATTTAGGAGGAAAAACATGACACACAACTAAAAACGATGTTAGGCTCACCTAAATTAAATCCGTCCTTGGTGTCGACTGTCGTAGAGGCAGAGAGATCTGTGGCTTCTTAGGAATTGACACCGCAGCTAAGCACATCGATGATGTCGTGTAGATACGGTCGGCCCTCCAACCTCCAATATACGATAACACATGCATGGCTCCGCCAAAAAGACGATGTCGTGTGTATAGCCAGGTGCGACACCACAATATTGGCCACATCATATCCAGGCCATGGTTATTCCTGTGCCACTCTGCATGCACCTTCAGGCGATTGACGCCAAAGAAGCAATTCCCATGGTTATCAAAGAACTTTAAAATCTGCCAATGCGTGGGAGAACTGGAGACACAGCCGGGCCGGATAGAGAAGACTAGAAGATGAATTTGCTTTGGTCAATGGCGATCGGCCGTCTACAAAGCATGGGAGGTTGGATGCATTTGGGAAAGATGGCGGCTATTGCTTTGCTTTGTTTGATGACGACCGGTGCGTTGTTTATATATAGCAGCATGATCCCATTGCCAACGACGGTTCAATTCAAAGCATTTTTTATAGTAGATCAATCGATGTGCGGGTGTGGGGGCTGCGTGTTGCATGGCTGCATGCAGTAATGCTGGCTGCGTAGGTAATTATGGTAGGTCGGCCACGCGTTCTGGGAGAAGAATCGGCAGAATCGTGCAATGTGAAAGGTCGTCTCAAACTCTCAATGCATTGTGACTGTGCATGACGGCAACAGTAATACCTGGTGACGTGCCTCGCTGAGAGGCTAGGAAAATATGTTAGTGGGGATCTCCTATTTAGGCATAGAGGATAACAAACTCAATAGGGCAGAAATTGCCGCTTCATTTGTCCTGTCATCTCCTTAGAAGTCAACTTGGACAAGTGGATTTGCACAGGACTAGGTCCATCCACTGCATTCTGATCCATATTTTACTATGTCGTTTTGATTCACATTAAAGCTTCAATAATGTGCTAACTATTCATGTTTCGTAGAGGCTCAATATTTTAAAAACAAAGTTTTGCAAAGGTCACACCAAAGTATCATTTTTTATAATACAACATGCTCAAATTTGAGTTATCGTGGTATTATTCTTTTTCGGTTGCAACGCACCGGTATGATCCTAGTACAACTAGAAGTGGTATAAGATTTCAGAAGTCAGAACAGAGCACACGATTCCCTCCGGAGTTCAGCCACAGGTTCGGAGTTCAGCCAGAGGGAGTGAGCTTCTTGTTGCCAGCGCCACGAGTGCTGTCGTCCTTCCAGTCGTCCCATGCCCTTGCTTTCTCCGCAGCATCCTCCTCCTCCTCTTGGGCCGAACTACTAGCGCCATACTTGTGCCATGCAGAGTTGGCTTCTTTGATCATCTTGGCCGTCCTTTCTTGCCATTTCTGCATCATCTTCATATCCCGCAAACCAGCTTCTTCTATTCTCATTGTTGGCAGCCTATGATCCAAGCAGCACAAAAGGGCAACAGAAGTGTAAATAATAGGGTATTCAGTACACTTCTACAATGCCTGATGGACCGGACAATATAGGGGTACTATCTGATTTATCAGTATGGAATTTTAAAGGAAATAATATCTACGGTTTCTACCAGAAAATGACAAATGGATTGGCGTTCTATGTGACCATTGTCATAAACTATGGTCACATTTACAAGGGGAACCCAATGTTTATTTATTAGCAACTGATGAAATGATGACGTTCCACAATAACAACATTATCATTAGCATTTCAGCACAGATGCAGAATATACAAAACGTAAGGCTTTGCAATGAACAAATGGTAGATGTATAACACTATCTTAAGTATTTGCCGCTGTGCCAACACACCAGCGGGCCTTGGACGCCCAAAGAGGTTGCTTGATCAACTACAATGCAGCGACAACGTAGCGTAACCGGCCAAACCGATCTAGAGATCGATAGGGCCGATGTAGAGCTCGTTGATGCCTGAAAAAGCTCCCGAACTACCTCCGGAAGGATCCGTCAGGAGGAAGCATGTGGAGAATATCCTAGGACCAGCAAGGCCGCCTAGAATACCCATGAATCTCGTGGAGAGAAGCACTGGATAGCAGTTAGAGGGGTTGAGGAGAGAAAAAGGGTAAAAGAAGTTGATAGATTGATTTTGTTTTGATTGATAGGATGGGATCAATCGGCCATGATCCTCTCATTTATATAGAGGGGGGTGGTCTTATCCCCATAGAAAACAACTCCTAAACATGATCTCCAAGTTTCCCACGTCTAAACTATGTCCAAAACCGACTTGAGAGTGAAATCGGCTTCAAAAACAGCCTCAAATCGGCTTAGCCAGGTCCTAAGCCGGCCTAGCCGATTTTCTCAGGCTGGAGGGGCCGGCTTAGCCGAGTGGGTGACTCGGCTAAGCCGACTGGCAAATGGGAATTCCGGATGAAATCTTTCAAAATTCATAATTAATTCATCCGGACTCCAAACGGAACAAACTATATATTTTTTTTGATCAGCTCGATGAGAGGAACGCAATGGTGAAGTCCTTTCTTGCATTTGAGCACTTTGGTCAAGTCGGCTTAGCCGACTTAGGTGGCCGGCCTAGCCGACTTCAATAGGTTCAGTAGCCAAAATATCCTTTTCTGTGTCCAAACATCAAACGTGATAATCCAAATATGTTCTCTGGTCTTCTTGATGTCAGGAACATGATCATAAAGCCCATCATGCTCTCTCGGACAATTTTGAGTGTCAACAAGTCTTCATACCTGTAACCAGGCTGAAAAACTTGTGCTGCCATTCTTTCCCTTTCACTGGTTAGTCCCCCACCAACAAGGCTTGCTGGTCCGAGTATCAGGGGCTGGTGTTTGTGCTCATGAGTTTGTGAGACACTCGCTCTACCTTCGAGAATGTCTTGAGCTAATGTTGCGCAAGTGATTGGATCAGTTGGTTTGGAATATGGCACGCGGTTGGCAGCATTTTGGTGCCATGCTTCAGCCTTCTTTGCTCTTTCGTCAAGCATTTCACGAGCAAATGCATTTCCGTCCTGAAGAAGTTGAAATGTTACAACAAGCAATTCTTCTGTTTAGCAGAAGAAGTCTGTGTGCATGCATAGTCTACTTGAAACAGCCATGTGTCACAATATACGACAGCAAACCATCGACAATGGGAGTAACTTGTACACATTGTTAAGTGTTAACAGATAGGTTTTCTTGATAAATACACAGAAACTATTCAATACTAGATCCAGTCTGACATATTTAAAATTTCTCAAATTAAAATAGAAACACATGGGCTGAAATACATCGGGTAGTGCTCCATAACAGTTGCCAATCATAAGAAAACAAGTTCTAAGAAAGGCAATCACAAGGCAGCAAATCTTTGGTTAACCTTTAACAAATGCTATGTAGAAATTGAGAACCCAGCTAGCCTGAAATATTGGCATTGATGATTGATCTATACGAAAGCTACAGTACTTATCACAGCATTTTTCATAAGGCTAGTTAGTTCCAAGCTGAAAATTTCTCATTATATAGCTAACTACACCATATCCAAATTGTGCAAAGCAGACATGGTAGCCGAAACTCACTCCCACATTCTAAGAAGGAAAAAAGGTTACTGAAAGCAATTTGCCTAAGACGATACTGACAGGAAAAATACCAAATTACTATCATTAGCATTACCTTTTCCTGTCTTTCCTTTACAGCCAGAAGCATTTCTTCTTCCTTCTTCAGCATGTCGAGAAGATCAAAAGCCTATATAGGGAAATAAAGACAGACCTGTTATAGTGCAGCACCCAGCACATATACTATGCAAGTTATATAATTTTAAAATCAGGGGAACAAAACTCTACAAGCAGCATTGCTGCCATATCAAACTAACCTTGAAGAGAGCCAATGAGATGGTAGCAAACCAAGCCTGCGGCATAGGAGAAGTAGATGACAACCAAAGCATATGTTCTGATAAATTATACTATGAAAATGAAGTGCATAGTATATGATTTGGGAGCATGGATTGGCAACATCACAAGATCCGAAATAAAATTAAAAAAAGAATTAGTTACTAGTTAGTCATGGGGCAAGATCACAACATTGTTAAACAATATGAAGGCTTTGCAATACATGTTTTATTGCTATGGGATAAATTTATGGTAGCGCTGTGTCAGTGTTATCAGAGAACAAGAAAGATTCTCATCTGCTCGGCATGCACAAAAAAGGAGCATGATAGGGCACGTGGGTAGCTGCCTGTAGGTATTTAAGAACCAAAGCTAGTAACTACACGCATCAAATTCGCAAAGCTCCCTATAAGCATACAGACTCAATTAATTAAAATGTGAGGTATGAGGGAGCCAATTTTTTATTTTCTAAATATCACAGCTCATCCTGATTTGAATACGCTGAAAGATAGAACCAGAATAAACATATGATGAACACACAGCAGCTTCAGTTGTGGGATGCTAACCTCTCTTTCTTCCTCCCCATCATCCTCCAGATCATCTTCCTCCCCAGCTTCAATAGGAGCAGACAAAGCAACTCCTCTCAACGAACGCGCACGCCTTTCTTTCCTCTCTTTAATCTCATGGAGCTTTGATTCTGCAGCCCTTTGACGTTTGAACTGGGCAACCTGGATCATGAAATAGTAAGGAGTGAACTTTGGGGATTGGGGAACAAACCTATCCTAAACATGTTAGCGGTAAAAAGCCTGTGCATTGCAGATTATGCAAGCACGATGATAGAACTATGTTCCATGTTACCCTGTTTGAATTGTAGAGGCAAACTGCTCATGATTACTTGACAAGTTGAATGTGGAAAAAAAGTAATTCAGGCCGAGGGCGGAGCTGCAGGCGAGCGCGTGGAGCCGCGACGCCCTGTCGAAGAGGGCCGGCAGCGGGAGGTCGGCGGCGTCGCCCTCCACCTCCCCGTCCCCGTGGTGGAACTGGAGCCGCATCTGCGACCGCACCCTGTCGCTCACCTCCACCGTGGTGGAGCTGCATCTGCGGCGGATTGGCCCTGCCGGACGCGACGCAAGCGAGGGATCGGCCGCAAAGCCCTGGCTTTGGTTGTAAACGAGCCGGGTGGACCCACCGGCCCTCCATAAGCCGACAGGACCCCTCTCACTCCCCGGGCGGCCGACAGGTGCCGAATCTCAAATCACGAGACCGACCGACCGATTGCTGACATAATGTTGAGGTGCCTGCACACGCACGGTCCTGCTGATGGATGTCGTGGCGGCCGGAGACTTCGCCGGAACATCCGGACTTGGACCATCGCGTCCTACACTCTCTCTGTCTGCAGTCTGCACTGAAAATATGAGAGCATAACATGCATAGACAGTGCGATACAACCAGGCGGAAAACTATTAACTTTGCACCAAACTGTCATGCTCCCATTACCATTACAACATCTTAGTACTACAACAGAAGTAAAACAAGGCCACAACAGATCCGGAAGAGCTGCAGCAGCGGCAGAACACAGCTCCAACGAACAAAACAAACATTTTTAAATTATTAAAGATAGTATAACGTCTGGCCTCGGCGCGGCCAGACACTATCCACGTCAGTGCAAAAATGTTCCTGGCCGTTCTTGTCCTGATGAACGGTGCCCAGCTCGTTTGACTTTCGTCGTGTGGACAGGCCTGAAAAAGAGTTCGTCTGCGCATGTCACCGTGCCGTGCGGCAGGGCATGGCGTCCTGATGCGTTTTGCATGTCCTTTTATCCTGTGTGTGGATGACCTGTGGGCCCTTCCGTGGTACAGTACTTCGGGTCCCATGTATCAGCGATAGTTTCTGGGACGCGTCGAGTCTACTCTCGGGTGCAGCGTCGTGCTCCGTTCATTGGACATTCTAGGCCGCTGTCGGCCCCTGGTTGGTTGGCTTGGGTAGCTGTAGTGGAGGATGCGTCCATGGGCTGTTCATTGCGGGTCAGCTTCGACTACATGAGAATGACCTGTGGACCCTAGCTACTAGACATTGCTGGGTCCCGTGGGTCAGTGTTGGTTTCGGGGAACTTATTGGGTGCCACTACCGTATTCCAGCCCACGTCGCGCCCACGCTCGTGGTGCGTGCGTGCGTGCTGGGGCCTCTAGGTGGTCGGGTGGGTCCACATGGTGGGGATGTCCAGGGAAAGCTTTCTGTTGTCGTGAGCTCGTTGGCTCTCTATCGTGGACCCGACTGATCAATGCCTCAAAACCCTACCGGTGGGTGGCCAGGGGCCTGCTTCCCATACGGAGGCTGGCCAGGAGGCAGGAGGGAGCGGGTCCAGGAGCGTGCTGCCGGGTCGAGGCGGCGTCGGGCGCGTCTATCCGGGCGAGGGAGGCCCAAGCCCCAGCGCGGTCAGCTAGGCGCGGCAGTGCGAGGGGCCCCGACGCGGTGGCCAGGCAGGCGCGCGCCCTGGTGCGGCGGCGTTACGGCCCCAGCTCTGGTGGCTAACGGCGCGGGGCAAGCCTCGTAGTGCGAGGCCGGCGTTGTAGGGTGAACTCGCCCCAACGGCCGGTGATGTGGCGGCGCAAGTGGGTCCTACCTAACTAAGGGTTGGTGCGAGCACGAGCAGACCAGGTGAAAGTGGCCTCTCTTGTCCGATTTTCTTTCTGTTTGCTCGGCCATGCTTGTTCGATGTGAACGCCTTTTCGGGTGAAATTTGATTTTTTTTTTTTTTTATCCTGCTTGCTGGATTTAGGGACCGTGAGGACGCCGCCACATGATCGGAACGAAAGCCGCTGGGAACATGTCGCAGCTATTTTAAAAAGTTCAGCCTTCTATTCAATATGCATGTTACCGTCTTGTCGAGCTAACTGTGACCGAATAATGGGAAGAGATACCTCTATTTCATTAACCAGATACGACCTATCGTATGTCTTTATTTATTTATTCTTTCACGATATTATTTTACTTTCCACGTAACTGTGGCCAACAAATCACTAGTTGTATTTACAGGCACCACTTGTGCCAGCACCAGCAGCAAGCCAGCCCAACGCTGGCTGCACAAACCAACCACCTGCTGTCTAGCCTGGCTTGGGAGATCAAGCGGCAGGATCATCATTGGAAGCCTTGTTGCGCTGCACTCCATCCTCCTCCTCTGGTCCAGCTGCCGCAGGCCGCCACTCTCTCTGCTGGTGCGGTCCCTCCTGGTTCCTCTGCATGCCGCTGCTGTTCCTCCGCTGAAGTTGCCCCTCGGCCTGGTGGACTTCTCTGACCGTCTCTGTATTGCCCTGGCCTCCAGAAGCAGCGGCAGATGGCGGACTGGCCGGTTCTCCCCAGCCAGTGGACTTCAGATTAGGAACCGGTTGTCCCCAACCTGGGGGTATCAGATTGCCACTCGGTTCTCCCCAACTCATTGGTGCCGAATTGCAGATGCCTCCCCGACCCAGGTCGTCTACCGAGTGTATGTCAGCTACCTTATCCAGATCAGCTAGCAACTTTGGGTCAACTTCACAGTGGTGGTCGACCTCATCGATGTACAGATCAGCGTCTAGTACGGGGTCCTCGTATTCGCCAAAATATTTTGCTCTGTACCCTTCCTTCGCATCCCCGAAATTCTTCAGTGCACCTGAATCATCCCAGTCCATGACGTTTTTGCATAATATTTCAATAAATCGCTTGTTTTTGCAGAAGGCCTCCCAACGAATTTTGTAAGCTTTGCGGCAGAATTCTCTTTCCCATAATGGGACTGGGCGGACATTGTCTCCTGCGCATATGAGAAAATGGGTATCAGAATTCATGGTAGCCGCACGGCATTCAGCGAGCTGGAAGAAAATAAATAGAATTTGTCCTTTTGCTAGATTGATTAGTATTCCAACATGCAAATTTGGAAGATAACAGACTGTAATTTCAAATTAGTTCAGTAAACCAAATAGCCCAGAGATAAAAATGGTTAAATTCATCCATGTTTTCGACTGCAGAGAATATTTGAATTGATCCATACAGAAAGAGACATTTAGAAGCAATTATGTGGTCACTCGAGGTGTTGTCTAGACAGGTAAGTCCCCAAACAAGCTCTTGTAATTGTTACGTTATCTGAGAAAACAACAATATGATGTCATGTCCTTGTAATTTTAATGGTGGCGCTAGCTTTACATGTTGGCTGTGTGCCACTCCCTAATTACCGGAAGGGATTGTTGTTTCCAAGATATGCTGACATCTGCGTCAGTAATGCTGGTTTCAGTAGGGAAATGGTGATAAACAACTACAAAAATATCTTCCAATATTTTAGAAACAAAAATGGAATTACACGTGTTACTGAAACAGTTAATGAAACCCAGCCTGTAAGAAATTAATGGCAATGAGAAGTTTCCAACACTGAAACTGGAAAATCGAAATGCAGTTCAAAGGAAGATCAGGAAAAGAAAGAAAAGTATGGCAAGAAACAAGCCCAGGTCCTATTTTTCACATGCTTGTTCTGTTAGAAGAGCAATTTCCCACTATGTCAATGTTCTGGTGCTATGATGATATGCTGTAACTTTATTTTGGTTCCAACACAGAGAGTTGGGTCCTTATCCCAATAGCTCTGAAAATAATAGATGCAAACATAGTGGGCAACGAACATTAAGTTTCCTTAAATTCACACAAATCTAGAATGATAAGGAAAACCCTAAACTTAAAACCAAAACCATTTCTTTAAAGGGTAAAACTTAGCTTATTCATATAACCCAACATCCTAGGATTACAGATTACTAGCTTCTGAGCCCACAGCTGCTGCTAGGTGGTATGCCCTCTTACAACATTCCAGATTAGGATATAAACTCGTCAATTGTATGAATGCTCTTCCACTTATTCTTCATTCATATGAATGGGGATTAAGGGTGTCCAGGAAACATCAGACAGTTAACAAGTCACATGCTAAATATGGGCAAACACTTATAATTCTGGATACAAGTGTTTGATCCACAAATGCCAACATTGCTTCTAAAGGTAAGTATCATTCTTTTAATGATAATATAATTAGTAAGAAAAAATTGAAAAATGTGTCATACTCTTACAGCATATCATAACTCTTACAGACACCATGTGTGGGACCAATGGTAGTCCATAATTCCATTTTCGGCCGTATTTGATATGGCAACGGACATCAGTTACTTATTGCTCGGGACAGAGCAAGCAACTAGACGTTACAACAAAGTGTGCAAAACGACAAAGTAATACAAATCGAAGATGGGGCGAAAGGCAAGAAGTGAGCCCTGGATCCGAAAGATCCCAGCCATTGGATCCAAGGCGCACAGCGGGCATTTCGGTATTTGAAATCAAACACAGTATATAACGGATACTAGCAGTTCAACTAGGTGTTATGACAAAGTAATACAAATCAAAGATGGCGTGAAAGGCAAGAAGTGAGCCCTGGATTCAGAAGATCCCAGCCATTGAATCCATGGCGCGCATCCGGCATTTCAGTATTTAAAATCAAACACAGTACATAATGAGT
This sequence comes from Bothriochloa decipiens, assembly GCA_023333625.1. Classification (NCBI taxonomy): domain Eukaryota; kingdom Viridiplantae; phylum Streptophyta; class Magnoliopsida; order Poales; family Poaceae; genus Bothriochloa; species Bothriochloa decipiens. The sequence continues at coordinate 39,348,557 of CM041647.1, read as the reverse complement.
TGAAGACTGGACCGTGGCTGAACAGATGTTTTGAATCCCCCCACCTCACCTGTACAGGTATAACAGTGGTACATCTCACAATTGCAGTGCCCTCCCAATTACTATTCCCCACAAAAAAAGAAATGGATATCCCCAATCGATGTGATAATCATGCGAAGATAATTCTGGCATCTCATCGTGCAACCCAACAACCGACGATAACACCCAAATCGGAAGATCTGGTTCAGATCGAGAGAGGGGAGGAATACGCCCGTACCATGCGCGGACCCAAGGCCCCACCCAAGGCGTCGCACAGCCACCAGAGTGGAATTTTTGTAATTTGGTTTTTTTTGGAAACTTTTTTTTATAAATGCGTCCCTGGCAAAATATTTTATAAAAATACACCGTTTCTAGGTGTATTAGGGAATCACGCCGAGGTATGAGGATCGGCGTCAACTGACACAACGC
>CM041647.1:39320579-39348100 GCA_023333625.1 Bothriochloa decipiens | reverse complement strand
AGGGAATCACGCCGAGGTATGAGGATCGGCGTCAACTGACACAACGCCGAGGTCCGTGCCACGTCACTAGCGACCACGGTCTTCGTTGACGCGTAGTCTCGTGGGTCCCACAGCTCGGCGCTATCTCAGTCAACGCCGAGCTTCATACGACAGCGTCGGGTCGATGAATGCCGAGATCTGTGGTCATCTCGTCATCCGGCCCAGTTGGCCCATCTTGGTGGGTCGGCCCAAGACTTCGGCGTCACTTTAGTTACCGCCGAGCTTCATACCTCGGCGCGGCGCGAAGAAACGCCGAGGTCTGGGCATTAAGGCCGCGCCGAGGCCCCTTCTTCCTCCTCCCTCCCATTCTGTTCATGGCGGTGCTCTGTTTCTCTCTCCACTCCGCCCCCTCCCTCAAAACCCTAGGTCCATAATCCTCCTCTAGGTGGGCCGATCTCCCTCCCTGATGGTTCCCTGAGGTAAATCTCCCTCCCCTCCTTCATTCTGTCCGGCTCAAAATTGCTTGAACCGTGCTTATATGGTGGTGTGGTATATATGTTTCTTCCGGACCGATTTTGTTGATTAGGATGATTGTTTAGTTGGCTAACCCTAGAAACATGGTGACAAAGTTGGTTTGGATGAACTTCTTTATTTGTAGCTGTAGAGTAGTTGGATGAAACACTTATTTTAAATTATATTCATTTTTTTCTTAACTTCACTCGTTGTTATTATTAATGGATTGGTGGATTGTGAACTATGCTCGGCTACAAATTTATATTAGTTGAATTTAGAGTAATTGAATTTACTTGTTAGATTATATTTATTTTTTCTTAGCTTTACTTGTTATTTTATAGTAGTTGAATTTGTAGATATTTAGTATTTGCATTGTCAACTATGTTATGTTATTTACAAATTTATAGGTATTGAGCATTTTTATTTTTGTTAGATGTAAAACTTGTGGCCGATGCAGTTTTAAGAAAAACGAGGTCGCCCTAGAGAATTGTACCCTGACGTGTCTAGAGTGGAGTGTGGAGCCTCGTTAATTAGGTGTAAACGTAGTGGCGCAGATGTGGAGAAAAAAAGGAACGATCCATGTCGTTAGCTAAGCTCCCTTCTGCGATGTGCCGCCTCTGCCTTCTATAAAACCTCAGAGCATCTCCAGTTGCTCCACACGGTCAGCGCGTCCTCTTCGCCTCGCGCGCGCGGCGACTGGCGGCGGATCGCACGCGGCCTCTGCAACAATGTACGTATATCCTTCTTCCCGCCAACCCACCCCACAGAACGACCGGGTTTGTTCGTATTCGGCATGAATAAATTTGTAGATTCTTTTTAGTAACCAGATCGAATCTGTTTATGGAATCATGAATTCGTGAGCATTCGTCTTACCAATCTCTGTTGACCACTGCAAGAATCCATCGTTTACCTTATTTAAAATAAATACACATTTTACTAAACCCCGCGCGAGGTCGCAGGGCCGGTGCGGGTGCGGCCGAGCTCTGCCTCGCCTCTGGCCGGGCTCCGCCTCGCCGCCGCGGGCGCAGGCGAGCTTTGAGCCACGGGCGTGAGCGCGGGCTCTGCCTCGCCGCTGCGGGCGCGGGCGCGGCTCCGCCTCGCCGTCCCGACTCCCGACGGGCATCCCACACCACGGCCATGGCCCATGAGCTCGACGTTTCCTGGTGTTCTCGTGCGTACTCTGGCGGCCATGAGTTCTCCCTTTAGTGCCGTGTTCGCCGCCCTTCTCTCCTCTGTTTGGGGACGGACACGTTGTCCGGGACAGTCGGCTCGTCCGCGGCGTGGGGCAGCCGCGGGGCAGCTGCCTTCACACGAGGCCGAGCTCCGGCTCACGCCAGCCGCGGCGCGCGCGTGAGGCAGAGCGGCCACTCGCCTGCAGCGGCCTGCCCGCGAGGAGCCATGGCTGGGAAACGACCGGCAGCGAGGGAAACTCCAAATTCATCGTGTATAGGTCATGGCTGTCTTTCGATGTGGGTGGTGCGGCTAGGCAATTCTCGTGGCTGGTTAATGGTAGAAGGAATTGGGTTTCAGATACAGTACCCGGTTCCCGGTACAGTACCAAACCAGCACCGTTGGATCAAGGCCCGGACATCAGTTGCCGTTAACATTGCCGCTCTCCTTCTCTCCCGAATTTCCCCTTCTAGAAGCCTCCAGAACCCTGTTATGTGATATCCATGGTTTTATGACTTTTGGTTACTGAATTCAGATAAATAAAATATTTTTGCCATAACATGGAACCAATCGATTCTTTGTACATTGGTTTCTGCCACTCTTCTCCTTATGTGATTAGTAGTACGTACTATATTTTATTTGGGCATATCATGGTTAAACTGATGATATATATTACTCGCAAAAAAAAACTGATGATATATATCATGTTGTGCTTAGTGCTCCCCTTCGCATCATGTTCATGTGGTAAATTATTTGCAACTAAAAAACTTTACATTACTTTTTGCTGACATGACTGCTCCATTTTGTTTAACAAAAAATCCATCACTATCTACGTTGTTCAAAATTTTAGGTACAAAAATGTAGATTCACATAAATTTTGGGCATATCATGGTTAAACTGATGAATTATTTCTTCACCCTTTCACCTTTCTAATTGAATTCGGACCCTTTTTTCCCCGAGAGAAGTTGATGAATTAGATATCGATCACAGCATGTGTTCAGAGTTCAGGCTTTTTTTAGCCTCCATTTCTACTCCTTCCGTCTCAACATTTTAGTTCTGCGCTCCGTCTGTAGATGGTTCAACCGTTCCAGCCCATTTGATGGCCTTTGGTGGATTTCAGAGGGATTACTTCCGCACACCAGGCGTTCGGCATTGCTTTAGCATTCCAGCTTGATTTCAGATTCGCTTTTTTCGATATTTTTTTTAAAATATCTTTCCAGAAGTTCATGCATCTCCTCCCCCTTTTTCCACTGTTGGATTCGAGTGGTCCAACGCGTCCTCTCGTTGTCGCGTCAGTTCCATTTGGCCTGTGACCAATGTACGACTAGTTCTGGACGGGTGCTTTTTCAGGGAGAACTCAGCCGCTCTGGATTTGTTCGTGCTTGATTTGGGTCTTGTTTAGTTCTTCAAATTTATCTTTAAATTTTACTATGTAGAATTTCTATTTCTCGTCACATTAAAATGTCGGTAAATGCATAGAGTATTAATAAAATCAAAAATTTATTGTATAGTTTTATTTTACTTTACGAGACGAACGTTGAGCCTAATTAATCAATATTTAAATAATTATTAGAAAATAAAAATAAAATTACTACAGTACACGGCACCTTAGCTTTTGCCGATTCCACCGCCCGAGCAACTAAACAAGGCCTTGGGCCACTGACCGCTGTACCTTTTCCTGATACTGATGCATTACAATTTTCTAAATAAGATATTGCTCGGCGCTTTGGGTGTAGAATATTTTTTTAGATTCGCTTTTTTCGCTATTTTTTTTAAAAACCTCTTTCCAGAAGTTCATGCATCTCCTTGCCCTTTTTCAACTGTTGCATTCGAGTGGTCCGACGCGTCCCTTCGTTCGATTTGGCCTGTAACCAATGCGCGTCTAGTACAAGCCAGTGCTGCTCTGCTTAGTGACCTTCGAGTATCTAACACTATAATTGCCCAGCATACAAGGCAGCATGACCTTTCTGTTTGGATTCTGGAAGTGGATTATGAACGATTATGGTCCAGATGGTACTAGAGATTTTGGGATCAACACTTCACTTCATCACTGAACCAAGAATGTTGGCATTTTGTAGTGTACTTTGTGTCACATTTCTGAATATGAAGTCCCCAAGTGTCAAAATGCCCCACTAAGTACTTAAGTCCTTTCTTCTCTTGTGTAGTTTCACTGCTCATACTTTAAAAATCTTCATGCATTTGTAATTTCGCTGTACAGGATACTCTCTTATTGTTAACTTGGCACTGCTAGTTGCACCTTCCAAGCTGCAGAACCTTTTATTTTTCGGCTGCAGCAAATTTTTGGGCCGTTTGCTGCTAGTACTCTTATATTGCAGCCCAGCATCGGAGTTACCAGGCTCTCTTCTTTTGGGCCTTTTATTTTTTGTCTTCGCCTACCTGCTTGTGAGTTGTGTGACTTTTGCATCTTGTCCTTCGCCTGACCCATTTTAGCCCAACAAATGAACTTCCTTATTCCTTTGCCGCAGTATTGTATATCTGTTTCTATCTTATTATTATTGATACTATTATGCAACAACAAGAGAACTCTTATACTCAATCAAGTAGTAAAAAATTTTTCTTGATTCTTTATTTGTTTCATTCACCAGGGAGAAATCCACATTGACATGTGGTCAGAGCTGCCCGATATTCCGCTCGATTTCATCGATGGTACTACGACATAACTTGCCATGTTATTATTATTGGTTTTATGCTATTTTACCGTGTGTAATAACTTGTTGAACCATTTTTCACTAATCCAAATAGGCTCCAATAAGTCTAATTATTACTGTCTAGTTGCAAGCTAGTCATGCTTCAAAAAATAAAAGTTGCAAGCTAGTCAGGAATAACCTGTGTCGCTCTTATCTGCCTATGTGTCCCTAATAATATACGATAATATTATTATACAAACAGAATAGACTAAGTCAACGCGTGAATGTCCACAAAAGTCATCGTTGCCAATTAATTAATTAATGTACTCCCCGTCCACCGATCCACAACGCTTCCATTTTTTTTTTGAACCTACAATGCTTCCACTCTAAAAGGATTTAAGTATGAAATAATGTTGGCAATTTTTTTCTAAAATTAAAACATGTCTGCCACAGATGCTGGGTGCGTGTCTTGGGTCGGTGGTTTTCACGCTATAGTTCGCGCCTGTTGCACGGTACGTAATATCTTTCTTGCCATGCTTAAACTTTTTTTCCAGAATAATCCATACTTTTTTTTTGCTGGCTCCTGTGTAGCATGATCTTTATATTAATTATCTATTTTTTCTTTTACAAAATATTGGGATACGTATTAGGCTATCATGGCGCACTGCACAGCAGCCGATATTAAGATGGAAGAACAACAGAAACGTTGCTATGAATACTCGAAGAAAGCCCTCGCGTTCGAAGGCTGCACATTGGCGGCGTATTTTTTGTCTCCTGTGCCATCGTCGACCGCTGGAAGGACGACGATCACCTTCTTCGTCACCATGGCAGCCCTATTGCTTGCCATGATTACTGACATAATCTCGTTAAAGACTAAGCCAAAGTGGGGTCGCGCGTTGGTCTATCTGTCCTCATTGCTTCAGACGCTGACAGCATTCCTCGTGTTCATCTCGTTGGACAAGGCCTACGGCTATGCCTTCATCCTTGTGCCTGTGCTTATTTTTGTCAGTATTGTCATAACCTTCTTTCAGCAGTTGCATGGAGTTGACAAAGTTGCGGACGATGACGGAGATAATCGTATCAAAGCTGCTGACGATGATGGAGATCATCTGGACCGCATCTTCGACTTCTCAGCTCTTATCCTCAACTGGGGCGCCCTCATTACCGCGATTTTGTGCTACAGCATGGAAGCCACAGACTCAGCAGCCAGCATCACAGGATATTTGTTCATATTCACCGTCATTCTCAGATGGTTACACCACTGCGAGATGTGCCGCTCACTCTTCTTGCCATCTATCTGGACTACTCACTGGCTGCCCTGCTTCTTGGCACGCTTATCGCCACTATAGTCTCGTTTATCACGGGAAAGAAGACGTAACAATTCAAACAGCCAAGAGGGGAGCCAAAAGATTGATATATGTTTGCACGGAATTCTTTCTCTGAGAATGTGTATTGTTCTTGCCGTGTATGCAACCCATTTGATTGATATTCATTTATATGTTATTACAATGATAATATGTGATAGTTACAGAAAGAATCAGTGACAATCATTCATGATTGCGTACTGCCCCCTTCGTTCCAAATTATAGTTCGTTTGACTTCTTTTTACCCTAAGTTTGATCATGTGTCTTATTTAAAAATTTGTACAAAATATTATTTCTTCTGTTGTGACCTGCTTTAATTTTTTTTAGAATGTGCTATTTTGGCGCGGCCTTCCTGGAGACCAGATGCTATATATGGCCATGCGGCCCGTGGGCCGATGGCACGGCCCGCGGCACGGCCTTTTGGCCCGGCCCGTGCACGGCACGGCATGGCACGAGGCCCAGTGCCATGCCTGGGCCGCCGGCCTGGCCCATGACACGGCATGAGCACGCACGGCCAAAAAGGCCGGCACGGCGAGCGGCCCGGCGGCTCCAACGGCCATTTTGGCCCAGCCCATAGCCCAGCCGCAGCCGTCGCGTCATATATAAACGGCCACCGCGTTCCACCCACCCCCCAAATCCCTAACCGTGTTTCCCCCACAGGCCACCTCCGCCCTCTACTCACCTCCACCTCCACGCCGCGGCCCCCAGCGCCGACCGCCGAGTCGCCGCCTCCTCCCCTCCCACCGCGGCGCCGCCTCTCCTCCCGCTCCCACTCTCTCTCTCGCCCCCACTCCTCACCTCCGAGCCGCCGTCCACCGAGCGCTCGAGCCGCCGCCTCCTCACCTCCTACCGTCCTGCCGAGCAGTCGTAGCAAAGCGTCGTGTCCGCCGAGCACCCGAGCCACCGCCTCCTCACCTCCCGCCGAGCAGTCGGAGCAACGAGCTGTGGGCGGTAGCTACCTCCTCACCTTCTCACCTCATCCCCGGCGCCGCCACCACCTCCAGTCTCCCTCAGGACTCAGTCCCTCTCCCTCCCTCTCATCTTCTCTCGACGGGCCATGGGCCGGCACAGCAAGCGAAAATGGCCATGGTGATGTGAACTAGGGTTCCCGATCTTCCGAAAGGTTCTGATAACTCTCGATTTAGTGGAATCGCGACACAATTCGATCCGGCTTCCGAACAACTCGGCTCTGAACCCTGCAATCGCAACACCACGTCTCCTCTGGTTACCGACCGTCGAAGCACAGTCGACCTCGCCAAGAAGGCTGAGTCCTTTGCCTGCTAATCAAAGAACACAAGCAAGAACACGAAAGAATGCAACCAATTACAGATGAATGATTAATCTCACGAGTTGGGGTCTCACAAACCGACGGCGCGGCGAAACTATTGTGAACAGAATAACCTAAGCAAAACCCAAAACCTAACGAGAGAGGCGGCGGCTGGTTATAGAGATCTAAGGGTCGTCGCCACCCCTGGACACGCCCCCTAATGGGCTCAGCAACGATACACGGCCCAACGGACCAAAAACGGTGATGCAGCACCGGAACAGATTCTGGATGCTAACTTGTTTCGATGTTTTCCGATGACTCCGAAGGAATTTTGACCTCAAACCAATGCCATTGGCTTCCTTATGAAATTATCTTTCCATCCATAGGTGGATCATCAAAAACGGAGTCCGGATGCGTCCTGGGCGTCCACTTTACTCCACACTAGTCTTGGACTCCGAAACAGGCTCGAAGTCGACTCGGTTTGGGCCTCCACCTTGACTTGGGCACCCTTGCTGGTCCTCCACGCCTCCAAGCCATCCCTTATGCATCCCTTGGTCCTCTCCATGATTCCTAAGTACAATATAATCATTAGGTAGCAATCTCTTCTCAAAATCATAAAAAGACTTCCTTAAGAACGAGCTCACCTGTAAATTTAATTATCGTGCGCGAGCTCTTGTGATTGGACCTTGAATGTCCAACGGAGGATCATCTTGTGCATTCAATGGAGTGATGTCCTCATCATTCTCCCCCTCTTGAATTGGAGTCTTCCTCGACTCAAGGTCATCTTCTTCTCCCAAATACGGCTTCAAATCTGAAATGTTGAAAGAAGGACTAACCCCGAACTCGGGCGGCAACTCAAGTTTGTATGCATTATCATTTATTTTCTCAATAATTTTATAAGGACCAGCAGCTCTTGGCATTAATTTTGACTTACGCAGCTCTGGAAACCTATCTTTTCTCAAATGTAACCATACTAAATCACCTGGTTCAAGTTTAAGTTCTTTTCTACCTTCACTACCGGCAATTCTATACTTTTTATTCATCTTTTCAATATTTTCTTTAGTGGTTTCATGTAACTTACGAATAAATTCAGCACGTGTACTAGCATCACTATGCGTTCTTTCATTGGTAGGTAAAGGCAAAAGATCAATTGGAGCATGAGGGTTAAAACCATACACTACCTGAAAAGGACTTACCTTGGTGGTAGAATGTGTCGCCCGATTGTAAGCAAACTTCACATGAGGCAAACATTCTTCCCACATCTTTAAATTTTTCTTCAAAACAGCTCTCAGCATGGTGCCCAAAGTGCGGTTCACTACCTCTGTTTGTCCATCTGTTTGTGGGTGACAAGTTGTTGAAAACAACAATTTTGTGCCCAACTTATTCCATAGAGTTCGCCAGAAGTGACTCAAAAATTTGGCGTCGCGATCTGAAACAATAGTAGACGGTATACCATGCAAATGAACAATATCTTGGAAAAAGAGGTCAGCAATATGAGTTGCATCATCACTTTTATGACATGGTATAAAATGTGCCATCTTAAAAAATCGATCCACAACCACAAAAATACTATCCCTTCCCCTCGTGGCCCTAGGCAATCCTAAAACAAAATCCATCAAAATATCTGTCCAAGGAATAGAAGGAACAGGAAGAGGCATATACAACCCATGTGGATTCAAGCGAGACTTAGCTTTTTGACATGTGGTGCAGCATGCCACGAACCGCTCAACATCTCTCTTCATCTGTGGCCAAAAGAAATGTGTGGCCAAAACAGCTATCGTCTTTTTAGCACCAAAATGGCCCATCAATCCTCCTCCATGCGCTTCCTATAGCAACAAAAGACGAACAGAACCAACTGAAATGCATAGACGGTTAGCTCTAAACACAAATCCATCATTTATCACATACTTGTTCCACGTACGGCCCTCTTTACAATTCAGCAACACATCTTTAAAATCAGGATCAAGTGCATATTGTTCTTTTATTGTTTCAAGCCCAAAAATCTTACAATCAAGTTGGGACAACATAGTATATCATCTAGACAAAGCATCAGCAATTATATTATCCTTTCCTTTCTTATGTTTGATAACATAAGGAAAGGATTTAATAAATTCAACCCACTTAGCATGTCGACGATTCAGATTATTTTGAGAACGAAGATACTTAAGTGATTCATGATCTGAATGTATAACAAATTCCTTAGGCCACAAATAATGACGTCACGTCTCTAAAGAACATACAAGAGCATACAATTCCTTATCATACGTAGAGTAATTTAAAACAGGACCATGCAATTTTTTGCTAAAGTATGCCACAGGTTTACCATCTTGCATCAAAACACCTCCAATGCCAACTCCACTAGCATCACATTCTAACTCAAAAGTCTTACCAAAGTTTGGAAGTTGCAGCAATGGTGCGTGTGTAAGCTTATCTTTTAACATCTCAAATGACTCCTCTTGTGCCTTACCCCATTGGAACACCACGCCCTTCTTTGTCAACTCATGTAATGGGACAGCAAAGGTGCTGAAATCCTTGACAAAGCGGCGGTAGAAACCTGCAAGACCAAGAAAACTCCTCACCTGTGTGATGGATTGGGGTACTGGCCAGCTCCTAATGGCTTCAATTTTTGTCCCATCCACCTCAATTCCCTGTGGAGTAACAACATATCCAAGAAAAGAGACTCGATCCGTGCAAAAGATGCACTTCTCAAGGTTACCAAATAAGCGTGCATCGCGTAAAGCATTAAAAACAGCACGCAAGTGATCCATATGTTCATCCAAAGACTTGCTATAAATCAAGATATCATCAAAGTAAACTACCATAAATCGCCCAATAAAAGCCCTTAAAACTTCATTCATCAATCTCATAAAAGTACTAGGTGCATTAGTTAAACCAAAAGGCATTACTAACCACTCATATAATCTGAATTTAGTTTTGAAAGCTGTTTTCCATTCATCTCCAAGTTTCATTCTAATCTGGTGGTAACCACTACGCAAGTCAATTTTAGTGAAAATTACAGAGCCACATAACTCATCAAGCATGTCATCAAGCCTAGGAATAGGATGACGATATCGAATAGTAATATTATTAATGGCTCTACAATCAACACATATGCGCCAAGAACCATCTTTCTTAGGAACCAAAATCACAGGAACAGCACAAGGACTAAGGCTTTCTCGTACATACCCGCGGTCCAAAAGCTCTTGGACTTATCGCTGAATCTCCTTAGTCTCTTTAGGGTTGGTTCGATAAGCAGCACGGTTTGGCAATGTCGCTCCTGGAATTAAATCAATTTGATGCTCTATTCCTCTCATAGGTGGCAGCCCCGGGGGTATCTCAGCTGGAAAAACGTCCTCATACTCCTACAAAAGGTTAGTGACAGCAGGAGGTCTCGAACTAAAAACATCATCAAGAGAAAACAAAGCTCGTTTGCAAACCAAAGTATAGCAAATATCATCATCAGAAATTTCAGCAAGGTCACATTTTCTTGCAAGCATAACACCACCCTTCAATTTAATTTCCTCGACCATAGAATTAGGTGTGAACTTATCCTTTTTAGGTGGGTAAAAAGAATTTGCAACTTGCTGATTTTCAGATTTAACATCATGCAAACTAGCAGCTCGTTCTTTATCAGCTTGTATAATTTCAGCTGGGGTCATTGGCACTAAAGTAATTTTCTTTCTTTTATGAACAAAAGTGTATGTATTACTTCTACCATAATGAACAACATCATTATCAAATTCCCAAGGGTGACCCAATAAAAGTGAACAAGCTTCCATAGGTACTACATCACAATCAACGAAATCAACATAGGTACCAATAGAAAAAGAAACTCTGCAAGTTTTTGTTACCTTAGCCTTACCGGAATCATTCAACCACTGGATATGGTACGGATGGGGATGTGGGCGTATAGACAAGTCAAGCTTCTTGACCAAATCTGAACTCACCAAATTACTGTAGCTACCCCCATCAATGATGACACGTGCTCGTCGGTTGTTGATGACAAAGAAAATTTGGAACAAATTATGGCGTTGCAGCTTCTCAGGTTGTTGTACTTGTGCGCTAAGCACTCGCTGCACAATGACACTCATGTAGGCTGATGTGTCCTTGCTACCAAAGACCTCACCTTCTTCTTCAACATCTTGTTCTTCATCATCATCTTCCACGTCAGAGGTGCTGATGTACCCATCCTCTGTAGCAATGTATGCCCGCCCACTTGGACAGTCCTTTTGCACATGTCCATAACCATGGCACCGATGACACTGAATGCTAGGAGTGCGTCCTGTTGAGGCAACAGAAGATGCACTCTTCGATGGTTCCTGCACTAAATTTTTACCTGAACCAGAAGGTTGCGCAGAAGACGTCCTCTTGTTCGCTGGTAGAGGCGCGCGGAAGGAGGATGCCTTGGGAAACCCCGATGATGCTCCCGTGCGTGGTGTGTATGAGGTGCCAGCCTTACTCTTGGCCTGCTTATCTCGCCCTGCAATTCCTTCTCTGCAAGCATAGCAAATTGAAACAACTGGTTGACAGTGTTAAATTCCTTATAATCAACTATGTCCTGAATTTCCTCCCTCAAACCCGCATAAAAATGAACAATAGAATCCTCAGTTCCCTCCACTATGCCACAACGCATCAAACCTTTCTGAAGTTCACCATAATAATCCTGCACAGATTTATGTCCCTGTTCTAAACGCATTAGTCTTTTACGTAGGTCTCTATGATACGATGGTGGCACAAATCTATCACGCATAGCAAACTTAAGTTCTTCTCATGTATGAGGTTGGCAATTATCTGCAACTAAACCAGTCCACCAAATGATAGCAAAATCTTTAAATTCACTAGTGGCTTGTCTAATGCGATGTTGCTCAGGCACAAGATGGGCATAGAATTTTTGCTCTACTGTCATCTCCCAATCAAGGTATTCCTCGGCATCATTATGTCCCGAAAAAGAAGGTATGGTAAATTTAACCTTAGCATAAGGATCATCGGGAGCATGAGTACGATTACCTCGGTGGCGGTTGAAATGTTGAGCGCAATACCTGTGGTATTTGTGCGAAGACGATGACGTAATCTATTTTCTCTTGTCGCTGCTCTATCAACATTACCATCAGCATCATATACCTCATCACCAGCATTGCTGCCATCATTATTTTCTTCAGGTGGTGGCGGTTCTTCTAAAGCAGTTACCCTATCAGTCAGCATGACAATCGTTTATCCAATCTCTCAAGGGTGTTGCCAATCTTGAGATCAATGTGTGCAGCAGTTACAGCCTTGGTAACTGTCTCGTTCAAGTCCTTCTGAGCATTGTTTATAACAGATTGTAGTTGCTCTTGGTTGACACACTCTGAAAACTCTTTGGGTGAATTCTCTCTCACATCATCTGCCATTGTAAACACAAAACACAAGCAGCAAACGGTGAAAGTTATCCCTAATAATCCTCTACAAATGTGGAGTGGTGCCTCTCAAATTTAGAGCAAAAGGCAACACCTTAACAAGTTCTGACCGGTTCTTACCAGCAAGGCACGGATACCTGAAAGACGTAGCGCTGAGATTACGGGTGTCACAACTTTTGCTGTCCAGAAGTATATGTGGGGCTTAGGAAGGCTGGCCAAAAAATATGTGAGTGGTACACAATTCAAAGACAGAAAGTAATATTGAATTATAGTCCCAATTACTTGTTCTTATTGCTGGCCTAACGTGTTCTAAGTACCAAATGTGTGTGAACAAGGACAAAGGAAGTACAAGTATGAAGAATGAAGCACAAAGCACAATGTAGCACACGCAATCATAGAACAAGCAACTCCTTTTTGTTTTTCCTTTTTTTTTCCTTTTTTTCTCTGAACAAACCTTTTTTTTACACTATTTTTTTTAGATTTTTCTCTAAACAAGTATGACAAAAGATACAACCACAAAAATTTTCACCTACAACAGAGGTGGAATGTGGTCTACAGAAAATCAGCACGTTCTCTGAAAAGCGTGCAAGAACCTTATCAATTTTTTCTTTATTTTGCTGAATTTTTTTGGCAATTCTAACTAGACCAAACAAGCCAAAGGCTAGTTTGGGTCGGCTCCAAATGGAGTCAAGAAGCTGCTGTAAAAATTTCAAATTTTTCTGATAAACGAGTCAAAAGTTATGCCTATTTTACCGAAGGTATCTCAAGTTATGTTTCTCGGAAGGCACAACACGGCGGCGGCAGTTAGGGCGAAGCGTCCTTAAACTCCAACACCGATCACAGCAGTAGGTATTCAGCTGATGATGCAAGGAGGGCTGTGATGCAAGCAACAATGAGCGGTCGACGACCTATCTAGGGTTTACGCAGCGGCGAGAATTGACACAAGGCGGCTAGCGGGGCAAGTCGAGTAATATGGTGGATTCGACTTGTTGTTTGGGACGGTGGAAGGGGACAACGTTGAATGGAAACGATGGGAAAAAACACATGACTGGACTCTAACACAACCTAACCAGCAACAAGACCCTGACCAGGACACAAATTCAACACTACGGAATCTGACAAGAACTATGCAAAGGCCAAACGTGGTTCTGGGATAAGGGAAAAACCTAGACTAAACTGTTTTTGGCTTTTTTTGGATTATAGGACGAAGGCGAAAACAAACTAAACTAGGGTAAGGGCGAACCTGACGGTGTACCTGAAGCTCTGATTACCACTTGATGTGAGCTAGGGTTCCCGATCTTCCGAAAGGTTCTAATAACTCTCGATTTGGCGGAATCGCGACACAATTTGATCCGGCTTCCAAACAACTCGGCTCTGAACCCCGCAATCGCAGCACCATATCTTCTCTGGTTATCAACCGTCGAAGCACAGTCGACCTCGCCAAGAAGGCTGAGTCCTTTGCCTGCTAATCGAAGAACACAAGCAAGAACACGAAAGAATGCAACCAATTGCACATGAATGATTAATCTCACGAGTTGGGGTCTCACAAACCAACGGCGCGGCGAAACTGTTGTGAACAAAATAATCTAAGCAAAACCCAAAACCTAACGAGAGAGGTGGTGGCTGGTTATAGAAATCTAAGGGTCGTCGCCACCCCTGGACGCGCCCCCTAATGGGCTCAGCAACGATACACGGCCTAACGGACCAAAAACGGTGACGCAGCACCGGAACAGATTCTGGATACTAACTTGTTTCGATGTTACCCAATGACTCTGAAGGAATTTTGACCTCAAACCAATTCCATTGGCTTCCTTATGAAATTATCTTTCCATCCATAGGTGGATCATAAAAAACGGAGTCCGGATGCGTCCTGGGCATCCACTTTACTCTACACTAGTCTTGGACTCCGAAACAGGCTCGAAGTCGACTCGGTTTGGGCCTCCACCTTGACTTGGGCGCTCTTGCTGGTCCTCCACGCCTCCAAGCCATCCCTTATGCATCCCTTGGTCCTCTCCATGATTCTTAAGTATAATATAATCATTAGATAGCAATCTATTCTCAAAATCATAAAAAGACTTCCTTAAGAACGAGCTCACCTGTAAATTTAATTGTCGTGCGTGAGCTCTTGTGATTGGACCTTGAATGTCCAGTGGAGGATCATCTTGTGCATTCAATAGAGTGATGTCCTCATCACGTGGCCCATGGGCGGCACGGCGCGGAAAACCGGCCCATGTGCCGTGCCGTGGGCCGAAGGCCTGGCCCATGGCACGGCATGGCTGGCATGGTGGCACGGCGCGGTGCTGTGCCGTGCCAGCACGGTGGCCATATATACCAGATGCGGTGTGGGGGTTCGAACCCCACACCGGTTGCTTCCCACCATTAGGAGCTTGCGTGTTGCCACGGGATTAGAAGATAAATGCCTCGCGTATTGCCACGGGATTTGCGTAGAACATGGAGAATTAGGTGAAATGTAAGAGATACACATAATGGCTTTATTTGACATGACTTCGTAAGACGGTAGTTGGGTAGTAGTGGGGCCTGGACGCCTGGCGAAGAACGTGACGCCAAAATGTATTAGAGAATTAGGCTAGTGAGGTTTTTCTTTATAAGAGGTACAGGTATACACCATACGCATAAAAAACTACTTTTTTTTTCTTAAAACGTTCTTGGTGGAGACATGAAATTACGCATATATCTTTCTTTTACTTTCTACCCACGCGTCTAAGCCTGTGCCTCGGTCCGACCGCTGCAAGCAAGATGCGTGTGGTTTTGAAAAAAATACTTTCCTAAGATGTTTCTAATGAGATACAAATTACGCATAAAAACTACTTTTTAAAGACATTTTCAGTGATGTCATGGAAACTACTATGTATCTTTTTTTTATCTGGTATAACTTAGATGCACACGACACACCACTCCACACCCACACACACATGTGTGTCCGTACACACGTAAAGAGAAGATTGGAAACACTCTAGTCTGGGAAAAACAGAGTACCATCGAACCCGCACGCATGCTGTACCCTACATTTTCTGAAAAAATCCAAAAAAAATGTGTGACAATCAGAATTTAAACTCTAAGTGGACAGGGTCGTCTCAATAGATAACCATACCGCCGAACCACTATATATCCCATTCTTCACCTATGTATCCTCTTTTATTCTCTACCCATGCTCCTAAGCATGACTTCCGGTTGTTGAAGCATGACGCGGCCGGTTTAAAAAAAATTGTACTTTTTCAAGACATTGTTAGTGAAGATAAGCCTGGGCATTCGGGTTACCCAAAATTTTCAGGTCGGGTAATTCGGGTAATGAAAAATGTTACCCAATTTCAGCCCTGAAATAACACTACCCGAAATTTCGGGTACCCGCTAATTCGGGTTCGGGTTCGGGTATACCCGAATTTGAAGGACCGGATACGGCGACCAGAGGGGGGTGAATGAGAGCCTCAAATTTCTTTCGAAACTTTAGGTCCTCGGCTCGGTAAACAACCCCAAGAGCTAAACCTCACAAGATGCGAGTGATTGCTAACAGGTAGCAAGATATCCCACGCGAAGTCTTAGGCACAAAGGGAACCCCACAAAAGAAGATAGAAGAAAGATCCAATCAAAACAAGAGAAGACGTGCCTGTATTTGCACTACTGGTAGTACTAATGCTACTACCAGTAGTACCGGTGAGGTACCGGACCAAACTTTAGACCCAAAACGTGATCTGAACGCACCAACCGGTAGTACCGGCGTTACTACCAGTAGTACCGGTGGTTCAAAATGGTAGTACCAAAAAGAATCGCGTGGCGAATTTACACTACCGGTAGTAACACCGGTAGTAGCACCGGTAGTACCGGACAGAAATGCGCGGAAATCGTTCGGAACAAGGAAAATTTGATTTCTCAGACAAATCAACTACGATTGCCATGAAAGTTCAACCGTAAGGTCACAAGGCAATAGGGAAGCTATCTCTAAAAGGTCATGGCCCAATTTGACATGAATCAAAAAAATCATAAAAGGGCTGAAAACCTATCAAGAACTCGCCATGAACACAAAACCGCCCCGATCTATGAGCTCGTGAGGAATCAAACGATTTTCTTTGGTGGAAACACTCTACTCACATCATAGTTCGATCCAAGGCAAGAGAAACGACCTCAACCGGTGCAAAATTGAAGAATTTTGACCACGAAAATAGAGGAGGGAAAGGAACTTAGGATGAACAACTCAAGAACAACAAGAACAAAAATTCATCACGAGATTCACACAAAGATAAACGCCCAGAGGGCACAAGCACACTAGGGGGTGCTCTTTCCATGAACAAATCACTACAAATGTCTTGCAGTGGACCTCACACACTCTGAAAGACTAGAGACTAGAAAACCCTAACACTGGAATTGGAGAGGTGAGACTGAGTGGAGGCAGTCCCTCTTATTTATAGTCTTATTACACAATTCCACTTCTATCCCTAGACATTCTAAGAGAGAACCACCTAGCTCAAGTTTCCCTAGACATTCTTATTTATAGACCTCTTATTTATGGTCCAACTCAAGTTTTCCTGATCCGACGGCCACTGCGCCTCCTCACCGGTAGCCTCGCTCCGAAGCGATCTCCCCAATGCCGCCACGTGCCGTCCATCCGCATCGGGACCTCAGCCAGAGTTTTGAGGCCCAAACCCGGAAAACCCACCGCCCATGGTTTTGATGAAAGACCACCAAACCTCCCGCGAGTATCGTACCGCGTACGCATCCCCCACTGATGGTTTTGAGGCTAAACCACCGAACCGTCGCCGATGGTTTTGAGGGCAAACCACCAAACCGTCCGCGAGTAGCGTAGCCCATACGCGTTCCCCGCCGTGTACACTTGCGCTCGTCGATGTCCCAAATGTCAGCCACCGCGGCTGGCCACCCGCGAGTAGCGTAGCCCATACGCGTTACCCGCCGTGTACACTTGTGCTCGTCGATGTCCCAAATGTCAGCCACCGCGGCTGGCCACCCGGCCGTCTGGTCCCTCGGTCCAAGCCTCGCATCCGCCCTTCACCGCAACCAGTCCGTCAGCACGGCACGCCCTACTTGACCTTCTCCTGACCACTGCCACTGCCTTCGGACTCCACACCTGCACATCACGAAGCCAAGAGACACCATTTGACATATAACCCTATGTCAGGGAATCAGTAGAACCACCGAACCAATCACACACCAAAGTGTTAGCATGTTGACAATCGCTCATCACAACCACAAAGGTGCTCCACAATGGTTATGTAAAAACCATGTGTTTGCAATCTCCCCCTTGATGAGTGCATTGTCAACACCAACACAAAGCCAGAGAAAACCCACTCAAGTGACCAAAAGCCAAAGAAAAGCTCAAAACGGGTCACTTGCAATGAGCAAAGAAAAACCAACAACTTGGTCCCCAAAGACATGGGCAACGGCTCGACGCAACCAAGTAAAACAAGCTCAAAGCACCTGAAAGCAGCTAGACCCTCAAGACAGAGGCAAACAGCTTGACACGTCTAGCAAAACAAATGTGCAACTCCCCCTTAACAAGTGCATCAACCTCACAAACTCATATGAATGCACACTCTGGATTTGTGGAATCATTCTCCCCTTGTTGGCAAATGCACTTATCAAGCTCTCATAAAAGAAGCTCCCCCTCAAATTATGCTATGAGATGCACAATGCGAACATACACAGCTTCAGGAGTATAACAAGTGGATTAAAAACATGCTCAAGTTGGTATGGTATATGTAGTACAACAGGTGCAAGACAAGGCCAATGCTCAAACTGATCAAATAAACAAAATATAAATCATAAACATTTTGAACAATTTTAAGCATATCTCATAAAAGGTGTTCACCAAAGAGGATAGCGCATAGCACATATAAGAAGGAGACCAAACTAGTGCTAGCACATGTATACAAAAGTGAACTACCCCATATAACGATCATACATCATGTCTCAAGGAAGCACTTAACACTTGTAACTTCAACATTGATCGGAGTTTTACACGGATTACAAGGTTATTTTTAGACATGTGTATGTGAGAGGATCAAAACTGTCCACCAAAAATTATGTTATTTTTATCATGTTTTGCAACCGCGCCGAGTTCATCCCTATGTGCAAGTGGGAAGCTGTCTCGTCACGAATGGTTGAGGACTAGCACTACAATGCCCAAGTTCATCTCACTCAGAAGAATGAGAAGCAATCTCGTGATATTGACGTGGGACAGTAAAGATCCAACTCAAAAGCATATTCATCACTTAGCTTTAGACATCAAGTTTTAGAATAAAGATATCAAGGATCCGAGCTAAGTGTATGATTCAAGAAACATGAGACATAGCAACTAAAGCATACATATGAAAGCACATGGATTTCAACATATCCTATACATGCTAGTTGCCATCTCAAGGGTGAACAGTTTTCCAAGTTTCATCAAGTATTAAGTATGTTCACATTTTCAAAAATAGGCTTAGCTCATAACATGTATCAAGATGATCAAAAAGAGCATAAGTTGCTATATAGCCATCATGTATCCATAGATCATATCAACAAGAGCATAACCTTAATCAACAAGCTATACAAGTGAAGCTAAGCACATGATATATGATACATGATGATATGAAATGCAATATGATACAAAAGCAAAAGAATAAAGGAAGAAGGACTACTATACAAGAACCAAAGCAACCCACAACTAAAATGGGTAGCAACCACCAAACTTCCCTTCGAAAGAGGCTAAACTCCCCCTTAAACAAAGATGCCTAGTAAAAGAAAGCTAGAAAACAAAAAGCACAAAAACCACAAGAAAAATATCCAATTCTAAGAGAAGGAAAACTCAAAAGAGCCAAGAACAACCTAACAACACAACAAACCCAAAAGAAACCAAAAGCTCAACTCATGCTACAATGCACAATGATATCAAATAAGAAGTAAAAGCATATAACATGAAACTAATTAAAAAGCTAAAAGCTTGGGCTACCAAAACATGTCAAAAGGATACATGTAACTATGCAAAAACTAACTAAAAAGATACCTAATGAACACAATATCAACTACACAATTTGAGCACAAGATAAAGTATGGCAAAATGTTCATGAGTATCACACACTAACATGAAAAGTGGTTAATCCACTAAGATATGCACAAGGCTAGCATGGCATATGATACACAAGATAAAACATTGTAAACTAGATATAAAAGCATGATACAAGTAAGAACTATACAAGTGAGCACATGAACAACTACCTCATACTACTAGTATCGATGCATGAATGTACAAGATATGAGTGTATATGATAGCTCACAATGTGTGTGTAGGCGCCACAACAAAACACATGCCTCTCGGAGTCCATCAACGTGGGTGTAGAGAACCATCAACTCTGGACCACAACAAAAAATCAAGTTCCATCAAATGCATGTTCTCCACCCACGTCCTCTGACCTGCTCAATAGAATGACATAGGACGGGCAAATGACTTAACACTGGGGTTAGTAAACTGTGAAGCATACCAGTGTTGGGCCATTTGTTCAGAAAAGGGGTTAGCTGAAAAACCACTCATCCTAGGCCAACAAACAAAGCGATCACCATGAAAGGGAAAACATGGTCCGCTAGAAGTGTAGGACTGATAGCCACTGCCACGAGACCTTGAGTCGTATTGAGGATGACTTGGACCTCGCCGGGCATGACCACCTTGTGGTCTCACAAACTGGGGCCTAGCGCCTTGAGGTCTTCCACCTCTAGGCCTAGCATTGCTCCTCTGAGCAGGTCAAGCATGCATGCCATGAAATGGGCGATGCATGTTCTGGTGTGAAAGCTCAAACTTACGCCTCTCATCTCTCTTCCTCCTAAAGCAAAACTCAAAAAATTGACCATCTCTTGAAATACTCATAGTGGTACACCTCTCTCTTGGGCTGTAGGTGATTCACTCTATTGTGAGTATGGTTCACTCTTGGAGGTAGTTTAGCCTTAGGAAGGGGCTTATTAGAGATGTTTGGCAAAGTGTCAAGTGGGTTCCTGAGGTGGTTAGGTTTTGGAATCCACACATGTTTCTGAGGTGGAGCTTTGGGAGGCTCTTCAAGCACTCCATCTTTCACAACAGGCTTGGTAGGCTCAGAGGGCTTAGGTGAATCAATCTTGATGAGCTTGGGAGGATTGGTGGGTTTCTCACTCATGCTCAAACCACTATGTTCATCAACCTTACCAAAGACATTGTTACCCTTTCTACCAGAAGCAAAGCCTAAACCCATTGTGTCAGTACCCCTCTTGTACTAACTCATCATCATGCCCAACTGTGGCTCACTGCAAGAAAGCTAACTCAACATGTGCCGAAGGAATGTGTTTTCCTCTTCGGTCTTTTTCTTGTCATGCCTGCAGTTAGCAAGCTCTAGCTCCAAAGCCTCACAGCAAACACACCGAGCATTAGAACCATCTGCACTAGACTTCTCAAGCAAAGCAATCCTACCAGCTTTCTCAGAAAGCTTAGAGCACAACTCAGCACATGACTTGCAAGGACCTGACAAAACAGGTTCAGCTCTAGCTCTATCAAACTTCTCAACCAAATCAGAGTACTTGGACTACAAGGACACAAGACTGGACATTGAATAGCGCATTCATCGCACTCAGTCTCGTCAGACACAATGACTCTATCCTTCTTTGCGCGCTCAAGTTCATCTAAGGATATGAGAAGCTTATGCTTGAAGTCATTGCATTCACAAGCAGCACATTTATGTAATTTATCCTAACTCAGCAAAATATCTGTCATTCTCTCAACCTCAGCGGCAAGCTCATCAGCAGAAAGTGATACCTCAGATTTGGAGTCATTGCTTTGTGCATCACAATCCCTGCCTGACACCTCAGATCCATGGTTGACCTCCTCGTCAAGTGCCATGGTACAAAAGCCTTGTTTGGTGGTTTTGGCATGAAAGAAAAGTCCACCCAGCTTGTCCTTGATCTTGCACTTTGAGTTGTCATCGCTAGAAGTAGAGGAATCACTGTCGGTGGAGTTCTCACAATCGCTGAGGGTGTTGAGGATGGCTCATTGTTCTGCCTGTTGCTTCTCGAGGAGCTTCCTAAGAACTTCCTTTTTAGACCCTCCCTTGGACTTGTGCTTGGAGGAGGTGTGCTCGCGCTTGCCCTTGCGCTTGGTGGAGGTGTGCTCGCGCTTGTCCTTGTGCTTGGTGTAGTCGTACTTGTTGGAGGACTTGTCCTTCTTGGGGCAGCTGGCGATGTAGTGGTCAGGGTCTCCACACCTATAGCATCCCTCCTTCGGACCACCACGCCGGCGGTTCAAGCGGTTGTTGTGAAACCACGAAAACCGACTGATGACCAGCGCCAACTCATCATCTTCAAGAGCTTCCATCTGCTCCTCTGTTGCAGACACAAGAGAAGACAAGGCAAGCAACAAAGGTAATGGGTTAGTCAAAGCTGAACTTGAACTTGTGTTACCTGACACCAAAGCCATGGTTGGGGCAGACGGGTTCTTGATCCTCGCCTGCGTCTGGAGGTCGATCTCGGGGGACTTGAGCTTGCTGAATAGCTCATCCATGGTGAGAGTCTTGTAGTTGTCCGATTCAATGAGCTGCACCTTGACCTCCCAAACCCTCTGATCTAGAGCATATAGAAGCTTGAGTGCTCTCTGATGATCGTCATAGGGCATAGCTGCATTGTTAGCCCGCATGTTGTTCACAATGGTGGTAAAGCGAGAAAACATCGAATCAACGAACTCCCCATCAACTTGGGTGAAGTTCTCGTACTCCCGCTTGTATGTCTCATAGAGTCTAGTTTTGACATGGGTTGTACCCTCATGGAAGCTTTGAAGCCTCCTCCAGATCTCTCGAGTGGTATAACAATTGGAAACACGATCAAACTCAAAAATTGACAAAGCAGCGTAAAGCTTAGCACGGGCAATGTTGTTAGCATTGTGTTGGTCAACCTGCTCTTGATTGACACGTGCATCAAGCACCTGGTAGTCAGCATTCTCAATGATCTCCCAAACATGCCAATCGATCCCTTGTA
Source organism: Bothriochloa decipiens (assembly GCA_023333625.1). Classification (NCBI taxonomy): domain Eukaryota; kingdom Viridiplantae; phylum Streptophyta; class Magnoliopsida; order Poales; family Poaceae; genus Bothriochloa; species Bothriochloa decipiens. Next base: position 39,325,770 of record CM041647.1, on the reverse strand, counting down.
AATACGCTTGCATTCGGATCTTCCAGTACGAGTAGTTCTCCCCATTGAATTGGGGCGGCTTACCCGATCGTTGCAAAGCCATGTCGCCTTTTGTGGATCATGGACTGATTAAGGTGGAAGTGATCCTTAACCGGTTCTGATACCAATTAAAGGACCAAAAACAGGGACCAGAGGGGGGTGAATGGATGCCTCAAATTTCTTTCGAAACTTTATGTCCTCGGCTCGGAAAACAACCCCAAGAGCTAAACCTCACAAGATGCGAGTGATACACGTGCTAACGGGTAGCAAGATATCTCATGCGAAGTCTTAGGCACAAAGGAAACCCCATGAAAGAAGATGGAAGCAAGATCCGAACAAAATAAGCGATGACGTGCCTATATTTGCACTACTGGTAGTACTAGTGTTACTATCGGTAGTACCGGTGAGGTACCGGACCAAACTTCAGACCCAGAACGTGATCGGAACGCACCAACCGGTAGTACCGGTGTTACTACCGGTAGTACCAGTGAGGTACCGGTAGTACTGATGGTTCAAAACGGTAGTACCAAAAAGAATCACGTGGCGAATTTGCACTACCGGTAGTAACACCGGTAGTAGCACCGGTAGTACCAGACAGAAACATGCGAAAATCGCCCGGACAAGGAAAATTTGATTTCTCGGTCAAATCAACTACGATTGCCATGAAAGTTTAACCATAGGGTTACAAGGCAATAGAGAAGCTACCTCTAAAAGGTCATGGCCTAATTTGACACGAATCAAGAAAAATCTTAAAAGGGGTGAAAACCTATGAATAACTCGCCATGAACACAAAACCGCCCCGATCTATGAGCTCGTGAGGAATCAAATGATTTCCTTCGATGGAAACACTCTGCTCACATCATAGCTCGATCTAAGGCAATAAAAATGATGTCAACTGGTGCAAAATTGAAGAATTTTGACAACGAAAATAGAGGGAAGAAAAGAACTCGGGATGAACAACTCAAGAACAACAAGAACAAAATTCATCACAAGATTCACACAAAGATAAACGCCTAGAGGGCACAAGCACACTAGGGGGTGCTCTTCTCATGAACAAATCACTACAAATATCTTACAGTGGACCTCACACACTATGAAAGACTAGTGACTGGAAAACCCTAACACTGGAATGGGAGAGATGAGACTGAGTGGAGGCAGTCCCTCTTATTTATAGTCTTATTACATAATTTTACTTCTACCCCTAGACATTCCAAGAGAGAACCACCTAGTCAGGGGCATTATGGTCCAACTCGAGTTTTCCTGATCCGACGGCCACCGCGCCTCCTCACCGGTAGCCTCGCTCAGAAGCAATCTTCCCGATGCTGGCACGTGCCGTCCATCCGCATCGGGACCTCTTCCCGAGTTTTGAGGCCCAAACCCGAAAAACCCGCCGTCGATGGTTTTGAGGACAAACCACCAAACCTCCCACGAGTATCATACCACGTACGCATCCCCCACCGATGGTTTTGAGGCCAAACCATCAAACCGTCGCCGATGGTTTTGAGGGCAAACCACCAAACCGTCCGCGAGTAGTGTAGCCCGTACGCGTCCCCCGCCGTGTACACTTGCGCTCGTCGATGTTCCAAATGTCAGCCACCGCGGCTGGCCACCCGGTCGTCTGGTCCCTTGGTCCAAGCCTCACGTCCGCCCTTCACCACAACCGGTCCGTCAGCACGGCACGCCCTATTTGACCTTCTCCCGATCGCTGCCACCGCCTCCGGACTCTACACCTACACTTCACGAAGCCAAGAGACGCCGTTTCGACACATAACCCTGTGCCAGGGAATCAGTAGAACCACCGAACCGACCACACACCAAAGTATTGACATGTTGGCAATCGCTCATCACAACCACAAGGGTGCTCCACAATGGTTATGTAAAAACCATGTGTTCGCAGAATTAACCATGAAGCTGAACACCGCCACCCAGAGGGTGTGTCGGCTTACCACTGGCCACGCCGGCCTCCGGCACTACAGGCCGCGGACACGGCCAACCATGACGTAGCGCACAACCCTGGTAACTCCGGTTGCCTAGTCGCCAAGCCGGCCCGGCCCGCCAAATGTCCCAGCAGCGCGGGCTAGCGCGTGCGTGTGCGGCATGGCTCGACCAACCATCGCCGCAGTCGCCTCTGCTGTCGGCTTGAGCAACGAGCGCTCATGGCCCAGCCCCGCCAGCCGCCGCTGCTGCCGCGCAAAGCCGTCCATGTTGTGTTGCTGCCGTGCTAGCCGAAGGCGAGCTGGCCCTGAAGGCCGCCACCGGCTGCAGACGAGACGAGCGTAGCAGGAGGCGCAGGTTTGGGCCTCGCCGGGCATGGAAACTGTATGTTCTCTTTCACACGGGAGAAAGAAAAAATAGAGGATGAGGATGCACGGTTGGTTCATTCAATGTGCAGTCAACAAACATGCATAGCCCGGCTGCATCCAGTCTGGTGTTTGTGTGGACATCGTCAACCGATGCATGCATGTGAATTAGACCGAGTACAAATAAGCAATTGACGCTCATTTACGCAAACGGCCTGAAGCGACTGCCACTGCCACTGCCGAGCTCAAACGGTCAAACTTTTGGGTAATGTACATGATGCACGCTCATGTGGCCCAAAGCCACTGCCACACCGCTCTCGTACAGAGAGATAAGAAGAGCGTGACCATAAGTCACACGTTTAAACGGCGTGCCCAGCTGCACGTTGGCGACCATAAGTCACATACACGGCCGAAAGCCCGTAAATAACAGTGACCCAAAGTCCAGTGCTCTATGCAAATATACGGCCTGAAGTCCGTGAAAAATAACAGTGGCCCGAAGTTCACTAGGTTCAGGCAATTATGGCCCAAAGCCGGTGGAGATAAACGGTGGCCAGAAGTCCACCACACGGATGCATGGCGCCTAGTTATTTCTTTACTGTAAGTTTTATGTTAGTGCAAATTTACTTTCTTGCATTTATTTAAATCCTGTGGATTTATTTTATTGCAAGTTTGTATTTTAATATGAGTCGCATATAATCCTGAAGATTATACGCATGAGATATTTGGGGAAATATGGTCCCGAAGACCATATTGATGTGATTGTGTGATCCTGAAGATTACACATAGTCATAATCCTGAAGATTACGTGTAACCGACATTAGCTGGCCTTATACATTTAATGGTATGTACATGTTACATATTGCGAAGGGGAATTCGCCAAGCTAGCCATGGATGGCAGCAAATTACCTTTCGTTGGGACACTATTGCTCAGCCAAAGATGACAAAGATGAGTGCACAAATTTGTGCCACACCATTTGCGCCTAGACTTGCAGTCTAAGTGTATGATCGAGGGATCCACTAGTCTTATGGCAGTCCCTGAAGGTCCGCTTTGACTAGAATTAGTCAATATGAGTCCCACTTCACCACTAAGCCTGAAGCTTAGAAACATGACGACATGCCAGTCGATGCGAAGGGAAATGGTGAAGACATCCAAATGGATGAAAGTGAAGATGAACCCCTTGTCGATAACTTTGATATATTTACGGACTTGTAGTAATCCCAAAAATATTATGTTAATGCAATGTCCAGTCAGGCTATGCGAGCTACTGAAGAGAATTTGTAACATTCTAAATGGCCACACATGCTCTTGAAGAGTATTTACTGCCCTGAAGGCATGAATATCGGTTTCACCTTTTAGTAGTATATATGAATTCCCCAAATTCCTCATACCTTGTGGGAGCCCAAATGGCCGAAGCGGAGATATGTCCTGAAGACAGTGGCACCACAAAATGCAAGATTAAGGGGAAAACCCGATATTTCCGAATATGACTAAGTAAATGGAAATATTATAACTATTGCCAGAAGCAATGCTTATATAATGTGCACCGGAAGTGCAACGTTGATTCTCCCATGGTTATCCAAAATATGTGGTGGAATGACTCCCTTCATTGCCATCGGGATTTTGTATTACAGAAAACCCACTGAGGGAAGTGTTGCGATGAAAGCCATATTTAGAAATTGATATGACTGATTGGGTCATCTTGAGTTGGATATGATAAAAAGAATCATCAATAATCCTTTTGTCTATAAAAAGAAAACTTTCCTCATCAAGATTTAATTTACACCACATGTGCAAAGAGGAAGATAATGACAAGGTCATCCCTCCTAAAGATTAGGGATGAGACACAAAAAATGGTCTAGCTAAATCCTTGTCCAAAAGGACCAAAAGGATTACATGGTTGTTGCTGCAAAATTGTAGGCTGCCAACTAACAGGTGGGGCCATGCAGCTAATCCAACTCAGACCAACTGCACATCCCCCTATAGCTAGTGCATGAAAAAGAATCAAGTATTTCCTATGTGCATATATTGAGTCATGCGGTATATGTGCCAGTACTTCCACATCAATGTACACTAAAGAGACCCACCTGAAGTTGGGATAAATGAGCCTATGATGGGATCTTCATAATGCTCAATACGCTGATTGCATTTCCCAGCATTAGTGGGAGATAGACATCCAGAAGAATGCTGGGAAATTGCATGGAATGGAATGGCAGAATGCATTCATCAGAAACACACACTAGTCAATCTGAACCAGAAGTTTAGAGGATTATGCATTTGCAAATTGTTGCAAATGTGTTGTTGAATGCCTTCACTGATCAGAAAAGTGACAAGGTCGCATTTACCTGCAAAGTGTTGCAGAGAGAGTATAAGTAGCCCACAAGGTTACCAACTCTATTGTCTCCATCCGATCCTAGGTTGAGGGGGAGACCTCCGGGTGCTTAGACGAGGTCATGCGGAGACGTCCGCAAAGACGAGGTCTTGAGCCACTTGCATCACTTAAGGAATCAGTTGAAGAAGCTCAACCTGGAGTCGAGAATGCCCTTGAAGAGGCAACTCAACCTAAGTTGAGTAGTTTGCTGAAGGACACCATCCTGAAGATGGAAACCCCAATGCGTCGCATGCACACTATCATTGTAACAACCTAGCTCAATCGTTATGGGAAATCATGATGAGTGAAAAGGACGATCATGAGGAGATCGCCACTATGTGAAATCAGGAGAGTTATATAATCGAAAGACCACTATTGTTGACATGAATATTTATTGCCTAAGAAATTGCTAGCTCAATAGATCTGGATCTATAACCAAAGTCCATGGCAGAGTGCTAGAAGTGCTTACAATGGGACAAGTGGAAAGCAGCAATTAGACAAAGT
>CM041647.1:39212495-39320569 GCA_023333625.1 Bothriochloa decipiens | reverse complement strand
AGAAGTGCTTACAATGGGACAAGTGGAAAGCAGCAATTAGACAAAGTAGCGCTCGCTTATGAAAGAGAGGTTGTCTTGGGCCTATAGACCCAACACCTCGTGAAAGTCATCATCCCTGAAGGATGCAAATGGGTCTTCCTCCGATAGAGGAATTAAACATGGCATAAAGCAAGGCTAGTGGCATAAGGGTTCACGCAGAGACCCATCTTTCATTACGATGAATTTTTCTCTCCAGTTATGTGTGGCATAAATGTTCCAGTACTTAATATCTATTGCAGCTAACTTGAACCTAATATTGCAGTTGGTGAAATGTTGTGACCGCATACTTATATGGGTCACCTGATTCGAAGATCCACATGAGAGTCCCTGAAGGATTTAAGATCTCTGGACCGAATCAAAATCACAACATGTATATTATCCGCCTGCAGCGGTCATTGTATGGGTTGAAACAATCCAAAAGGATGTAGTTCAATCGTTCAAGTAATTTCCCCCTAAAGAGGGATTGCACGAATAATAATGGTGGACTTGGATGAAACCAAATCCCACTTGAGCTAGTAGCTCGAGCACCTCCCTGAAGGAGTGTTTATACACCGGTCTATAAAGAGGGTACTTAATAAATTGATAGGGCATATGCCACCCTCTAAAATTCACCATGGCAGACCAATCCCCGAAAGTGGATAAGTCCCATTTAGACACAAAGGTGATAATGAGGAAATATTGGGACATGAAGTTCCCTACTTGAGCGCCATTAGAGTGTCAATGCACCTAGTGAATTGCACAATGGCTTGATATTGTGTTCACCTTTGGTACCTAAGAGCTTGGTCTATGGTTCCTGAAGAACTAGGTCCCAACCATGGCAGGATATGTGGATGCTGGCTATATGTTTGACCCGCATAATGCCAAGTCCCATACTGGTTTCATGGGTCTCTGTGGTGGTATAACCATTTTATGGTGGTCTATGAAACAGACTTGGTTTTCACATCGACCATTAGAGTGTGTTTGGCTCAAATGGATGATTGACCACATCCTGAAGTTATGTGGCTTAAGCTTTGATAGCTCCCACTATTATCAATGAGGATAATATCGCTTGTGTTGCACATACACATATGGGCTATGTTAAGAGCAAGAAATTCCTCTACATCGTAAGCTCCAGAAGAGCGAGGGAATAGACGCTATGCAAACCTAGTCATGAACAAATCCAGCAGATTTGTTCACAAGGTCTTTGTTAGCCTCTTCTTTCCAAGAACATATATATGGAAAGGGCATGAGAGTTGCAAGGTTTAGGGGGAGAAGGATCCCTGAATAACAGTCCATAACCGTGATCCAGAAGATCACAATATGGTCCTGAAGACCAGTAGGTCCCCAAAACCTAAAGATTGCATATTGGTCCTAAAAGACCTGATCCTGAAGATCAAATTGTTGTACTCTTTTTTCCTTGGTGAGTTTTTTTTCCACTGGATTTTCTCACGTAAGGTTTTTAACGAGACAACAGGTGCAACACAGCTAGCACGTGTGATGTACTCTTTTCTCCTACCTTTTTTCCCACTAGGTTTTGGTGGAGTTTTGACGAGGCATGCACATATGCGCGAATCACGCAAGGAGGAGTGATATGTGAATCAAAGTATAAAGGATATAGAATAGAAACTGATTACAAGTTGGTCCTGAAGGCCAATGGGTCCTAAAGACCAATAGGTCCTGAAGACCTAAGTTGCATTGGTCAGTCCTGAAGACTCAATGACTCAAGCAACTGTTATACTCTTTTTTCCTTTATGAATTTTTTTCCACCGGGTTTTCTCATACAAGGTTTTTAATGAGGCAACAGGTGATGCATAAATGATGCATGTCATGCACTCTTTTCTCCTATCTTTTTTCCACACGGTTTTGGGGGGAGTTTTTAACGAGGCATATACATGGCATATAATTGGCCAAGGAGGAGTGCTGTGAATCAAAGTCCAAAAGCAATGTGAACAAGTGACTTTGAATGGTGGCCAATTAATGAGAGAGGGAGGCTTCCTGGCAGTGTCAGCCTCTCTCTTTCCATGCTCCCATTAACATTAACATTACAACATCATGAGTACAACAGAAACCCAGCATACAAACATACAACAGAGCCCTGTTGCAACATCATGAGTATAATAGAGCCACAACAGCTCTGGAAGAGCAGTGGCAGAAAACAGCTCCCAACATACAAACATTGTTGTATTTACAGTTACATACAGGCGCCACTTTTGCCAGCACTAGCAGCAACCCAGCCCGACGCTGACAACACAAACCAACCACCTGCAATCTCGCCTTGCTTGCGAGATCAAGCGGCAGGATCATCATTGGGAGCCCTGTTACGCTGCACGGGTAGCCACTCCATCCTCCTCCCCCTCTAGTCCAGCTGATGCAGGCCGCAACACTTCTACTGGTGCTGCCCCTCCTGGTTCCTCTGCATGCTGCTGCCGTTCCTCCGCTGAAGTTGCCCCTCGGCCTAGTAGGCTTCTCTAACTGTCTCTGGATTGCCCTGGCCTCCCCAAGCAGCAGGAGGTGGCGGACTGGCCAGTAACACATATTGGTCCTAAAAGACCTGATCTTGAAGATCAAATTGTTGTACTCTTTCTTCCTTGGTGAGTTTTTTTTCACTGGATTTTCTCACGTAAGGTTTTTAACGAGGCAACAGGTGCAACACAGCTAGCACGTGTGATGTACTCTTTTCTCCTACCTTTTTTCCCACTAGGTTTTGGTGAAGTTTTGACGAGGCATGCACATATGCGCGAATCACGCAAGGAGGAGTGATATGTGAATCAAAGTATAAAGGATATAGAATAGAAACTGATTACAAGTTGGTCCTGAAGGCCAATGGGTCCTAAAGACCAATAGGTCCTGAAGACCTAAGTTGCATTGGTCAGTCCTGAAGACTCAACGACTCAAGCAACTGTTGTACTCTTTTTTCCTTTATGAGTTTTTGCCCACCGTGTTTTCTCATACAAGGTTTTTAATGAGGCAACAGGTGATGCATAAATGATGCATGTGATGCACTCTTTTCTTCTATCTTTTTTCCACACGGTTTTGGGGGGAGCTTTTAACGAGGCATATACATGGCATATAATTGGCCAAGGGGGAGTGCTGTGAATCAAAGTCCAAAAGCAATGTGAACAAGTGACTTTGAATGGTGGCCAATTAATGGGAGAGGGAGGCTTCCTGGCAGTGTCAGCCTCTCTCCTTCTATGCTCCCATTAACATTAACATTACAACATCATGAGTACAATAGAAACCCAGCATACAAACATACAACAGAGCCCTGTTGCAACATCATGAGTACAACAGAGCCACAACAGCTCTGGAAGAGCAGCGGCAGAAAACAGCTCCCAACATACAAACATTGTTGTATTTACAGTTACATACAGGCGCCACTTTTGCCAGCACCAGCAGCAACCCAGCCCGACGCTGGCAGCACAAACCAACCACCTGCAATCTCGCCTTGCTTGCGAGATCAAGCGGCAGGATCATCATTGGGAGCCCTGTTGCGCTGCACGGGCCGCCACTCCATCCTCCTCCCCCTCTGGTCCAGCTGATGCAGGCCGCAACACTTCTGCTGGTGCTGCCCCTCCTGGTTACTCTGCATGCTGCTGCTGTTCCTCCGCTGAAGTTGCCCCTCGGCCTGGTAGGCTTCTCTAACTGTCTCTGGATTGCCCTGGCCTCCCCAAGCAGCAGGAGGTGGCGGACTGACCAGTAACCCCCCCCCCCCCCCCAATCCATTGGGTTCTAGATCAGGAACCGGTCGTCCCCAACCTGGGGGTATCAGATTGCCACTCTCCCAAACTCATCGTTGTCAAATTGGAGATGCCTCCCTGACCCAGGTCGGCTACCATGCTAGGTATCTTCTCCAGATCAGCGACCAACTCTGTGTCGACTTTGCAGTGGTGATTGACGTCGTCGATGTACAGATCAGCGTCTAGCACAGGGTCCTCATAAGGTTCACCAAAATACTTTGATCTGTAGCTTTCCTTTGCGTACTTGAAATTCTTCAGTGCTCCCGAATCATCCCAGTCCATGACGTCTTTGAAAAATAATATTTCAATAAACCGCTTGTTTTTGCAGAAGGCCTCCCAAGGAATTTTGTAAGCGTTGTGGCAGAACTCTCTTTCCCATAATGGGACTGGGCGGACATTGTCACCTGCACATATGAAAAAATGGGTATGAGAAATCATGGTAGCAGCACGGCAATGCAGAAAGAAAAGATTCCCTGATGTACTGCATTCAGCAATCTGGAAGAACATAAATAGAATTGTCTTATAGCTAGATTGATTAGTATTCCAACATGCAAATTTGGAAGATACCAGACTGAAACTTTAAAATTAGTTCAGAAAACCAAATAGACCAGAGATAAAAACTGTTACAATCATCCATGTTTTCAACCGCGGAGAATATTTGAATTGATCCATACAGAAGATACAATTAGAAGCTATTATGTGGTCATTCGAGGTGTTGTCTAGACAAATAAGTTAGCAAAAACCAGCTCTTGTACTTGTTACGTTATATGAGAAAACAAACGGTGATGTCCTGTCATTATAATTTCATTGACGGTGTCAGCTTTACATGTTGGCCATGTGCCGCTCTCTAATTACAGTAGGCAAATGGTGCTGACCATTTTGTTCTAAAAAATGACAAATAAACAACTACAACTCACTCTTCAGATATTTTAGAAAGAAATGTAGACAGTTACACGTATTACTGGAATAGCTTATGAAACCCAGGCATGATGTAAGAAATTAATGGCAATGAGAAGTTTCCAACACTGAAACTGGAAAATTGAAATGCATTTCAAAGGAAGATCAAGAAAAGGAAAAAAAATGATGGCAAGAAAGGTTCTATCTTTCAGGTGCTGGTTCTGTTAGAAGAGCATTTGCCACTATGTTCTCAAGCTATGATGTTGTGTTGTAACCTTTATTTTGGTTCCAACACAAAAAGCTGGGTGCCTATGCTAATAGCTCTGAAAACAAATAGATAAATCGTTGCAGGCAAGGAACATTAAGGTTCCTATAATTCGCACCATTACTGTCCTTATCGAGAATGATAAGGAAAACCCTAACTTAAAACCAAAACCATATCCCTGAAGGGTAAAACTTAGCTCATCTATATAACCCAACATCCTAGGAATACTAGCTTCTGAGCCTATAGCTACAAGTTGCTATGCCCTCTTACAACACTCCAGATTAGGATATAAATTCATCTATTGTATGCATGGTCTTCCACTTACTCTTCATTCATATGAATAAGGATCAAGGGTGTGCAGGAAACATCAGAGTAAACATCAGAGTATCAGACAGTTATACACGCAGCATGCTAAATATGGGGAAACATTCATAATTCTGGACACAAGAGTTTGATCCTAAAATGGCAACATTGCTTGTAAAGGTAAGTATATACCTCCTACACAGGAGGAATCATTGTGTCATTCAGTTAATGATAATATAATTATTAATTAATAAGAAAAAAAGTGAAAATGTATCTTACAGCATATCATAACTGAGGTCATATTGTTGCTTGAAAAAAAAAGATACAGACACCATTTATGGGACAAATGGTAGTTAGTAACTCCTTTGGCAGTCGTTTTCGATATGTCAACGAACGTTGGTTACTAAATACTCAGGACAAAACAAGAAACTAGGCGTTACGACAAAGTGTGCAAAACGACAAAGTAATACAAATCGAAGATGGCGCGAAAGAAAAGAAGTGAGCCCTGGAAGATCCCAGCCACTGAATCCGAGGCGCGCAGCGGGCATTTCAGTATTTCAAATCAAACGCAGTATATAACGGGCACTAGCAGTTCAACTAGGAGTTACGAACAAATCAAAGATGGCGCGAAAGGCAAGAAGTGAGCCTGTGATCCAGAAGATCCCAGCCATTGAATCCATGGCGTGTATCCGGCATTTCAGTATTTGAAATCAAACGCAGTACATAACGGATACTAGCAGTTCAGCTAGGCGTCACGACAAAGTAATACAAATCAAAGATGGCGCGAAAGGCAAGAAGTGAGCCCTGGATCCAGAAGATCCCAGCCAGTGAATCCATGGCGCGCATTCAGCATTTCAGTATTTAAAATCAAACGCAGTACATGATGGATCCTAGCACTTCTCTACATCTTCAAAATACTATGCACTGTGCAGAATTGCAGACTGGACTGTGGCTGAATAACAGATGCTTTGAATCCCCCCACTTCACCTGTGCAGGTACAACAGTGGTACATCTCACAAATGCAGTGCCCTCCCAATTCCTATTCCCGCCCCCAAAAAAAGAAATGGATATCCCCAATCGATGATAACCATGCGAAGATAATTCTGGCATCTCATCGCGCAACCCAACAATTGGCCCATCGGGTTCAGATCGAGAGAGGGGAGGAATCCGTCCGTACCTTTTTCTGGCCGAGGCAGAGGAGGACGACGCGACGTGCCGCCGCCGCCGGACGGCTCAGGGTCGCTGTACGCTTCCCTGGACCGGTTCCAGGTCGCCATCGTGCGGAGGAAGAGGAGGAGCCCCCGCTCCCACTTCACCAACTGATCGCCGGAGAGCCGCCGGAATCCGCCGCTCACGAGACAAGCTCGCGGTGCGAGACTGCGGGTTCGGGGGTGCCAGTGCTATCCAAGAGGGAGGAGTATATCCGCACCGGTGGAATGCAGAAAAAGAAAGCGCCGAGCGGGGGCTGCTGCCTGCGGCGAGCGCGTGACGCACGCACGAGGAACAGGACACCGCCGCGCCGACCCGAGCCCGAAACGGAAACCGGCGCGGACAGGTGCCGCGATCGGCTGGGGACGGTGCGCTGCAAGATGAGGTTCCGGAGCGAGCCAGAGGACGTGGGTCCTGGTCGACGGCGTGAGTCGCGACGCCGTGCCGAGGAGGGCCGCCGCGTGGTTGAGAACCGCATTTGCGACTGCGTCCTGTCGCCCGCCTCCTCCACCATCCCGATCGGGCGGGGTCGCCCGGATGCGAGCGAGAGAGATCGACGTCGGTGGTAGAACCCTAGCGCGGGCAGCAGCACCGTGGCGGGGGATTTGGGGAGGGAGAAGAGGAACAAGACGGTTCAGGGGCACCTACGCGCCATTTTTTAAAAAAAAATAAAATTCCGTCCACTTAATTACAGTGAGTTTCAAAATTTTTTTCATGTCCTACGGTGCTACCCTCCACTTGGTTAGCGTTTCAAATTTTTTTCATGTCCTACGGTGCGACTGTGGGGGGCCCTTGGAGTCCGGGCGCTCGGACAGAGGCGCCCATCCGGCCTCGTTCCTGCTCGTCCCACTTTCCGCCGCGCGGGTGCTGGCACCGCGTGGGAAGCGCGTACCGTGAGACCAGCAGCGACGTACGAAGCGCGTGGAACATCGATTGATGTGTTTGAGAACATAGGTGGAACATCGGTGGATGTGTTTTAGAACATGGAAGAAAACGACGGAACATCGGAAGAAAACGATAAAACATTGGTCGACGTGTTCTGAGACATCGTTGATTTATTGCGGGACATCGGTTGACGTTACGTGGAATATGACTCCATGTTCTGGAACATCAGTCTCAATTCTAACAAATACAATAACAATTATAACAAATATAATGAACAATTCTTTTTTATAAAAGGACAATAGATAAAACTTTCTCCTTAGAACGGCACAAAGACAAATACAATAAACAATTCTTTTCTATAAAAGAACAATCAACAAAACTTTTTCTCTAAAATGGCATAAGGAAACAAAAAAGAAAAAATAAAATAAAAAAGAAAAGAAAAAAAGGAAAAGAAAAAGGAAAAGAAAAAAGAAACAGAAACATGCGTACTCCAGCTTCCAGCCTACTCCCGCCCACCGCGCGTACGCTTCCCACGCAGGACGCTCGGACTGCGGCTGGGGTCTGAATGCTCGGACCCCAAGATCGCCAGCCATACGTGCCGAGCATGCATCAGGTTGGTGGATGGAGCTTGCACCGCATATGCTGGCTAAGCAATTCAGTAGAGTGACTAAACGTCCATATTCTAAATTTTTAGGAGCTTAAGTAAAAAATAACTCCAGTAGACCTTCTATTTGACTCAGGACTGCTAAAATTTAGTTTCAGGCCTCAGGAATAGGAGGAGTTGGGCTAGAGTGATAGGATAAGGTGTTGAGCTGGAGTTAGAGTTAATTTTGAGCTCCTATTGTATACAAGCGAGCATGCCAATGAAAAAAATAGAGCATCAATTTGCATGCTGGGCTGGAGTTGCTCTAAGGACATACAGGCTGAGCATGAAACTGTATCTCAAAAAATTAAAGAATATGTTTGGTAAGATTGCATAAGTAAATGCAGAAAAACTAAAATGATGTTGGTTGCCTGTGTATGCCTATTATTCCCTCGGTCCCAATAAATCTATCGTTCTAGCATGCAAAAGAAATTCTAGAAAGATTATCCTTTTAGGGTGGTATAAAACTAGCAGGTCGGCAAAAGTACGGAATGCACTCACCAAACATGCACGGTGGCTTACTAAAATACTGCATGCATGTGGACACGTGGACAATCCCCATCCACATATATATCTCATCGCTATCCTCTGCCTCTAGCACGTTACTGCAATGTCAGACTTCGTTCGTAGGGGCCTTTGTAGGTACTGTAGCTTGGTTCTGCTGCTCGCTCATAGAACGACTGTCTTTGGTAGATAGAGGGAGTACGTGAGAATGGCACATAGACCTTGGGGAGAGGATCTTGTGCAAAATAGACTTCTAAGTAATAACCCCATAGATTTTATATCTATCTATATAAAGAGGCAATCGTGTCAGGAAGCGGCTTTTTCTTTGGCCAAACGTACTTCGAACTTAGAACGAGTATGAAGAGATTAACAAGACTTCTTTCTCTTTTGAGTTTTTGTGGCAGACCGGTCGTGCAAGATCTTTGGTCTTCCTCCGAAACCGATGAAAAAGTAGGTCGCTTCTTATGAATTAGCCATTTACTGCATCTACCAAGTTTGGTTAGGCAGTGAACCTTAAGTCCACTTCATCTTCCAAACTTAGATTCGAGCATATATTTATATCTACCGGAGAGATAGCAAACCAAACGTGTGTCTTTGGTAGAATATATGCATGCAAATGTAGTCTCAGCGGAAGCACCCAATCAAACACGTCATATATGTTTCAACTTATTCTCCTCATTCACATTGCCTTTTGATTTTTTCCTTCTTCTCCTTCTCCTAACTATCGCCCTGTTCGCTTGATCGTTTCTGGCTGGCTGATTCTAACTGCTGCTAATTTTTTTGAGAGAAAAACACTGTTGAATGACTAGCTGGTTTGACTGATAAGTTCAAACGAGCAGGTTGTATACCTTGAGCAACAATATTAGTAGGACGGTTGGATAGGTACTAGTACTACCCCAAATGTGTTGTGCTGTGCATTGGTTGTATTTCTAAAATACTGGTATTTTATGGTCAATTATTTTTCATTCTCTTTCTCTTTGGTCCCAAACACTAGAAATATCAATGTTCTATTCCATCTTATGCCACAACCCAACGTCGATTGATTCTAATGGAGAATTTGAGCGATTTGATCGCCTCTATCTCCTTCTCATCCATCGTCGTTGGAACTAGGGTTTGTGGTTCATAGTTCAAATGTGGAGAGGAAGGAATCCAACTGCATATGTGTCATAATTACATGGGCTAGTGGGTTGCTGATGTTACCAAGGTTTCAAATTATAAAATATAGATATAGATATAGATATAGATATAGATATAGATATAGATATAGATATAGATATAGATATAGAACTTTTTAAATAGACAAATATAATTTAGATATATACACGTGTAGGTAAAGTATTTAAAAAGAAATGGAGTGCCCCTCAAGTTTAGTTTGCATTATTATTGAACGGAGATTATCTCCACCCTAGCACCCCCAAGCCTTATTCGCTATCGCTTTTTACATATCCATTTGTTCTTTCTCGAATGTAATCTTAATCATCGGTTAATCTTCTCATTTTAATTACAGGGAAACCATTAGTTATGGATTAATTTTCAATTTTCATCTCATAATAATCTTCGTTCAATTGAAACAACTATATAGCAACTAATACAAATCGTATGTACACCCACTTTACAACGTTTGACTTACACAAAAGAAAATAGAAGAAGTATTGCCACTTCTTTCACCCATTCCAGAAAAGAGAACTGAAGAAGCAAATTTTGCCAAATGGTTTTTTTAACGAGTTCAGCTCTACCAATGATCAAAAGCCGAAGTTGTTTTTCTAAGGAGTAGAGCCCTGCTAAATTGGCTTTCCTCTCCTGATGTCGCGAGTTCTAGTACAGTATACAGAAAAGATGAACAGAGTTACTAATGGACTATCTTTACACCGAACTGTCATGCTTCCACATTAGTTTAACATTGTAACATAATAACATTACACCAGAAGTGAAGTAAGGCTGCAACTGCGCAAGTGCAGCAGATGCAGCATATGAAACTCAAACAAACAAACAAACATCTATTTACAGGCACCACTTTGCCAGCAGCAGCTCCTCTGTATTCTGTATGACTATATTAGCAGCAGCTCCTCTGTATTCTGTATGACTGTATTTAGGGGCACCACCGCACCACTTGTGCCAGCAGCAACCCAGCTCAACACTGGCTGTGCGAACAAACCACCTGCGGTCTCGCCTGGCGAGATCACGCGGCTGGGAAATCTTTGGGAGGCACCAGATACCACTTCGTCTTCCTGACCCCCTGGCCCTGCTGCTGCCGGCCGCCGCTCGTCATCTGGTGCTGCCAATCGTTGTGGTTCCTCTGCATGCCGCCGCTGTTCCTCTGCCCGTGTTGCCCCTCGATCTGGTTCCTCTGATTGCCGCGACCGAAACAATTCCAATTGAAGCCACTGCCACCGCCGCCGTTCCTATTCCTGCCACCGTCACCACCACTGTTCCTGCCACTGCCATTGTCGCTGCCACCGCTACTGCCACCATTCCAATTCTTTCCGCCTCTACCAACATTACAGTTCCTGGCGCTGCCACTGCTGTTGCCACCAATCCATAACCTGCCACCGCTGGGCAGCATCCTTGCAGGCCCAGATGACGTGTGGACTGAATACACCCCAGCTGTTGCAAATTCATGGATGGTCCACCTCCATGTAAGTTATTGTTACTGGTGTTTTGTATACAGTAAGGTTGGTCGACCTCATCAATATACATATCAGGGTCAAGCACAGGATCCTCATAAGGTTCGCCATGATGTTTTGCCCTGTATCTTTCCTTTGCGTCCTGAAAATTCTTGAACGCTTCTGAATCATCCCAATCCATGACATTTTTGTATAATCCAATAAACCATTTGTTTCTGCAGAATTTCTCCCACGGAATGTCATAAGCTTTACAGCAGAATTCTCTTTCCCATAATGGGACTGGGCAGACATTGTCTCCTGTGCATATGAAAAAATAGGTATGTATGCAGGAAACATAATACATGTAGCGTGCTAAATATGGGGAAACATTGATAATTCTTGATACAAGAGTTTGATCCAAAAATGGAAACATTGCTTCTAGAGATAAGTATCTACCTCCCACACAAGAGGAATCATCGTGTCGTTCATTTAATGATAATATAATTAGTAAGAAAAAAAAGTGAAAATGCATCTTACACTCCATATCATAACTTTGAGATCATGTTGTTGCTTGAAAGAAAAAAGGTACAAACACCATGTGTGGGGCCAATAATGGTAGTCAGTAATTCCATTCGCAGTCATATATGATGTCAATGGACATCGGTTACTTATTACTCAGGATGGAATAAGCAACTAGGCGTTACGACAAAGCGCGCAAAACGACAAAGTACACAAATCGAAGATGGCGCGAAAGGCGCGAAGCGAGCCATGGATCCGGGAGATCCCAGCCGTTGAATCCATGGCGCGCAACGGGCATTTCAGTGTTTGAAATTGAACGCGGTACATAACGGATACTCGCACTTCTATGCATCTTCAAAACACTACGCACTGTGCAGAGCTGCATACAGGACTGTGGCTGAATCACCTGTGCAGGTACATACAACTCTGCGATTTCGCGATTGCAGTGCCCTCCCAATTCCTATTCCTATTCCCCCCCAAAGGAATGGATATCCCCAAATAGATTTGATAATCATGCACAGATTGAATTTTGTTGGCATGTCACCGTGAAATGGAAATACCCAAATTGGAACAACATGGGGTTCAGAGGAAGAGGAATCGGTCCGTACCTTCATAAAGCCGAGGCAGCGGAGGACGACGCGAAGTGCTGCCGGAGTTGTCACGGTGGCCACCCACGCACTTCGACAAGTTCCAGGCCGCCGCCATCCTCGTGATGGGTAAGAGGAGGAGCACCGCGGCCCAATTCCACCAACAGTTCGCCGGAGCGCCGGCCGGCTGCGACAGAGTGAGCCACCACCCGAATGCCGAGCCAGCAGGGGAACCGGAATCCGCCGCGCACCCACAGAACTCAGCCTCGCGGTGTGGTGCGAGACTGGCGGCCTGTCCTGGAGCGGGGGATATATCGCCGCAGCGGACTGCGCGCAGAAAAAAGCAGGCGGGCGCGGCGCTTCCCTGCCTGTGCGCGCGGCGAGCGCGTGAAGCACGCACGCACGAGAGGAAGACGACACCGGCGCGTCAGCGCGTGAGAGCCCGAAACTGAAACCGGCGCGCGGAAGCGTGCGGCGATCGGCCCAGGTGACGCGGGAACCGTGACGGACCTGGTCGGCGTGGAGCCGTGACGCCCCGCCGAGGAGGCAGACGTCGCCCTCCGCGGCCACGAGGTTGAGGCGTTGAGCCGCATTTGCGACGTACTGCGTCATGTCACCCGCCTCCTCCGTCCCGTCCCGATCGAGATGGTCGCCCACCGGATGCGAGCGAGAGATCGGCATCGGCGGTAAAACCCTAGCGCGGGAAGCGGTAGCGGCGGCGTGGCGGGGGATTGGGGAGGAAGAAGACGAACGAGACCGTGACATGTAAAAATGATTTTTTTTTTAAAAAAAAAATCCGTCCATGACACTACACAGTAGTTCAGTAAACTCTGATGATCGCTCTGTTCCAATATCATTTTTTTTCTTACTATTTACTTATTCCGTCCCAAATAAATGAATATCTCATTTTCAATGAGTGACTTTTTTAAAAGTTTATCTAGTTATCCAAACAATGACAGATATAAAGATGCCTATTATATGTCATAAAGATTGATATTTGTAGTAAATACTTCGTCAAAGTAAACTAATTTTGACTCCTCGATAAATAAGAGGTATATTTTAGAATAGACAAAGTAATGCTTTTAAAATAGTGTCACGTGGAAATGTCCATAGTTCCTTCTACTCAATTGGCCTTTTAATTTTTTCATGTGTCCTCTTGTGTCACTCGTCTATATTGGTGTTGGCCTTCCTCTTCGATCACATTGCTCTTGTTATTCTATTTATCTTCTCTTCTCCAACCCATCATGTCTCAAGCTTAAAAAAAACTACTTTCATGGTGTGCTTGTGAATCGAAACTTGCCAACTATAATGGAGGTGTTTAGGATTGCTTTGCTCTATGTTTGTTAGCTAAACTGTTTTAACTCCACGCACTCTATTCGAAAAAAAATATTGGAGAGAGCACGAGGGGTGCTCCACAAACTCCATGTTCTCGGGGAGCTGCTCCACTGTGAAAATTGTGGGTACTCTCAAATACCCATATCATTATTCCAATCTTATTTTCATCTTGCTACCGTCTTTTGAGATAGCATCATATTGAAATTTTTTCATTTCCCTCCATTCAGTTGACCTTTATTTTTTCGCATGTCCTCTATTCCTCTGGTGCCACTATGCCCAAACTGGAGTTGGTAGCCAAATTTGACGCCAGATTTGCTGTTTAGGCCAGAAATGCATATATAGGCCACAACTGAATCGTCCTCCTCGTTCACATTGCTCTTCCAAACCATGGCCAGAAATGAATATATTCTTGGCGTGATTATGAACAAAAAAAGACATGGCAGATAGTACGGAGAACTATGGCTGCGTTTTCTATAAAGGCCCATCAAGTTCTATTATTTACACGGATATTAACACCACCCTTTCACGCTCACCCACTATTGTTTTTTCCTCATATATTTACCCTCTTTGTCATATGCTATCCTAATTAACCGTCAATTTTTATTTTGTTCTATTTAATTTTTAACCATAATTAATCTTATTTTTTTCAACTATATCTATAATTTTTAGAAAGAAACATCTATATCTATATCTATATATCTATATCTAGATCCATATCTATATCTATATCAATATTTCTAATATATCTATATCTTATATATCTATATCTCTTATAAAAGCAAACCCAACTATCTTTCAATCTCCACATGCAAACTATGCACGTGTCATACTCCACTAAGTACCATGCCATTACAATTTATATGGCCACTATCAATTTGTAATATGATTGTTTGAAAAACGGTAATAACCTTTGTACATTTCAAACGGCCACATTATAAATTGATACAGACCATATAAATCAATAGAATACACCCACTATAAACGTTTGATTTCTTTCATCCATTCCAGAAAAGAAAATAGAAGAAGCAATTTTGCCACTTCTTTCACCCATTTGCAGAAAAGATAATAGAAACCATTCGGCTAAATTACAATACCCCGGCGCGTTCTACACTTGCACTGAAAAGATGAACAGCGTTAGTAATAATGGACTATCTTTGCACCGAACTGTCATGCTCCCATATTAATTAACATTATGACATTACACCAGAAGTAAAGTAAGGCTGCAGCATACAACTCAAAACAAACATCTATTTACAGGCACCACTTTGCCAGCAGCAGCTTAACACTGAAACAGAGAAGACACCTGCAATTCTCACCAAGATCAAGAGTCCGGAGGGAGCCCTGTTGTGCATCGGACGCCACTGCCTGTTCCTTCCTCTTTGGTCCTGCTGCCAGCCACTGCCCTCTGCTGCTGGTGCTGCCCATCGGCCTGGTTCCTCAGCTTGAAGTACCCACCGCCACTGCCATTCCGTTTCCTTCCAGATCCAGAGGTGTATCTTGGATCCTCCGCTTGCTGGTACCTATTGTTGGATGGTCCGCAATGAAAGTTGTTGTTCCAGCTGTTGGGTGAGTAGTGGTTCTTTCGCCAGCTCGGCTTCTCCAGAGGAGCGCCCCAGCTAGTGTTGCTGGTGTTGCTGTTATTGCCCCATTTATTCCAAGACTGGCCTCCCCAAACCCCTGTTTTAAATAGCCCGCTATAGCTTTTCAGAAGACTGAAGGCTAAGCTACGTTGTTTTAAGCCCTAAACGTTGTTTGCCGCTATTAGCTCCATTTAGCTCGCTAAATTCGTTAAATAGCACCCATTTAGCCCGCTAAGCATATGAAGAAGATGAACAAGGCTATCAAATTAGTTATACAAAGATAATCCACTTTGAATTTATGTGTTTATGATAGTACTCGTAAGACTATCACTTCTTAATTGGTTTTTTTAATACATGGTTCATCTTTTATGTCTATATAGAGGTAGAATCTACTGATGTTCGACATATATTTTGTTCAACCGCTAAATAACTTAGCCCGCTATTTAGCCCGCTATAGTCTTTTTTAGCCTTTAAAAAAGACAGCCGCTAAGAGCCTTAGCCCGCTATTTAAAACAGGGCCCAGACTGCCTCAGGTGTTACTGCATTCGCCTGGCCTCCCCAAGTCGCGTTGGGTGCGAGATTGGCCAAGGACTCCCACTTATTGACTTCAGCCGGCTTTTCTACGAAGACGTCCCAGTTTCCAGATCCGTTCTGGGTGCACTTGTTGTTTGCCCCGACATTGGCCTGGGCAGAATTATCATCCTCAAATGGTAAACCTACACTATCCAGCTCAGCTACAAGTTCTGGGTCAAGTTTGCATTGGTGGTCGACCTTGTCGATGTACAAGTCAGGGTCGTCCAGCAAAGAAATGTCAGAAGGCTTGCCATGATAGTTCGCCCAGAACCTTGCCTCTGCGTTCTGGAAACAATCAAATGCCTCTGAATCATCCCAGGGCTCATGTTTCTCGAATGGTCCAACATATTGCTTATTTTGACAGAACCTCTCCCAAGTAACGTTGCCAACGCGGCGGCAGAATTCCCTTTCCCATAATGGGACTGGGTAGTGACCGTCCCCTGCACATATGAAAAATGACTATAAGAATTCATCGTAGCAGCACAGAAACCAACGTGGAAACAAAAGATTCCCTAAATTAGGTTCAGTAGAGTGGAAGAATAAGAAAGCATATCAGACTGAAATTTTAGGATTAGTTCAAGTAACCTGGAAGAGAAAATGCCTTTTATCAAAATTTTCAAATTAATTCAGTATAACCATGTAGAAGCTGAATACCCCTTCTAACTGACATACCCGCTCTAACCCTCCCTCCTCCCCGTCCGCCGCCAGGGCCCTCTCCTTCGGGGCGCGTCACAAGACCATCACATTGTGAGAGTTTGAAAATTGAAAATGGCCGTCGGGGGCGACTCGCCGGGCGCCCCAGCGAAGCCTCCAGATCCCGTCGGTTCCCCGCCGGCGGTCTCCCCTCCCAGCCCGGCGACCTGCTCGTCGTCCGCTTCAGCTCCGGAGGACCCTGCTGGTCACCTACCGGCGGCCTCCTTCGCCAGTCAGGTGACCTGCTTGGCTCCGGTTGCAGCTCCGGCGGACCTACCGGAGACCTGTTTCTCGGCGCCCGCTGCCGCTCCGGCAGTCCCTAATCCGGCGAGTTTCGGCTCGGCGACCGCTGGAGCTCCGGCGGTGGTGAAGCCGCGACAAGATCCGGCAGGCGCCCATCGTTCTGAGGATGGGTAGCACGGCATCGACGACATCGACTCCGCAGACAGGACACATCTCGGCATCGACAGTACTCAACTTGTTGATGGTGCCATCGAGGAGGATCCAATTCGCGAAGCACTGCTACGTCGTCGTCGACTGACCCTCGCACCTCGGCCTACCGCTCTGGCAAGTTCGAGTGCTGACTTGTGCTGATGAAGCTCCTGCGCCTTCGATGTCATCAGAGTACGGTGAGTTTTTCCATTCGGCTATGTTGGCAGGTTTTAACTCCGATGAAGCAGCTGGTTATGCACTCGAAAAATGTTCTAGTGAAATCAATGTCAATAAGAATGAGTGCTCTGCACTTTCAGATGAAACTCTGTGTGAAGAGTTTTGGAATCAAATTGGCTTCCCAAAGGGATCTCGGACTCGATCGGACAGCTCCCTTGCCAATCGACTTTTGCCAGTTCTCGATCTTCAAACGAGGCTGATATTGCGAATCGGGAAAAAAAACTCGATCAATCGCAAATCAACCTGTTCGTTCAATAATTTCCACAGGGTTTACTCTCCGGCGTCCTGGGATGGTTCGTCCTTGGAGGGGTGCCTTGCCCAAACCTCTTTCATGTCACTTGATTTGGTAACTAATTCCAATCAGGCTGCCGTAAATACTGCATCCTGCGTGCCAGTAAATTCAATTGCAAAACAGAGCCAAGATCTACGAGGCCTAGTTGAGCGGGCAAAATCGATCTGGTGCGACCATGTCATCGGTGGACCCACATGCAAGTGACTTGTAACACCCTATTTGTTTTTATATTTTCAAAAATGGAAAAATGAATTTTTGGGAATAAATAAATGGGTAAAATAAATATTTTTATGAAAAGGGAGTTGAAACATGGTAGAAACTTGTTTGAGCATTCATGCTGGTGCATATTTTCATATTGTGGTGTTTGAATTCGATTTGAATTTCAAAATATGTTTGAAAATATATTTGAAAAGGGTTTAAATAAATGAAAACCATTTTTCTTTCTCTCCCCTCACCTTCCTGGCATTTTGGCTCGCGCAGCAACCGGCAGCCCGTTCCCCGCCTCCGCTCGGCCTGCTCCGCTCTCCTCCGTGCGGCCCGCTCCTCCCTTGCTCCATCTTGGGCCGCCAGGCCAGGCCCATCAAGGCGCTGCGTCCGCGTCCGCGCGCTTTGCGCTCTCCCCTCTCCGTCGCTGACAGGCAGGCCCCACCCCATCTTCGTCCTCCTCCGACCGGGACGCGAACGCGAGCCCGACACCGACCGCGCGACCCATGCCTCCCCGTCCACGCCCGGTTGCACCCTTGACCCCAGGCTATTTAAGCCTTTAACCCGCACCCGCGACCCCTATCCGAACCCTAACGGCTGCCGCCTTCGCTTCGAGTCAAAGCAGCGCCGCCGAAACCCTAGCCGCCGCCAATTCTCTGCCAAAACTCGAAATTGGCCGCCGTCCTCGGGTAATCCTCGACATCTATTGGTCGGCAAGCTCTGCCTTGATCCCCTGAGCGTCTTGGAGTTGTTCTTCTGGTTAAATTTCATCTAACCCGTGCCGCCGTCGTGCGCAGTCTGCCGCCGTCCGCCGCTTCGAGCCGCACGCCGTCCTCGCATCGCCTTGACCTCCATCGACCTGCCAGGTGAGCGCGGTGTAAGCTCCTTTATCGTTTGGTACCAGCCACGGTGTAAATGGTGGCCGGCATCGTGGTCTGTGTGAACGCCGGCGAGTTTTTCTCGTCGCCGGCGATGTCCGCCGCCGTGTCGGCCGTCTTCCCCGGCGAGGCCGATCGTCTCGATCGATGTGAGCCGTTCATCGTGAAACGGACGGCCAGAAACAGTCCGTTGCGGAAAACCCCTCGGAGTTCTGGGTAATCTATTAAGAGCCCTTGGCGTTTTCATCTAGATACGTTTTCCCCACTGGGAAGCGTAATTTCTGCTTAACAGATCCATAATACGTTTTGTCCACTGGAAAGCGTATTTTCCTTGTAACAGCTTCTAGAATACGTTTTCTTTTCTAGAAAACGTATTTTTCCTTTTCAGTTTCAGAATACGCTTTTATCTATTTACAGTTTTGCCATTATTTTTAAAGGCTTATAACTTTCACGTTTTAACTCCGATTTGGTCCGTTCAAATTTCGTTAGATTTATAATTTCATATTCTACGCAGTGGTGCTACTGTTGAAGTATTTTGGGAACTTTATATTTTTTGTCTATATTTAAAGTATTTATTTGTCTATAAAAAATCTTTAAAAATTCATAACTTCGCCGTTATAACTCCGTTTTCGGTGAACTTGACGTCTGTGTGATTGTAGAAGCGAGTAGAATAGTTTTATAAACTTTTTATTCTATTTTGATGAGATTGATGTACTGTTCCTCTAATAGCTCTTTGTTTACTTCGTGTATGTATGCTCGATTGGATTGTCTGGTGTTGATTGTTAATGTCGAGTTTAGACGGTGAGGTTTTTGCTGAGCAAAGCTACTTTGAGGATCAGCAAGATTAGCAGGACTTTGTGAATCAAGGCAAGTATAGCATGGATCATCCTTGTTACCTATTCACTATAAATAACAATTCATATGCATGTGTCTGTTTGATGACCTAGAGATTATAACTACCTTTGAATCCTGATTCCTTGAACCTTTTGGGTTGCATTGGGTAGTTATGATGCTAGTGCTCTAATGGTCATGATCTTATAACTTGATGTGTGTTATGTTTTTAACAAAAACGATGACTTTTAACAAACATGGACTTCTGTATGTAAATGATTTATCATGGAGAATCCGTACAGCTGTGAGGGCTATATGGCTCTGGCTCTAGTCACTTGTAGGCCCTTTTCTAGCTGGTTAGTGGTCTAGAAGTTGGGCTATAGGACTGCCTCTGTCCTTATGAGTATAGCCGAGAAGGATTGTGCCATATTAGAAGGGGGGTTTCTACACACAACGTATTTCCATATCTCTGATTGGTTAGGAGAACCTATAGGAGGCTTTATATGTTTTGTGGTGGTTTGGAAGTTATAAGTCCACTCAGTTGCAAAACATGACTCATAGTGAAAGTGTACACCTCTGATTAGAGTTTAAATCAATATATTGTCCGTGCCCTTCGGTTAGGGCGGCCTTGACACATTTACAAAAGATAATGGTTCTCAAATTGTTAATGTGTGCATCTTAATGTCGTTTTTGCTACACACTGGTTAATGTTATTTTGATCATGAGTATATGGGAAGTTTCACTACCTTGATGCTATGCTTCAATATGATTAACTTATAAAAGCTAAATGCAGTCAAATCGTGTCAGCTTATTTGAGCCTCATCAACCCATGTTATGCTTGTTGAGTACGGTTGTGTACTTACGCTTGCTTTACTTTTAATTTTAGAAAATCCCGGATGGGTAACAGATGAAGGTTGAAATGAAAGCTATCGTGATGAGTACTAGGCTTGGTGTTCACCAGTTGACGTGTCCCTGTGTGGAGCTTCCGCAATAAAGATATCTTAGTTATATATTGTTTATGCGCAATACTCTGTAATAAATATTGGTTCGCTATGTAATAAACAGGGTGATGATACTCTTTGTAATTTGTCATCCTATATGTGCAACTGTTCCTAGGACGCATATAAGGCTATTTATGCATTCTACTTTTATCCTTAAAAGTGGAGTGTGACAAGTTGGTATCAAAGTCGTGTTGACTGTAGGACGCAAGCCTAGATAGAATGGTCGTTCTTTCTCCTTTGCTTCACTAGTTTCATGCTTCTTAACTTTAACCTTGTTATTTTCTCAATTTTTATGCTCTTATACTTAATCTATTGAGAAAATCTTGACTCCACTCTAACTCATGTCTAAATCTTGTAGATGCCTCCTTATACTCGCCGCATGCATGCTGCTGCGTATCGTGATCTGTTCACCCACCTAGAGACTAGGAAAGCTATTCCGCCGTCACCAACCTCGGTGCCTACATCACCTCAAGTAGAAGAAGAACCAATGGAAGCTTCTGAAGAAGAAGAGCTGGAAACAGTTCAAGATGATGGTCAATCTCCACCGCCATCTGCTGGTGGTTCTGCTAGAGGAGGTGGACCGCACGCTCCTATGGGATGGACTGTGAATATCTCTCGTGTACCAGAGTGCAACACCAGATCGCATATACGACTCATGAAGCTTCTTCGTGACTACTATGCTGATTGGGACCCCGCTGTGCAGTACACTTATTTCCAACACACCCATCCATTGGAAGGTACTTACTGGGAGACAAATGTGGCTATATGTTCCCCAGGAGGGATGCAGAACTCTTACAATATAGAGATGATTTATGAGCATCTTAGTCCTAGCCCAACTCAAGAGGATGGCATTGAGGGTGTTGCTTTTACAGCCTGGATTGCTCTCCGTGGCCATCGCTTTGGGAATATGCGAGATGATGAATTTCGCTATTTGCCTTGCGCTGACCATAGAATGGAGGATGGATGAGGTATGAAGAGTCCTCAAGATTTGCCACCTGAGTCACGGGAACTGGCACACTTTGCGTGTGACATGATGCTCAAGCATCAGCGCATGGTGAGCACGGTGGAGCAGCTGGAGCAGAAGCTTAAGGAGAAGCAAAAAGAAATTGATAGGCTCAGAACCATGACTGGACAACCAAAGATTTATGAATGGCTGGACCATGAGCTTCGACCTTAGTTTGAAAACCCTTATGTATTAGGCACGTTATTAGTATCGTGAGTCAAGTTAGTCGTGTCATTCTAGTGTGTGTGAACCTTGAGTGCTTGATGATTTATGATTATGTAATATTGATGATTTGGATTTTTATGTGAGTGCTGGAGCTTTGTGGGCATGTCCGCAAGTTCCTTAGTTAAGTATATTAAGGTTAAAGTTTGAATAAAATTAAGTTTGGGTTGGTTTATCCTGTCTCCATCCTTGCTGTTTTTTTGAGCAACCTATGATATTTTGGGTATATCTCGAAATTGGTTTATCCAATGAGTATGAGATTTTTCTGGGTATAATTAGACTTCTTTATCTAACAATTCCCATAAGAATCATGTCTATATCAGTTCTGAGTTGGAAGTTATGCATGCCGCAATCTGATGTTCAGTGCTGTCTGGAATTTCTGAATAGTTTCTGTTGTTTAATTAATTCAATGACTTAGATGAGAGAATCTGGTAATATTGTCTGAACAGAAGTTGTAGAGAATTTCTTAACCTTTCCAACCATGTATAGAATGTCCCTTTTTGACATTTGGATCTCGAGTTATGACTGTTTCTCTCTACTGCTAAAATTGAAGATCGCTCAGAAATTTTCAGTTTTGCAATCCTTATTTTTATATAAGTGATTTGTATCCTGAAACTCTCTAAGCTTTGATTTTTGGTTGGTATACAAATGGCTTCTTGGGGTGGAAGAGGTAACCGTGCTAGAGGCCGTGGTGCTGGACATGTTACAAATGAGGAAATGAGAGAGGCACAAATGCAGCTGATGCAGTTAATAGCAGTTCAGAATGTACTTTGTCCATTAAAGCTTTAAAAAAAATAGAAGTTGACAGAACGATTGTAACACCATCTGCAAAACACTTGAAAAAAGGAGATATGAATGCAGGAGTTACTAAACCTTTGATTCTTGATGCTAGTAATGACGAGGTCGTCGTAGATGATGACCTACTCGCTCATTTGATCAAGGATGTGTCGGAGGTGGATTTTGAGGACATGGACCCAGACACAAAATTATGTGATCTGAAGGCCACTGCCTGAAAATCGAAATCTAACTCGAGAAAATGTAAGATCCAAAAAAGGATCATAAATAAATCCTAGTTTATCAATGAAAGGTTTCTTTTGGAATAGCAGAGGTTTATCGGACCTAGCTAAATTCTGATATATTTCAGAGGCAGTAAAGGACAATAGTATAGATTTTGTTGCTATCATGGAAACAGGAAAGCAAGACATGTCAAAGACGAACTTGGCACGACTCTCAGGAGGTGCGAACTTCGTTTGGCATTGCCTTCCACCTTGTGGTAGATCTGGCGGAATCCTACTTGGAGTCAATACAAAAATGCTACACCTTTCCTTGATTGTAGAAGGGGAGTTTTAGATTAAATTCCATTTATGCAACAAGGTAGATAATTTTAAATGGATTCTTATGGCACTCTATGGTCTAGCCCAGGACGATTTTAAATCGGCCTTTTTAGCTGAACTAGTTAGAGCATGCCAACAAAATCCTTTACCCACATTAATTGGTGGAGATTTTAATATTTTGAGATCTAGCAAAGACAAAAATAATGACAAATACGTTGCCCGTTGGCCTTTCCTGTTCAATGCTGTTACTGACAGTTTTGATATTAGGGAAATTGATTTAACGGGTTGATAATTTACTTGGGCCAATTCACTGCCTAAACCCACATATGAGAGATTGGATAGGGCTCTTATGTCAACTGAATGGGAGTTTAAGTATCCTTTAGTCTCATTATAGGCTTTGGATAGGGGAGTGTCGGACCACACACCCCTACTCTTAGATACGGGAACACCAGCCTTTCTGGGGAATGGAAAATAGTTCAAACTTGAACTAAGTTGGTTCACCCATGAGGATTTCAATGATCGAGTTATTGAAATTTGGAATAGGCCGGTGAAAGGTAGGAATTCGGTCCAACGATGGAACAATAAGTGTAGTGCCTTACGGAGGCACTTACGTGGATGGGCTTCCCATTTGAGTGGAGTTTATAAGAAAAAAAGGTTGAACTTCAATCAATAATTAATGACCTAGATATTACTGCGGAGGTCAGGGATTTGACTGAACCTGAATAAGAAAATCTTGCTCAATCTCGGGATCAATTGACCAAACTACTTAGAGAAGAGAAAATCAAGTACTATCAGAGGGCCAAGGTAAAAGATGTCCTTTTGGGAGATAACAATACTAGATATTTCCAAATGGTCGCCAATGGTAAACATAAAAAAAGAGAATATTTTCCCTTGATTATGAAAATAGAATTGTTGAGGGTCAGGCAAACCTAAAAGCCTATATCACTAGGTTTTATAAGGATCTTTTTGGAGAACCTGAGGCAAATTTCTTTACTCTAGAGGAGGATAGGATCTTTGATATTCCTTGATATTCCTCAGGTTACACAGATTGAGAATGATGTTCTGACCGCTCGCTTCACTGAGCGAGAAGTGCAAGAAGCGATTTTTAATATGGAACATAATAAAGCACCTGGTCCAGATGGTTTTCCAGCTGAATTTTATCATAAATTCTGGAATACCATCAAAGGGGATCTAATGCAAATGTTCCATGACTTATATGTTGGGGATTTATCGCTCTTTAGTTTGAACTTTGGGGTAATTACCCTTATCCCAAAAGTCCAAGAAGCGAACGTGATTCAACAATATTGACCGATCTGTCTGGTTAATACGAGCTTCAAAATTTGCACTAAAGTTGCAACCAATAGGTTAAATTCAGTGGCAGACCATGTTATTAGTCCAACTCAAACATCGTTTATGTGAGGACGAAACATTCTTGAGGGTGTTGTCATCTTGCATGAGATTGTTCATGAGCTACATCGAAAGAAACAGAGTAGGGTAATTCTCAAGATAGATTTTGAAAAGGCGTATGATAAAGTTAAATGGCCCTTTCTCTTTCAAGCACTACGAATGAAAGGGTTTTCACCCAAGTGGATAAGTTGGGTTAAAGCTTTCATTTCGGGTGGGAGTGTAGCAATTAATGTTAATGATGATGTCGGACCTTTCTTTCAAACTAGAAAAGGTCTTCGACAGGGTGATCCTTTATCCCCATTGCTCTTTAACATTGTAGTAGATATGCTAGCTATTCTTATGAATAGGGCCAAAGTGAACGGGCAAATTAGTGGAGTAGTGCCCCATCTCATCGATGATGGTTTATCTATTCTACAATACGCGGATGATACAATTCTTTTTATGGATCATGACCTTGAGAAAGCTCGAAACATGAAGCTGCTTCTTTGTGCTTTTGAGCAAATATCGGGTTTAAGAATCAATTTTCATAAGAGTGAATTATTCATTTTTGGAAATGCCCAAGATCACCTTGATCAATACGTCGAGATGTTTGGTTGTAAGTCTGGTGATTTTTCAATTCAGTATTTGGGAATTCCTATACATTATAGGAAGCTTAGGAATGCTGAGTGGAGGAAAGTTGAGGAACGCTTTGAGAAGCGATTGAGTAGTTGGAAAGAAAAACATCTTTCAATTGGGGGACGCTTAACATTGATAAATTCAGTGCTTAGTAGCCTACCAATGTACATGATATCCTTCTTTGCTTTACCAATACAAGTACAAAAGAAATTGGATTATTTTCGATCTAGATTTTACTGGCAAGGTGATGAGCAAAAAAAGAAATATCGTTTAGTTAAATGGAGCATATTATGTCAGCCTAAAGACCAAGGAGGTCTTGGAATTCAGGATCTGCATATTAAAAATATTGCTCTACTTAGTAAATGGTTATTCAAGTTACTTACCATAGAGGGGACTTGGCAACAATTACTCTGTAATAAATATGTAGGATCGAAACCATTAATTCAAGCGGAATGGAAAAATGGAGACTTACATTTCTGGTTTAGTCTTATGAAGGTGAAGCGAGATTTTTTTCGCTTTGGACCTTCATTGTAAAGGATGGAACACAAGTACATTTTTGGGAGGACAAATGGCTTGGGAATTCTTCTCTTCAGGAACAGTACTCATGTCTTTACAACATTACTAGACCGAAACATGTTACTATTGCAGAGGTCCTTTCTGGCCCATCACCAAATCTATCTTGGTGAAGAGATCTCATTGGTCCTAAATTAGTAGCGTGGAATAATTTGTTGCCTCGTATTGCTAATGTACAGTTGACGGATGAACAAGATGAGTTTTACTGGAATTTACATCCAAATGGAAAATTCTCGGTGAAATCATACTACCAAGCGTTATTACATATTGACATACCAAACATTAATAAGCACATTTGGAAATTAAAAGCCCCACTAAAGATAAAAATTTTCCTGTGGTACTTACAACGAGGAGTTATTTTGACTAAGGATAACCTAATAAAGCACAATTGGCAAGGTAGTAAAACTTGTTGCTTTTGTCACAAAGAAGAGACAATTAAGCACTTGTTTTTTGACTGCCGGTTTGCCTACTCAGTTTGGTCTTTTATTCAAGTGGCAATAGGTCTTTTAAAACCCCACAGTATAGGTCATATGTTTAATGGCTGGCTAAGAGGTGTCAACAAAGATGTCAAGCTTTTACTCCTACTAGGAGGAGCAGCGACATGTTGGTCTATTTGGCTTAGCAGGAATGATATTATTTTTAAAAAGAAAAAAATTGTTTATCCTGTGCAGGTTATCTATTTTGTTACCCACTGGCTACGTACTTGGGCTATTTTGCAGAAGCCAGATTTGTAGGATACAGTTGTAGCGGTATCACAACAGTTGACGTAGGTGGCCAAGGATTTTTTCTCCCAGGCACATGGGTGGCGGTCTAGTCTACGAATTGATAGTCACTAGAATGTGGTAGTCTTGTTCTCTCTCATTTGGCTGTGTGCCTCATGATAGGCAGAGGCTGGAAGTTGCCTCTCTGGCTTTGTATCAACTCGATGTATTTCTTATGAGGTTTTAATAAAAGCTTCCTTTATAAAAAAAAGAAGCTGAACACCCCAGAGATAAAGCTTGCTACAATCCTGCATATTTACGACCACAGAGGAGAACATCCAAATCCATCCAAAGCAAAAGATAAATTTAGAAGCTATTATGTGGTCATTCAAGGTGCCTTCTAGGCAGATGTGCCCTCCAGAGTAGCTCCTGGGTTTGTTACGTGGCAACATTACACTAAATTATTTGTGGTCAATCTTTTATCTTACTCATGTTTAATCTTGATCCAAAGTAGCTTCTAAGAATTCTGTGGTTATCAAGAATGATAAGGAAAACACTAACCTTAAAACAAAAACCATATCCCTAAAGGCTAAAACTTAGCTTATACATATAACCCAACATTCTAGGATTACTAGCTTCTGAGCCTATAGTTGTGTGCAGGAAACATTAGACAGTTATACATGTTACATGTAGCATGCCAAATAAAGGGAGCGTTCATACTTCTTGATAAAAGAGTTTGATCCTAAAATGGCATTATTGCTTCTAAGGAAAGTCTATATCTCCTACACAACTGGACTCATCGTGTCATGTATTTAATAATATAATTAGTGTGAAGGAAGTGAATGTTGGGTGAAGAATCACACAAACATCAAAAACAAAATGAAAACATTCGATTGCGTGTTCTTATTTCATCATGAACAGTACAGAGTGTGTCAGAGGGTATTTATAGGCATGGGCCCCCTGGCTCCGCAATTACACAGAATTACAGCTCTTTTTGTCCTATACATTTTTTAACTAAATAGAAGGAAAGTGAAGTGCAAGTTTACACTTCGCTATACTAAATTCTATCCTATTCGTAACTTGAATCTTCACACTTCTTTCCAATCTCTTCGCTCATCAAAACTTAGTCTTCAGATCAAACTCCTTTGTTCCTTGAAATCTCATACAGCGAAGTTGGATTGCCAACTTCGCTCATCTTGAATGTGCGTCTTCTTTGTCCTCTAGTTTTGCCTGAAATATAAAGTTAGTTCGCGGAGCCCAAAGTTCCCTTGCGGAGCTCTTGGAAAGTTGAGTTAGTGTGCGAAGCCCAACTTTTTCCAGCGAAGCCCATATTTATACTCCGCTTTAAACTCTGGATTCTTGCGAATCATTCCCGACTTGAAACCTGGTTTTTTGTTTTGCCAAAGTTTGTGACCTTTAAAGTTTGCTGGCGAAGTTGTTCCCCAACAACAGCTCCTCGCGGATAGAGGCCTACTCCAAAGGTCTGTGATCAGTGAAGTTTCGAAAAAACTTTGCCCATGTGGAAGAACCGCCTAAGTAATATGGCCCACATGCACCTGTCATTGTCTCAAAAGATCTCCGACGGCTATGCATGTGTTCCATACAACTTAATAAGTCTGTTGGGAAACCCGAAGAACCACGATTTTCCAAACAGGATCGGTCGTCATTAGAGACATTGCAGTATTACAATATTTTTATACAATAAATAATATACATCAGAGTAAAGTGCGGAAGTTTTACAATAACATAAGTTTACAAACCATTAAGTTTCAAACCTTACAAACCTTTAAGTTGTAATATTGCAAACCATATAGCAGTGGGTAGCATTATATAACATTATTGCAACCACAAAAGCGAAGCGCCCTGCCCAGGGGCCAACCATTCTACTCGTCATCCTTGCCTCGAAGGATAGTCATGCAACATGGTGCGAGGCACACATGTGCATGAGATGAACCTGCAACAAGGGTTCAACAAACCCTGAGTACAAAAGTACTCAACAAGACTGACTCGACAAAAAGAAGGGTGAAAGACTTAGGAATGCAGGCCAGATAGGACAAGGTAAGGCTTTGCAAAGAATCAAGTCTTTTGCAGAAAAGCTCGATTGATGTGAGTCCTTAACTTCAATGTTTTAACCTTTCATTGTTGTAACAGAAGGTAAGTGATCCTAATCTAGCTTGGTTACAGCAGATCAAGATAATTCATCACAACTTCATTTCAATTCTCCTTCTGATTCTCAGATTCTTTCATTCTTAACTATGATGCAGGTTAGGTGATCATGTCTCCTTAACCGAGGAGCAGCGACAATTCAAACTAATTTACCCAGCTAGGGATCCCTAACCACAATCTATTCTGACCTAGGATCTTCTACAACCAGACGTGGTTTCTGCGCCACCCGAGAGTACAGTACACCACCATCCTACGGCAACCTAGATGCTTCCATCCATCTCAGATCCATAAGGTGGGTACATGCTACCCTCGCCATCTCGCCACTCCCAGTGCATAGGCTCACTGTTCTGAGGAATAGAAAATCCTAAGCCAAAACTTTCCTCGTAAGGTATGTGGTCAGTTGCAAGTCTTGAACCACAGACGACCCTACAATGAATAGTCCTTAACTGACAAGTCAGAATCACTACACGGAACTCCATTTCTGTGCAAGCTCCCAACCGATCTCAAGTTCATTATTCAACATCATAAGTCATCAGTATTGTCAATCCTCTAAGCTTTCGAAATAGTTCGTTTTGAAAGCCTATCTTATTAAGCATAAGCAGCATATCTAAACGTTTTTTGAAAATAAAACAGGTATCAAGGATGATCTCAAAGTAACATGACAGATAATGCATCAATTAGGTTATCACACAACTCCTATCACCTAATGCAACAGATCATAAGCATAAGTGATGGAAACTTTATAAAAATAAGGATAGGGTTTAAATGCATCCGGGGCTTACCTTGATTAGCAGCGTAGACAGTCATAGACTCAGGCTCGGGATCAGTACCACAGATATCAAAACCTCCCTCCTGGACTGGCTCTTCCTTCAGGATACGATCAGCAAGAAAACCCTCCTCGTTCACGGGGACTACACAATAATGACATGCTTCAATATGATGGAATGATAAACATGATGCTTACGATGATATAACAAGATTAAGAATTTGAGTACAGCTTTCCTTCATGATAAAGTTGCAAGCTAACAACATAAAGCTAACCCTAATGTAGAATTCATTAAAGTTAACTACTTCATTAAGGAAATTCATTAAACAAATAATTAAATATTAATTACACCCTAATGACATGATTAAGGATTAACTCAAACAATTAACTTAAATGCCAAAGGTCATTAAGATTAATGACCTAAGGCCATCAAACCATTACCAAAGTCAAACAATGTAACAGAACCGCCCAATTTATACGAGCTCAAGTACGAAATTAACTGATAATCCGGTAATTTGCATATTTGAACCCATATAAACCCGGTAGTCTAAAAAATTTCGAGGGATCTCAAACTTTTTCAATGTACAACCAAGATCGTACTAATTTAGTAACTACAGTCCACATGTTACATAAAATTCATACATAAATTTAATTTATCGGAGTTTACACAAGATTATTTTAACACCTTTTTAATAAAAGAATAGCGAAAGAAAGATATTTTAAAAACACCCACACTTTATATTTTATTTAAATACAGTGCCAGTTTATAGTCAAATCCAACAAAAGCATCTGAGATGAGCTATAAGAGATGACCTTGCCCATGGTCTAATTCTCCCATAGTGGGATACAAAGTCCATGTTGTCGCCACAGCAAAATAGGCTCATGATCTGCAACAAGTGGGAATAAAACCATGAGTACGAGAATGTACTCAGCGAGACATACCCGTCATAAATCAAAAATAAATAGACACCAAGGATCATGTAAGGCTATCTTTGGTGGAGCTGGCTTAACTCATTTTGCACAAAAGCCTTAAGTAACTAAGAGTAAACCATTTTATTTATTAGCATCAAGTTAATAATTATTAACCTGCCATCTATGTTTGCACCTGTGCTAATCAAGCAATTGAGTAGAGAATTACATAATCATAGCAGGTTTACCATCAGCTATCTTATGAAGCATCATTAACCATCCAAGCAATTTAATGTTTTCAAGTATGGAGATACTCCCGTCAAGCTTCTCACTATCTAGGAGACGATGGAAATTCGAATCGATTACTACACAGCTGGCGAAATATTCCTAACACTCTCTCGGTAAGCCCCGCTAAGGGTAACTGTAGAACACCGTTCATACAACTCAGGAATCACGGATCCAAGCAGCGCCTCACTCCCATGGGGGTCACCAAACCAGGTCAGGAATTTTAACTCACCTGATATAGGACTTACGGACATGGTCCTCATCTGGGTACCACCATGCCACTGGACTTACAGACATGACGGCTAGTATGTACATACCACCCCAGTAGTGAGCACTTGATACTCCTCGATTTTGGGCCTGAGTTGAGCTACTAGACTTCACGGCGGATAACCTCAGATCCAGCCAGCTAAGTGCTAGGCACTGTTCAACATGACCAAGAAAGGCTCCATTCCTTGTAGGTGATTAATCAGCACGACGATTCGCTTCACTAACAAGGTTGGCCGACCTTGTAGATTACACGCCTTGTCTTGCCGTTGATTTACATACACATGGTTATCTTTCACGATAGCAATATATAGCCAACCGTGATCTGGTATCTCCTACATCTCGCGGGTGATAAGTAATCGCCTGACTTCTACCGTTTATAGAATTGCTAAGCAGCTACAACGATTCAGTATCTCAATAGGGTTCCAGGTGTATGTTACTGGCCAAGGAGAGATATATGCATCAAGGGTTTCATCCAACTCCTATACTTAATGCAACAATACATAAATAACATTTATATAGTTATTACTTAATAAAATAGGAGACTTAGAATGCTCCGGGGCTTGCCTAGATAACTTAATAACACATTAAGTTAGTAGGCTCCAACTTCAGTGGACGATCACCCATCATCTTCAAGATAGTCACTAGGACACCATCTCATGGTTTGGCTTCAATGGCCTTCCGTCGATCCATCAACGTTCAATGTTCCTAGATGATATGCATGGATGCGATGCATGCTTAAGTGTAATAAACATAATAACAATATTATAAACATGAAGAACAAGTAACACGCCGAAGGGTGAACTAGGGCAATTAGTCGTTCGAGGTTCTACTCTCATCTCGCTTTTGGGAAACTATACGTAATTAATGATGTATGTTTTAGTATGATGAGCTCATGGCATGATGCATACTAAGATATAACTACCACATAAATATCACATGCTCAGGTTTAATACTTTAATAATTACGAAAAAGATGAAACTTAATCATAAACAAGCATATAGGCACAAGATAAATATAAAACTTCACATATTCTGAAATCACATAGTCATATTAGGTGTTAATATTATATAGCAACATCATACAAAGGTAAAGGAATCACATTTTCTATTTACAATTATAAATTATTTAATAAGCAATAAACAAGATAAATCAAAAGATAAAGCATTTTAATATCCAATGACCACAAAAGTTTTACTACAACACACACATAGCATCAGAAACATCTCATCCAAATTTTAAGACATTTAGAGCTACACAGCATGAGATATGAATTTCCCTCTTTTCAAACATAAATAAAAGGCATAAAACATAACTAATTATTTTTCTATAAAACATGGCATTTTTCATATTTTTAATAAAAATTAGGCATCACAAGGAACACAACAAAATTTAGTTCACCAATAACGGAGTTACCAAACTCCAGCTATGAATTTTTGAAGTTTGAGAAAAGCTGTTACAAACAGGTCCTTGGGGCACTATTCGCCTGAGTCTCTGTCTGTGCACTTAGGCCCCTGGCTTTGGCTGAATTTGAACCCGAGGTCCCTCGCACGAATGGAAACAGAGGAGGTTACTGAACCCGCCGTTCCCGGCCGACGAGGGCTCACCGGAGACCACGGAGTGGCGGAAAAGCTGCGTGGAGGCGAGGTGCACCCACCAGTGCTCACCTTGCATCTCGCGGATGTCTGTGGCGGCCTGGCCACACGCGCCAGCGGCGCACTGATGTGCAGCCCCGGCGGCGGCCACCTCCAGCGGCGAATGAGGCCGGGAAAGAGGCGACAAGGAGGCAGCGTGTACTGGGCAAGGTGGTTCCGCGGCTGTTTTTGGCGGAGATGGAGCAGAGCTCGGGGTTGACAGTGAGGTGCTCGCGGCGGCGCGAGGCGACGGCGACGGCGTTCCGACGCTTCCGGTGCCCAATTACAAAAATTGGTGAGTCGATCACGATCGTGGTGTTAAGGCAAAGCTAAAATGCAAGAGAAAGCAACGCGATACTCACCAGAGTGAGCTGGCGGCGGCGAAGTGCTCGCGGCAGCACGACGACTGGCCACGAGGAAGAGGGCAGTGCCACAGTTGATTCCGATGTCGCGGCGACACGCGAATTTGTTCAAATGAGACACAAGGAAGTGGAGAAGCTACATGCAGGACAGGACAGATGGAAGCGAAGCAAGTGAGGTGAATTTCGCCGGTGAGATGAGGGCGGTCGGCGGTGACAGGAAAGAAGAAAAAGAGGACAGATGGTCGGCGTCGGTCTTATAGGGCCAGGGACGGGGTGGCGAGGTGGCAGGCGAGTTCGCAACGTCGCCCAGCTGGTCAATCGCAGGTGAGCACTCGAAGGTGCTCGGCCTTACCACGGCGACGTCGGCGCCATTGAGAGCGAGAGAGGAGGAGAAAGAAAACACGGCAATAGTACTGTAGCAGTGACGTCATCAATGTTCTTTTCTCAAATTACTTTAGAATTTGTATGGAAACTTAAAAATCTCCAAAAATATCATTTGCATAACTTTTCAAACCAAACATTTTTCATATACAAAGTTTTCCCAAATTATGCATAATTTTTGAATCATGGTTTTAAAATCAAAAAGAGACAAATGTTGGAAAATTGTATTTTCAAATTCATTTGAAATTCTTTTGGATACTTGAAAAACTTTGAATACCTTAATTGTAGCTCTTGTCAAAATCTACAAACCATATTTTGAGAGTATCTCAAAATTATTTATAGATTTTGAAATATATAAGAGGGGATAAAATAAGCTTTGAATTTGAATTTGAATTTCAAACTTTACCACAATCATTATGCAAATGGCAAAAAAGAATGCATGGTGCTTATGCTCATGTATTACAATGCGATTTAATAAGCATAACACTGGGGTGTTACAAACTACCTATAGGGATTAAGGTTAACTAAGAGATTAACTAATTAAACTAATTAATTAAGGAAAAATTAACCTAAAAATAAAAGTTGTCTAAATGATCCCAAAATTGTATTTTAGATAGATCATAGCATAATTAGATGGCAAAACAATTTTCAGAATTATTTGACAAGTAAATAAATTACAAAAATTCATTGAAGATTCATTTATTAATTAATTGGCCTAATTAATTAACATAACAAATATGATCAAAATTGACATCTCATATTTTTCCTAGATCAAACTCATGATAAGGAGCAGACATAAAAATTTTCATAATTTTTTGAGTAATATATTATTTACTATGAATTTCCAAATAAAATAGCATTTAAATGAATTTCTAAAATGAATAAAAAGAAAATCCTTTTTCCTCCCCGGGTTGACCACGACAACGGCAGGGTTGACCGCGGCGATTTTCACTGGC
Organism: Bothriochloa decipiens; assembly: GCA_023333625.1. Lineage (NCBI taxonomy): Eukaryota > Viridiplantae > Streptophyta > Magnoliopsida > Poales > Poaceae > Bothriochloa > Bothriochloa decipiens. The sequence goes on along the minus strand of CM041647.1, from coordinate 39,286,765 downwards.
GATGAGGTTCCCGGCGGTTGGACTTGGCCCTACACGCTCAGCACAGCGAGGCGAACTCAGCGAGGTAGCTAACGCGGAGGCGGAGCGGCAGCAACACCCACGCCGGCGGCCATGGCGGCGAGGCGGCAGAGCTCACTGGAGCTTTGCTGGCGATGGCGAGGTGGTTAGAACTAATCAATGATTATGACTTGGAAATATATTACCATCCTAGTAAAGCAAATGTAGTTGCTGATGCACTTAGTCGAAAAAGTCATTGTCATTGTTTAACAGTGAAGCCTTTGGATATCTCTATATGTCATGACATAGAAAAGATGGGTATAGAGATGGTGGAACAAGGAAGTTTGTTTAACATTACTGTTGAGTCAACCCTCAAAGATTAAATTATTGCTGCTCAGAGAAGTAATAAAGGAATTAAGCATATCAAAAAGAAAGTTAGAAATAAAAAGGTCTCTTGTTTTACCATTGATGAAGCAGATGTCTTATGGTATAAGAATCGTCTAGTCATACCAAAAGTTCCCGAGCTACATCAAAAGATCCTAGATGAAGCACATCTCTCAAAATTTTCTATTCACCCAGGAAGTAATAAGGTGTATCATGATTTAAAACAGAGATTTTGGTGGACCAAGATGAAGATTGAAATTGCTAAGTATGTGGCTCAATGTGATACCTGTCAGAGAGTCAAAGCTGTGCATTTGAAGTCAACGGGAGAACTTCAATCATTACCCATTCCATCTGGGTCTACCCAAGACAGCCAGAGGTTTTGACTCCAAGACAGCCAGAGGTTTTGACTCCATCTGGGTCATAGTGGATCGTCTCACAAAATCTACACATTTTATTCCAGTTCAAAATATATATCCAGTTATACGGTATGCCTAATTATATTTTGAGCGCATCATAAGTCTTCATGGGGTACCAAAGACCATTGTTTCCAATAGAGGCATGCAGTTTGTCTCCCAATTTTGGAAACACTTGCATGATTCATTAGGTACTGATCTTTTACATAGTACAGCTTACCATCCTCAAACAGGGGGTCAGACTGAAAGAGTTAATCAGATACTTGAAGACATGTTAATGGCTTGTGTTCTTAATTTTTTAGAAAAATGGGATGAGTGTTTACCTTTAGTAGAGTTTTCTTACAACAATAGTTACCAAGAAAGTATGAAGATGGCACCATTTGAAGCATTGTATGGCCGTAGATGTAGAACCCCATTGAACTGGTCAGAACCCAGAGAAAGAAGGTTCTTCAAAGTTGATCTTGTAAAAGAAACAGAAGAAAGGTTAAGCAGATACAGCAAAATTGAAAGCGGCCCAGTCTCGTCAGAAGAGTTATGCGGACAAAAGGCGTCGACCATTGAGGTTCAATAAAGGAGATTATGTATATTTAAAGGTGTCACCCTTGAAGGGAGTTACTCGGTTTGGAGTCAAAGGCAAGCTAACACCTCGTTACATTGGACCATTTTAGATTTTGGCACAAATTGGGAAGGTATCATATCGTTTACAACTACCTGAACAATTGTCAGTTGTACACAATGTATTCCATGTATCACAACTCAAGAAGTGTCTTCATGTGCCAGATAAGGTTGTTGATGTTGAAAGTATTGAACTTGAACCTGACTTGACTTACTCTGAGTATCCAATTCGAGTTTTGGATCAGAAGGACCATGTCACTAGAAGTAGAACGATCAATTGGTACAAGATACAATGGGATCAATATTCAGAAGAAGAAGCTACTTGGGAATCGGAAGATTATCTGTTAGAGAATTTCCCAGAGTTCTATGCTTCCATCTAAGTTACAATTTTCTCTATGAGTTACAACTAGTCTAATGTGAGTGGTAAAACCCCTTTTTCCTTATGTACTTAGTTGCAGTGTGTTTCCTTGACACATTTCCTTTTCCATTACTTTACTCAAGGCTTTAAATCTCGGGACGAGATTTCTTTAAGGGGGAAGGGCTGTAACACCCCTGGTGTTATATCAACTAAAACCTGCCATGTCATCATATGCATTGCAAAACATTCATGTTTAGGTCAACCTTGATATGCATCAACTAAAATAAGTTTGCATTTCATAGGTTGCTTGTGTTTATGAAATGTTGTGTCACATGAAATCATAAAACCTAATTTCGAATGTCATCCAAAATACTTAGTTTATATTCTATGTACTTGAGGTGTAAACTATTTTTACACTAGTGTCAAGCATATTATATGAATCTAAGTATAACCCCTAAAAATGATTTCCATATTTGAAGTTGAATTTGGATTTCAAAGCTTATTCCCAAGTCTTGCAATTCAAATTTAAATTCAAATTAGAAAGCTATAAAATGTTTTTTAAAAGTCAACTTGGTCAACCAAGGGTACTATTGGGTCATGGACCCAAAATTGTCCTTGGATGATGTTTGTGATCACTAATGACCAACCAATTAAATTAGAAAACAAATCGAGTTTGTTTTCGCTTCTGAAAACCCTAATTTTTAGACCCTGTTTTACCCCTTTTCCATATTTTAAAATCTATATAGAATTTGGAGATACTCTAAAAAGATGATTTGTAGATCTTGACAAGAGCTACAAGTTTGGTATTCAAAGTTTTTCAAGTTTCCAAAAAGAATTTCAAAAAAATTTGAAAATACAGTTTTCTAGCATTTGTCCCCTTTTGATTTTAAAACCATAATTCAAAAATTATACATAATTTGAGAAAACTTTGTATTTGAAAAAGGTTTCATTTAAAAAGTTGAGAATTTCATAGTTTTGAAGATTTTTAAATTTTATTAAAAAATTAAAAGTAATTTCAAATATTTGTTTCTAGGGTTTTCTTTCCCTTTTGAATTTGAATTCAAATTTCAAAAACTAAGAAAAATTTGAAAATTCTTGTTAAATGAAAAATGTAGCTCTTGAAAAATCATGCAGACCATATTTTTGGATATTTTTAAGTTCTTATGTAAAATCTAGAGTAATTTGCAAATGTTACCAAGTGACATCATCAATTCCCCCTCTGTTCCTCACCGTCGCCGTGGCCGTCGCGCACATGCCGGCGTCCGCCGGGGCCGTCGAGCGCCTTCTCACACCCGCGCGTGCAGCTGACGGCGTGGACGACTTCGTGAAGCCGCCAGCTACCTCTCCATCTCCATTCTGCTCTATATATAGGTGCGGCCGGCCGTCGTCGTCTTCTTTTTCTTCCCTGCTGCCACCGCCGACGATCGTCCTCCGCCGGCAAAATTTGCCACCATCGATCCATCTCTGCCCACTTGCTCTTGCCAACAGATTCTCCTTGTCCTTGCACTCCGTTTGAGTTCACTCTTGATAGCTCTCGCTGCCCGAATCGCCCAGGCAGCCGCCTTCTTCTTCGCGATCGGCAGCAAGGCCGCCGTGAAATCGCCGTTGTGCACCGCCTGCTCCGGTGAATATTTAGTTTCATTATCTACGTTTCTAGACAAGCCTTGATTCCTTGGTCATGGTCGGCTCTTTGGTTTGTGCAGCGCATCACCGGAGTTGCCAAAACGCCGTCGTTTTCACCGGCTCACACCGCCGCCATCACCGCCGCCGTCCGTAGCTCGCCTCCGACCGCCCTCCGAGCCAGCTAGCTTGCGCGTCAAACCTGTGGTGAGCTCCTTGTTACTCCTGTGCCGTTAGTTTGGTCTGAGTCGCGCTGTAACAGCCGACCGCCGTGGCTCGGCACCGGCATGGCCTTGCCAGTGCTGCCGCGCGCGTAGCCGTCTGGGCTAGGGACAAGGAATAGCTTCATCTTCTGGCTCAACATGTTCGCGTTGATGTCCTGCACCTGCCCATGCATTAGCCATCGCCAGAGAAGCCTCCGGTGAGCCTTGCCGCCGTGCCCGAGCTCCGCCGTGCCGCCATGGCCCCCGGCGAGCCTGCTGCTCTTGCTCCGCTGCTTTATTAGCTACCCTAATCGACTTGCCGTGCCAAGTTGAGCGTGTAGGGATGAACCCCATTGCCTTAGACCTCGCCGCCGGCGAGATATCTCTAGTCAAAATCCAGTCGCTGTCGGGAAAAATTTTCCCTTTTCCTTTTTCTTTTTTAGAAAATGATTTAAATGTAATTTTCTTCCATAATTCATAGTAATTCATGTATAACTTCAAAAATTCTGAAAATTTTTGGGTATGCTCCTTATGATGTTCTCTACCTAAGAAAAATATGAAATGCCAAAATTGAGTAATCTTTGCATAAGTTAAAATTAGTCCTTTTAATTGAAAAATGCATCTTCTTTGATTTTTAATAAATAAAATAATTGATTTTTATTTCTAAAAATTGTTTTGCCATCTAATTAGACCAAGATCTTTTTAAAATAAAATTTTGAGCTCAATTAGACAACTTTACTTTTATGCCTTTATTTTATACTTTTAATTACTTAGTTAACCCCTTTAATCATGTTTAATCATTATAGGGTTGTTTGACTTTGGGATTGATTGATGACCTCGGATCATTAACCGTAATGACCCTTGGCACTTTAATTAATTATTTGCACTTACCTGGATCATGCCATTAGGGTTTAATCAACGTTATTTCATGCGTTTAATGAACTTCTTTATTAAATAGTTAACCCTAACGAACTTAGTAAGTAAGTTTTGCTGGCTTGCAACTTTATCATGAAGAAAAGTTGTACTCAAGCCCTTAACTGATCATGCATCCATCGAGCATCATGTTAACTATTCTATCATGTTGAAGCATATCATTTTATCGTATAGTTTCCATTAACGGAGAATTTAACGTTGTCGCACCAGATCCCAAGGAAGAGCAAACTCAGGAGTTGGGAGTTGATTCAGAGCTCGAGACCGTCTACCCCAAATACCAAGGCAAGCCACAGATGCATTTAAAACCTTTCCTTGAATTTTATAAAGTTTTTATCACTTCAAGTATGAAATGTTGCATTAAGTAATAGGAGTTGAGTGATGACCCACCAATTGCATTACCTGTCTTATTTCCATATCCCTTGTTACCTATTAGTTGGAAAATGCGTAGTAATGCTTAGTCCTGCTTATTTAGTTAGGTTTTTAAAGAATAAAAGAATGAAAAAGATGAGAATGGCTTTGTTTGTGGAAACATGATGATAGTTAATAAATCGAGTCCGGACGGGTAACTTGCATTGGGAATGGAGTCCCTCTGTAGTGTTTCTGTTTGTTGATGCCCTAGGTCCCGTTCGATGGTGAATCGGTGATATCGAGAAATTAGAAAATCCACATGCATGAAGTGATATACAGTGGGCCAGAGTCCCCACGTATGTCATGGAGTGACATATTGTGGGCCAGAGTCCCCACATATGTCATAGTGTGTTATACTGTGGGTTTATGTTCCCATGTATATCGGTACACTGGGTCTAAATGCGTACGTGTATCATGTGGTGATATATGGCTGCGGTTGTTATCTCGGTATATCTGTGATCTGGTATGCATCGGAGTTAGAGACTCTGGTATCCCAGTGATCTAGGTCCCAGCTGGGTATAAAAATGGATTCGAATCGCTGTTGCTTCTCGAAGAAGAAGACTCGATCGGTGTTCATCATCGTAGTAATAACTTGAATGATGGTTAAGATTTATGAATGGAGTTGGTTGGTAATCTTGAGCTAGAGCAAGACAACTTTACTTTTTGTCAAGCTTTTCTGCAAAAATTTCTTATCCCTTGTAAGCCTTACCTTGTCCCTCTAGCTTGCATTTCCTAAGTCTTCACCCCTCTTTTTCATCGGGTCAGTCTTGTTGAGTACCTTTGTACTCAGGGTTTGTTGAACCCTTGTTGCAGGTGAGTCCCATGGGCAGGAGTCGTTTGCATCCTGCTGCATGACAGTCGTTGCGGAGAGTGACGACAAGTAGGATATTTGGCTCTTGGGCAGAGCTTATCGCCTGGTATTGTAATAAAGTTATCTATCGCTACTCCACTACTATTATGGTTTGTACAATTTAAACTTATGGTTTGTAAGGTTTGAAACTAAACGGTTTGTAAACTTATGTTATATTAATCCTTCCACTATTTTACTCTGAGTTATCTTATTTGTATAAAACTATTATAATACTGCAATGTCTCTTTGTAATGATTGATCCTGCTTGGAGAATCACGGATGATTCAGGATTTACCCGACAGACCTTTTAAGTTCCATAACACATTCATGGTTATTTGGAGTCTATTAGACAATAATAATGCATGTGGGCCATATGATTTAGGAGGTTCTGCCACATGCGAGGTGGCGCATTTGAGTCTAGCGGATGCGCGAAAGCGATGAGAAGCTATTGATTGAGATAATGGGGGCGGATCACGCTTGGACGAGTTAGTAGCGAGCGACAGAGCGACGGCAATGGCGGTAGCAGAGGAAGCAGAAGAAGAAAATGATGACGGCTCTCCCTCCCTTATGCTGCGGTGCAACGAAGGCGAGGCCGACACGCAGGTGAGGATGTTTCCAGCGCGGGCACGAGCTGGCAAGCTCCAGCAAGCCGGCATGGGCGCGGTGGACACGGCGTCGCCGGTGAACAGCGTGGGAGGAAGGGGATGCTGACGTCAGTGGCACTGTAGCAACTAAGATCTTTCACAAAATAGCAAAATACTCCCTGATTTTAAATATAACTTGAAAGACTCCCAATCTATAGAATGCTCAAAATTTGATGCTCTACAACTTTCTCAAAAGGAAAATTTTTAGATTCTCAGTGGAAATTACTTTTGATTTTTATACAAAACTTGAAAATATTCAAATCTATGAAATGTATAACTTTTCAAACCAAACATTTTCCATATACAAAGTTTTCTCAAATTATGCATAAATTTTAAAATACGAATTTGAAATCAAAAGGGGACAAGTGTTGAAAAACTGTATTTTCAAATTAATTTGAAATTCTTTGTTGAAACTTGAAAACTTTGAATACTAGTATTGTACGTATCAAAAAGATCTACAAAAATTCTTCTTGAAGCGACCCAAAATTCTTTGCAATTTTGTGATAGACAAAAGGAGGTAAGTTAGGGTTTTATAGAAATCTGAATTTTGAATGGAATTTTGAGCTTGATTTGTTTTCTACCTTAATTGGTTGGTCATTAATGATCACAAACATCATCCAAAGGTACTTTTAGGTCAAGGACCAATGTCACCCTTGGTTTACCAAGTTGACTTTTGAAATTTATTTTAATTAAACCTCCAATTGAATTTAAATTTAAATAACAAGACTTAGAGTAAGCTTAGGGATTGAAATTCAACTTCAACTTGGATTTCCATTTTAGATGTTGGACTTGGATTTATACACCATGCTTGACACTAGTGTAAACACAATTTACACCTCAAAGTACATAGAGCATAAATCAAGTATTTTGAGAGACATTCAAAACTAGGGTTTTATCATTTCATGTCACACATTTCAAGAACTCAATCAACCTATGAAATGTAAATTTGTTTTAGTTGATGCACATCAAGGTTGACTTAAGAATGAATGCTTTGGAATACATATGATGACATGGCAGGTTTTAGTTTCCATAACATCAGAGATGTTACAGCCCAGCAAACGTCGTCCAAACTTTGGAGTTGGCCGTTAGTGTTTTTAACGTTATTTTTGAATCTAACGGCTAGTTTGACTTGACGGGGTTATGTGGTCGTTAAATTGACGGATTGCTTATAAATAGCGGTGCCCCGTGTTGGATCTTAACTTTTTTGAAAGTGGGGAAACTCTGCCAAAATTTTTCTTCAACCTAAAGTTGAAATTTTTGACCCTTGTTGCTTTGCAGAGAATTTCGTCTATGATATTTCTTTGGTTCTTGGAGGATTTTGAAGGTAGTTTTTGCGAAGACGCTTTTGGGTTTTTGTTTTTCCGTTTTCCCTTGTTAACTTTTTTTTCTCTTGTAGATGTCTTCTCAAGAAAAGGTCGAAGTTACTTCGCAAGAGGACTTGGATAGATCTCAGTCTGGCGATGCAAGTGGTGATGAGGGCCTGAGTGATGTGTCTGCATCTTTAGATGACTTGGTTAAAGATGATGAAGGTCGTACTTTGACGTTTGGCAAGTCTCTTATGACCAAGGTTGAATTGGATAAAATGGTGAAGCGTAACATGGTGGTTCTAGATTAGGTTCGCCTTCCGCCCGAAGGAGAGGTGAATCCGAAGCCTAAGCCAAATGAATGCATAGTTTATCGTGACTTGTTTTCCGCTGGGCTTTAGATTCCTTGTTGTGACTTTCTGGAAGAAGTGCTTAAGGCATTCAACATTGGAATGCATCACTTTCTGGAAGAAGTGCTTAAGGCATTCAACATTGGAATGCATCACTTGACCTAAATTCAATTGTCAGACTATCTCAATTTGTTTGAGATGCATTGTCAATTTAAAAACAAGACGTAGATGGCCATGTCATTACAAAGTATTTTGCTTGTTGCACCTTTAAATTTGCTCGCAATGCGGTGCAAGTTGCACCTGCTATCAAAAACAAGTGGGATGATGATTGGCATTGATATTGGTTTTATCACTTGGTAGCTATTGTTGAAGAGAAAGATCCTGCTACTAAGAAGTTCATAAATAAATATCCTTTGGCTGCAAAGATGAAAATTGAGGATTTCAACTTTAGTCCTGACTTTCCTGCTACCTTGATTTCAAGGACAAGCGTAAAAGCTTATAAACTACTGCGTCTTTGTAATGCACCAGAGATATGGCCGAAGAGTATGTTGCAGCTTGGATCTGGCCACTTCGTAAGGTGTGGGAGTTCCTTCGGTTTCATCAGAAAGTTGTTCGCCGAAAAAATTATAAATTTCCTAATCAGGACTTTGCTCGTCCCTCCAAATTTGATTCTGACGAAGAATTTGTTGAAAGTGTGGAGCTTAGGGTCAAGGATTTGCTTGGCAATTACTTGAAGAGTGAAAAGGATGCTATTGATAAAATTCTTGGTAAAGATTACAAGAGGTTGAACATGGTTTTTTCTGTTGCCAAAGTTAAATATGGAGAGAGGCCTCCCCTGCCAACAGTCGAAAGGGCAAAGATGTTGTTCAAATGCACTTTGCTCTAAGCCTCTAACCACCTTTCCACTCCTTGTGCTAGGATGCCATTTGTAGTACAATAGCTTTGAACCATTCAAATGTTGTCTGGACAACCAATGCTTACCATTGAAATTTGTATCTCTTGTTGTAAAATTTGTGGCCTGAACCAAATAGTTGCTTTGCAGGTGGATGTCTATTTTTTGGTTGAGAAGTTGAAGATTACTAACTTCTTTGATCATGTTGGCACAAATCACATGATTTGGGGTTAGTTTTTCATTCCATTAGCCTTGCCACCAACCATGGCAGGATTAGGTACATATAGATAACTTCCTTGGTCCTGAAGAGAGGATTACATCATATTCTAGAGATGCTAAAGCAGATGCTAAAAGTAATATAAGATAAGGTGCTGGCACAAAAGCCACCAACAACTACTCTAGATAGGTATCCTAAGTACATAAGCACTACTTATGCCTTCAAACAATAATCAAAGAGGTCACCCTAAACCAATTGATGAGAAGATGAATCAGAACGGGGACTCAATGGACACTATGATTGGGAGGATATTCAATAACATATCCTATCCAAAATCTACCTGCATTCAGTTGCAGGAAGTCTACACCCCATATGATCTTGACAAGATCCAGGAAACTGATAAGCTTGTCATAGAGGAGCTTACAAAGCTTTCATAACTCAAGCATGCTTACATATAAAAACATCCTAAGCTAGTAGCAGCATCCCCTCAAGATGCACGCTTGTTTTCTGAAATACAAGAGCAGCAGAATTTGTTGAAGACCTACTGCTTCCACCAATCCGAGGAGAATTTACAACTTATCATGTGTGTGAAACACATGCACCTTGCAACCTGATGTAAGCAAGGAACAATGATGCGCCTCCTTGTTCATTAGTACTATTAATGTACTTCTATCTAGTCAAATGTTGATTTCATGTTTTCAGAAGTGCTATTTTAAGAACCCGTGTTATCTGATAACAAATAGCATTCTGTTTACAAAAACAGCATGGTCGCATTCACATTCTGTAGATAGGTATGTGTCGATGCCGATTTACGACCGTGCCAACACACCAGCAGGCTTTGGACGCCCAAGGAGGTTGTCTTCACAACCTACAACGCAGCAAACACGCAGCGTGACCGGCCAAACCGATCTAGAGATCGAAAAGGCTGATATGGAGCTCGTGTATGGCTGAAACGACCTCAGAACCACCTCTGGAAGGATCCGTCGGGAGGGAGCACGTGAGGGATCTCTTAGGACTAGCAAGGCCGCCTAAGATGCCAACCAATCTTGTGGAGAGAAGGGCCAGACAGAAGGTAGAGAGGTTGAGGAGAGAAAAGGGGGTAAAAGAGTTGGATAGATTGTTTTTGATCAATTGATTGGATGGGATCAATCGGCCATGTACCCCTTATTTTATAGGGGGTAGGGGTGGTCTTATCCCATTGGAAAACCAATGTGGTACTATTAATTTATCCAAGTTTTCCTTAGATTGGGCTAAACACTATCATGGGCCTATTTAATTAACATGGGCCCAATTTGAGTGTCAACATATGCCCCCTGTTTTCAAGTGAACGATGCATGAACTTGAAAACACCTGTCAAGATACAACTGACCAACACGATACCCATCACATCGGCTGACCAGCGACTAAGGGCGATGTATACATCGGCCATTTTTATGCTGAGGGCGATACATGTATCGGCCATTGCTTGGTAGAGCACTTAGGCATCTTGCCAGACACTTAGAAAGTATTTTTTGAGATACCTCCAGTTGATTGCCTTCAGGAGAGGCTCACCTTTCAGCATTTCCAGCAAGTATGAGTTCCCGAAGATGACTCTAACCACTCTTAAAGGACCCTTCCAATTGGGTGACCATTTGCCAAATTTGCCGCTCTTCGATCCAATAGGAAGTATAGTTTGCCAAACTAGATCTCCCACTTGAAACGACTTGCTTTGAACCTTCTTGTTATAAGCCCTTGCAACATGCACTTTGTCCTTTTCAATCTCTTTGAGAGCTTGCAACCTTTTATCTGTCACTTCATCCACATTGTCCATCATTAGATCATGGTACACAACAGGAGATAAATCATTTTGTTTAGCAAATCTGTATGCACTCAAGTTCACTTCGACAGGCAACATGGCTTCTTGACCATAGACTAGCTCAAAAGGAGTCACTTTTGTAGCACCATGCTTTGATGTGAGATACGCCCACAAAGCTTTTGACAAAGTTTCATGCCATCTTCTTGGTTGTTCCTCAATCTTTTTCTTGATGAGCTTGATTAGAGTCTAGTTACTAGCTTCAGCTAGGCCATTAGCTTGAGCATAGTATGGAGATGAGTTGACCAACTTGATCTTATGGGATTCAGCAAACTTCTTAACTTCTTTGGACATAAAGGAAGTCCCTTGATCCGTAGTTAATGACTGTGGAGTGCTGAATCTATGAATAATATGCTCAGTGATGAACTCAATAACCTTCTTATGAGTGATATTCTTCAAAGGAACCGCTTCACACCACTTAGTGAAATAATCAGTGGCAACCAGAATGAATTGATGCCCCTTTGAAGACGAGGGATGAATTTGGCCAATGAAATCTAGCTCCCAACCTCTAAATGTCCATGGCTTCATAATAGGATGGAGTTCTACAGCAGGCACCATCTGAATATTACCGAACCGTTGGCACTCATCACATCCTTTGTAGTAATGAAAACAATCGACCATCATAGTGGGCCAATAGAAACCAGCCCTCCTTAGCAACCACTTCATCTTCGGGGCCGATTGATGCGTACTACATATCCCTTCATGGACTTCTCCCATTGCCACCTTTGCATCATCAGATCCTAGGCACTTGAGCAATAAATCATCAGCAGTTCTTCGATAGAGCTTGTCATGCCGAATAATATACTTGAATGCACTTCTTCGCACGCTCTTATCAACTTTAGCACTACGATCCTGCAAATATTTAATTAAGGGAGTCCTTCAATCCTCCAAATCAGCATGAGAATTGGACTGATTTAGAGCGCCATTAGGCGAATCAGCAGCAGCACCTGTAGTAGAGTTGGCTAGGCCGACTATGGTAGTCAGCTTAGTCGACTGGGCTGCCTAGTCAGTAGACCCAGCTAGGCCAACCTGGTGACACGTCTTAGCCATTTGATGGCCGGCTAGGCTGACTGTAACAGTCGGCCAGGCTGGTTTGTCCAGACCTGCACAGAAAAAATGATCACCTTGATGCATTGGCTTTTCTTGAATATGAAAATTACTCCCACTGACGTCAAAGCCTGATGCTTGTTGAGCTAACATGTTGGCCTTCTGATTTTCATGTCTTGAGATATGCCAAATTTTAAATTCGGCAATTTTAGAGATAAGGTCAAGACAAGTATTAAGAGAAGCTCGAAGTGATCCATCTAAACATTAAAATTCACCAGCAACCTGCTGCACCACCAGCAATGAATCACCATAGGCTTCAACATGCTGCACCTCCATAGAAGTTAACATGATCAACCCAAATATAAGAGCTTGATATTCGGTTTGATTGTTAGTACATTAAAACTCCAATCGGCTTGACATCCCTGTCTCAACATTATTAGGAGAAACAAGAATAATACCAACACCTTGGCCATCTTTACAAACCGATCCATCAAAATATAGCTTTCACGGGGTGTAAGTAAGATAATTGACTTCAACATCAAGATCAATACCATGCTCAATAATAAAATCAGCAAGAACTTGACCTCTTATGGATTTCAATGTTTCATAAGTCAAGTCATATTCAATTAAAGAGTATGACCATTTGCCCAACCTTCCACTAAGGATTGGCCGATATAGCATATGCTTGATAATATCGGCCTGGCATGCTACAACACATGTACTTGATAAAAGATAATGTCTCATATTGCTACATGCAAAGTACAGTGATAAGCATAGTTTCTCAATATGGGCATACCTTGTCTCGGGATCAAGAAGACGATGACCAAGATAAGCAATAACATACTCCTTCCCTTCATCTTCTTGAGTCATAACAGCCCCAACGATTTTCTCTTCGGCAGCAATATAAAGTTTAAACGGAACTCCTCTTCTAGGTGCACGAAGAATGGGCGGCGATGATAGATACTCCTTTATCTCCTCAAACGCTGCTTGTTGACTTGCCCCCCAAGTGAATTCAGATTCATCCTTCAACTTGAGTGTAAGAATAAAAGGAATAATCTTATCGGACAGATTGGCAATAAACCTCCTCAAGTAGTTCACCTTCCCTAAGAATTTCTACACATCCTTTTTGCATGTAGGTGGTTGAACATTCTTGATCTTCTCAATCCTCTTGGGATCAACTTTTATGCCTTTATCATGAATAATAAAACCTAGAAACTTCCCAGCCGATACTCCAAAAGCACACTTGAGTGGATTCATCTTTAAACCATAGCGGCACATCCTTTCAAAAGCAAGACGCAAATCGGCTAAATGAGATTTATGGGCAGCCGATTTAATCATAATATCATCAATGTAAACTTCCATAATCACCCCAATTAGATCATGAAAAATCAAGTTCATTGCTCTTTGATAAGTTGCTCCCGCATTCTTCAAACCAAAGGTCATAACAATCCACTCAAACAAACCAACAAAGCCAAGACAAATGAAAGCCATCTTTGATGTGTCTTCCTCTACCATGAAAATTTGATTGTATCCAGCATTACCATCAAGAAAGCTAATCACTCTAAGTCCAGAAGCATCATTGATCAACATGTCGGCTATAGGCATAGGATATTCATCTTTGGGAGTGGCTCTATTAAGATCTCTAAAATCAACACAGACTCTGATCTTACAGAATCCTTCTTCTCAACAGGCACAATATTAGAAACCCACTCCGCATATTGGCATGGACGAATGAATTTAGCTTGCAACAACCTATTGATCGCCTCCTTAATTCGGTCATGAATGGCCGAATTGAAGCGTCGTGGATGTTGCTTGAAAGATCTAAACCCATCCTTGATTTTGAGCCGATGCTCCACAAGATCTTGGCTCAATCCTGGCATCTCTGTATAATTCCATACAAAACAATCAGAATATTCCTTGAGAAGCATGATTAACTCAGCTTTGTAATCGGCTTTCAAGTTTTTTATTGACAAACGTCGGCCATGGCGTGGAGCCATCCCCAATATCAACCTGTTCTAAAGAGTCAGCCGACGTGAAACCTTGGCCCAACTTATTGAGCTCATCAAAGTCATCAATAGCTTCACAGGCATCGGTCTTTTCAGCCCGATACTGTTCAACACGACGCTTTAACCATTCAACATTATCCATTGATTACATGATGGTGCTAAGCCGATTGTCAATCGGCTTAAGTGAAATAGGAACAAAGCCTTGTCTAGTGAAACTTACAAAATCATACTCAGACAAGTCTCTACCTGACAAGCAACCAAAAGCACCATGCCCCCCAGCTTCACAAGCATCGGTTGTGGCAACTTCAACCGATGAATCAACATGGATGACCTCAATGGAATATCCCACCTATTGAATGAGAAATTAATGCAAGCTGGATGGCACACACTCATTAGCATGAATCCAATCACACCCAAGTATCACATTGTAGCTCCCTTTGATGCCATCAACGAAGAAAGCTATAACCAAAGTCTTGCTCCCGATGGTCAACTCAACGTTAGCAATACCTCTAGCTGGAATTGGGGCTTCACTACCAACACCTGTGATGGTCATGTTGGTCTTCACTAACTTCTTGTCGTTGTTACCAAGCTTCTTGTATAGTGAGTATGGCATGATGTTCACAATAGCACCACTGTCCACTAGCATGCTATGAACTGGCATCCCGTTGATGTGACCTTTCAGGTGGAGTGGCCTAAGATGATCCACCCGCACTACTGGCTTCTTGAATACGACATCTTCAATGGCAAACACCAATTCTGCTATTGGTGGATCTTCTTCATCATGGCTGATCACATAGTAGTCAGAAGAGAAATATACTACGTTCACATCTCCATGCGGTGGTGACGGCTCATCGTCCACTATCTCCTCTTTCGGCACCTCTGGAGCCTCCTACCCACCATATCAGCAACAATAGTGGCAAAGACCTCAGGTGAGTCTCCAAGATCTCCAGAACCTGCAAGAATCGATACAGGAGCCTCAGAAGACACCATAGCCGATTTGGGAGTTACCAGGACAGAAACAGCAGATATAATCAGCCTGGCCGACTCCTCAATCGGCCTAGTCGATCTAGTCAGCTTAGCTGACTCACCAGTCGGCTTAGTCGACTTCTGACCTGCCTGATCAGCGTCGGGGGTGGAGGCCGGCTTAGCTGGCTCTGGAGCCGGCTTAGCCGACTCAGTCGGCCTGGCTGGTTCTGGGGCCGGCTTAGCTGTCTAAGCAGGGGCAGCAGTTGCAACGACGGTCTTCCTTGGAATCTCTTGAGGGCTTTCTGATACAAGTGGGCCCTTGACGATCCCAAGAGCTTCCTTCTTCAATTTCTTTTGCCGAGCGTGCTGTAATTTTTGCCTTTGAGTTTTATCCAACCCTCGTGGACACCACTTGGGTTGAGTGTACTTGGGGTCCCTTGGCGGCTTATCTTGCTCTTGAACTCTAACAACTTTTTCAATAGTTTCTTTTTGCTTGTTTACTGGATCTTCAATCACAATCGTCTTGTTGTCATTTAAAACAAGAACTGACATCGAGCCGATTATGACACTAGGAACATATACAGGTTTTTTGGACACCTCAACCTTCTTCGGCACGTACACTTGCTGCGTAGGAGCTTCCTTAATTTCTTGAGGAGCTTCAACCTGCATATCAACCACCTTCTCTTGATTTACTCCGCTAGAGCCCGATTGACTGCCCAATCGGCTAAAGACAGAAGATTTTGAAGATTGACCAGCAACATCTCCCAACCTTTGAAACACAGGAGCCTGAGGATATGGCACCCACACCCCACGTGGTCCCCATTGTGGCATTGGTATAACTGGTGGGGCTGGAGCCACTGGAGGTCCCCAACGCGACACACGAGGACGAATAACCTGCAAGGAAGAATCAGCTGGTGGAGTCATTGCCATTTGTTTGTTCTTATTTTCTTCACGCTTCGGCGGTGTAGACTCCCTTTATGGGCCGATTCTCAGAATCGGCCTTTTGTTTCTTGTACTTCACCATAAGTCGATCAAAAGTACAAAGTGGCTTCACCATAGGTGGCTTGACTTTCTGCTCTTTCTCCTTCTAAACACCAATCTCTGATTTCTTGGGAATAAACGTGCGAATCACATGGACACTAGAAGTGGAACTGCCTGGAGGAGGGGAGCCAGCTTGGCCGACTGGAGTAGTCGGCATAGTCGTTTGGCTGGACCTGGCCAGGCTAACTGAGTCAGTCGGCTTAGCCGGCTCTGGCTGGCCTGTGCTGGACCCGGCTAGGCTGAGTGGGGCAGTCGGCTTAGGCATCTCGGAGTCAGCCTGGCTGACTGGAACAGTCAGCCTAGCCGGCCTCTGCAGCGCCGTGCGCGTCTCATACCATCTTTGCCTTCTCAAAGCTTCCGCTAATCCAGTGGTGATTGTAAGCTTGTTTTTGCCTTCCTGATCCTTCTCCAACACCACTTGTCGCCCTGAATTCTTTTGAACATTCGGTGCAACACGCGGTTCGCCGACAGTGATGTTCTTGCCTTTAGCTTTGCCGGCTTGCTCTGGTCAGATCAAGATTGCTGGACTTCCTACTTCAACTGTGTTCATGTGTGCAGGAAAAGGATTCTTGTTGATCTCCATGTCAGAAAAACTCAATCGGCCCTCATTATGCGCCGATTGGACCTGTCGACGGAAAACATTACAATCATTAGTTGCATGAGAATAAGAGTTATTGTATTTGCAATAAGTGCGTCTCTTAATCTCATCTGCAGAAGGCAAAGTATAATGAATTCTAATGTATCCGATTTTGAGTAATCATCAAAAATCCAATCACATTTAGAAATATCAAAAGTAAACTTTACTTCCTCACTTCGATTCTTTTGAATCGGTTTGACAGAAGGACAAGTAACATGTTTATTCTCCGCTGGCCATCTAATTTTAGCAGCCAACGTCTCCTTACTTTCATCATCCGAATCATCTGAGAAAGCACCAAGAGCATGTGTATTCGAATGATATGTCTTATGTTCACGAGAGTCTTTAAGGCGCGATTCCCAGAAAACGGCCCTCTCCATAAAATGATTCATGTTAGCAAAATGAACATTCTTAAGTTTTTATTTGATTTTATAATTTAAGCCATTAAAACATATATCAACAAGATCTCTTTTAGAAATACTTAAATGAAAGCATCTATTCTTGATATCTCTAGCTTTATTGAAAAACTCAAGCACTGTTTCATCACGAGTTTGTCTAACAGCACTAAGATGTGATAATCTAGTTTCTTGGGCTCCGGTATAAAAATGTTTATGAAACTTTTCTTCTAACTCAACCCAAAAACCAATACATGGTGGTGGTAAATTAACAAACCATGAAAAAGCAGTTCCAGTCAATGATAAAGAGAAATTATGAATTTTCATATAATCGAGACTAGCAGCTTCTCCTAATTGAGCAAGATAAATATGGACATATTCCATGGTGGATTTATTACCACTACCACTAAACTTTTGAAAGTTAGGTATCTTTCACATAGGAGGATTTCGCATGAAATCAATTGCAGAAGGGTATGGCTTAGTGCTCATATTTTGTGCAGTTTTAAAGTGAACACCAAAACTTTCTTCAAGATTTTTAGTAAAATCCTTCTTGAATTGGCTCAATATATCATGAATTTTAGCGAAAGCACTTCCCTGCGCATATTCAAGCATAGGATTTGGACTAGGAGACTTCGGTGGGTTGGGTAAAACAGTGTTGCCCCTCGAAGCTTTAGATGCTTCATAATTGGTTCGCAATTGACCTGATTTTTGAACACCCCCTACTGCACTAGTACTAGTATGACCAGTTTTATCAGCAGAAGGAACCGAAGAAACCAATTTTAGTTTACTAGTGTCGCTAACAGATGATTGATTTTAAAAAAACCTTGAGGCATGCCAAATTCAGGTTGGGATAAGACACCCGATTGGTTAGAAATGGTTGTCTTTCCTTTAATTTTATTTAGCCTATTAGCTATCTTTCCTAACGAGGTTTCCATAGCTTCTCGAAATTGAGAACCACTATCAGATATCATCTTAGCAACATAAGCTTGCGTAATGAGAACTTCATCATACTTAGGGGTGTTGTCTTGAGGATTTACCTGCTTAAATGATGAAGTACCCAAGATTTCAGCAATGTTTGGCGCCTTAAATTGCACCACCTTGTCATGCCAGCCCTTGGAGCAACCTTGAAGGAAAGCCCTCTGAAGTTTCTGCATGTTAGCTTGAAATTGTGCTTGCAATTCTAGCGTGAGCTCCTGCACGGACATGGGATTGATCATGTTTCCACTATGAACGTCGCTTGCGTCCTTCGTTGCATCCCCATCTACACCCATGTCGCCGGTAGATTGATATGTCAATTTACACCTCGAGTTCCCCATCGGAGTTGCCAAAAAGTATGTTGACACCGATTTGCGACCGTGCCAACACACCAGCGGGCTTTGGACGCCCAAGGAGGTTGTCTTCACAACCTACAACGCAGCAAACATGCAGCGTGATTGGCCAAACCGATCTAGAGATTGAAAAGGCCGATGTGGAGCTCGTGTATAGCTGAAACGACCTCAGAACCACCTCCGGAAGTATCATCGGGACAGAGCACGTGAGGGATCTCTTAGGATTAGCAAGGCCTCCTAAGATGCCAACCAATCTCGTGGAGAGAAGGGCCGGATAGCAGGTAGAGAGGTTGAGGAGAAAAAAGGGGTAAAAAAGTTGGATAGATTGGTTTTTGATCGATTGATTGGATAGGATCAATCGGCCATGTACCCCTTATTTTATAGGGGATAGGGGTGGTCTTATCCCGTTAAAAAACCAATGTGGTATTATTAATTTGTCCAAGTTCTTCTTAGATTAGGCTAAATATTATCATAGCCCTATTTAATTAATATGAGTCTAATTTAAGTGGGATCTTAGCCGACGCAGATGCCCCGCCGCCTTGGGCTCACTCTTCACGGTCTCGCCTGTCCGGCAGTTGGACACCGTCACACCGCTAGGTTGTTGACTTCTGCTGTCGCCTCCACACTCTGCCATCTTTCAATTGCAGACCGCAGGGTGTTTTTTTTCCAAATGTGCTTTGAGATTTGTGACCGCACGTGTCAGATTACAGAGGTCTCTTTTTTTTGTATGCGAGAGGGCCAGCCCTGCATAATGCCGAACTGGGCCGGCCCATGTTGCGGAAGCTGCAGAGGTCGGGATTTTTTATTATTTTTAATTTTTTTAAAAAAAATTACAAATTTAATTTTTTGTTTCGAAATATGACAGAACTAATCGCCCACAGTGGGCGTTTTTTAAAAAACGCCCACTGTGTGGGCGTTATATGTGACGTGGCACAGGGCTGGCTGCCGCCGGTGTTGGCTTTTGCGGGCGGCCCACTGGGGCCCAAAAAACGCCCACTGCGTGGGCCTTTTTTGGTGGCCAGGGGGCCGCCTGCAAAAGTACGCGCTATTTTGCGGGCGGGCCTCGGAGCAGCTAAAAAACGCCCACACAGTGGGCGTTTTTTGGGCTCCGCATATATATACCCAGCCCCCTCTTCAGATTTTCATTATATTCATTAAATTTTCCAGAAAAAAGAAAGAGGAGAGGAGGGAGAGGAAGGAAGTAAACGGCGAAGCCCTGTCAGTTTGAGACCTCGGCTTTTAGGTAAGTTTCTCATACATTACAAGTCTGTTGTTATGCATTAGTAAAATATAATGTGCACTAGAGTTGTTTAGTTTTTAATTGACTCTGGGTAGATCTGTGAGTAGTATGTATATTAGATCTATAAATAATGATGTTAGAGCATTGCAGTTCATGTTAGAAATAATGATGTTTCTTCTATGCTTTAAACAATGGATTGCATGATTTAAAATGTGACGAATATCATATTTTCTCTGAATAGATATATTTAGGGTTTAGGAATAATGATGTTTATGCTATGCTTTAAACAATGGATTGCATGATTTGAAATGTGACGAATATCGTATTTTCTCTGAATAGATATGTTTAGGGTTTAGGGTTTAGGGTGTAGGGTTTCGGAATAATGATGTTTATGCTATGCTTTAAACAATGGATTGCATGATTTGAAATGTGACGAATATCATATTTTCTCTGAATAGATATGTCAACCAAAGTGATGTTTCGGTTGTTCCATGGTAGTGGCACTGTCAGATATGGCCCGTATGGTATAGATCTGTTTGAATTTGGGTCAACACTAAAGGGGATATATAGGCCAGCGGAAGGAAATTTTTGGTCAGTGTGTAACTGGTTAATGAGGGCATTTCATATCAACCCAGAGGTTAACACAATAAAAGTAAATGTAGTAGTCAACCGTGGCAATGAAGAATGCTTCTAGGAATTGATGTCGGTAGATTGCACTGAAACATAGAAATGGTACGTAGAAAATGCATTGCAGCGGGGCTGGGAACCCAGCATTTTCATGGAGGTGCACAATAAAGACAATGCAACTTTGCAAGATGTAGAGGGTACAAGCATGGTTAGGACTGATGCTGAAATGGAAGAGAGAAACGACCGTGCTCAGTAAGGAGAAGAACAGGGACAGGATGTGCTGGAACCAAAAAGAGAAGGAGAAGCCAGTGAGCCGAGAGGCTTGGCAGATGAGGGCGAGAGGATCAACTCCATTGTTCAGGCAATGGAAAACGAAGATGCAGCGAATGAGGAAGTGGAGGGTGATGAATCTTCTGATGAGGAAGGATGCAATGTGAATCCGTGGCAATGGTCTAATAAAGACTTCTCTGGACTTGCTATTTCAGAAGGATACCATGTTCCATGGGAGTATAAGGAGAATGAGGTAATCAAGGGAGTGATGTACGCAGAGAAGGAAGAATTGATGGAGGCAGTCAAGCATTGGGCTGTATCACTGCAAAGGGAGTTCTGGGTAGCAAAGTCCACAAAGTGTGTATATGAAGTTAAGTGCATGAGATCCAGCGATGGTTGTCCGTGGAGGGTGCATGCATTCAAGGGAAAGTGGAAGGATTATTGGAAAGTGTCAATAGTCACTGAGCACAACTGTCACTTGGAAGGTGTAGAGAAGTACCACAGAAACATGACATCTGCATTTATTGCTGCAGAGATGTATTCAGATGTTGTGCATAATCTGGGATACGAGCCAAGGTCAATAATAAGGCATATCGAAGATAAATTCAAATACACCATCTCATATGCTAAGGCGTGGAGGGCAAAACAGAAGATTATCGAGATGACATTTGGTACATTCAAAGCCTCATATGATAATTTACCATCTCTTCTTCAATGCATAGCCGCCAAAAATCCAGGGACATGTACAGATCTTATAACATACCTAACCATGGAGAATGACCGTGCAGTATTGGTCTTGCAACGTGCTTTCTTTGCACTAGGTGCTTGCATCAGGGCATTTGTGCATTGTCGTCCAATACTCTGTAGTGACGGGACATTTCTGACAGGTAAATACAGAGGTCAGATACTAACAGCAATTGCCATGGATGGGAACAATCAAGTTCTACCACTGGCATTCGCTTTTGTGGAGAGCGAGAATACCGATAGTTGGTACTGGTTTCTCAAGCAGGTGAAGGTTAGTATTATTGGTATGAGGCCTGGTGTATGCCTAATTCATGACCGTCACGCTGGCCTTCTTCGGGCAATTGAATATCTGAAGAACGGTGATGCAGAGATGGGATATGGTAAAGATTGGCCAGATGTTCAAAGTCGGTGGTGTATGCGTCACATGGGTGCTAATTTTTACAAGAAGTTTAAGGGCAAGAGTTTGATGGATCTATTCAAGAGGCTGTGCGGACAGAATCAAGAGAGGTTGACTCCGTGTGCCACCGCTTGGAGGGTGGCTTGGCGTTGACAGTGGACGAGCAGCGCACCTCGTACACGCGGATGTGTACGACGCTTAGATCCGTGCTGAGGGATCTGACTTGTCAGACCTTCGATGCAGCGCCTCGAATTCCTGCACTGGCACCTGCAGCACGTCCTCCTGCACCCCAGACCAGAGGTAACTCTGTGTACCCCACCTCATCTACCTATGTTTTTCTAATCTGGATGGCTGTGTGACTTACGACGACACCTTTCACAGCGTTCTCTACGCCGTACCTTCGTTCCTCCAGAGCGAGGTCCTCGGTGCACGGAGCAGAGGCATCCAGGCACTTCACTCATGCTCCACCCAGCGCATCGGCCCATGGTGAGGGTTCCTCCACTCAGGGAGCAGCCTGGGGAGCCTGGCCTTCGCCCCATGGAGTGGGTACCTCCTCTCAGGGAGTAGCCTGGGGAGTCTGGCCTTCGCCCCACGGAGTGGGTACCTCCTCGCAGGGAGCAGCTTCGACGTCGGCCCAGGGGGCCAGCACCTCATCGCAGACCTATCGACTACCTAATGACCCCCCCATTGACGCACCGATCAGCGACGAGGAGGTCGAGATCGGCCCTTCACAGCTTGCAGGAGCACCTCCGCCCTACACGCAGGAGTTATCACAGATGACTCCAGTGCAGCATGTCCGTGCGACTCAAGGTGTTCCACCGGATCGCCACACCTACTCGTCGGGGCACGTGCGACCGAGGAGGCCGAAGAGGGGTAGGGGCAGGGGCAGGGACAGGCTCGGGGACAGTAGTACCCTATATGATGTAATTACTGTCTTGATGTATGATACGTACTATATCTAGAAATCCCCGTCGGTTCCTTATTCGTACCCTTTCAAACACAACTAATACATTCCACAATTATAGGTCCGCTAGGGCGATGAGCTACTAATCCGAATTCATCTAACAAAACGGCCCTAATAATCCGAAACATAACCGGGAAGCAAGTCTTCATCTTCAGAACCACTATCCTCTCCCACAAACTCATTGGTACGGCTACGCTTAGTTGCGTTGGCCTCTTCTTCCTTTTTTTGTAGTAAGCGGCCTCCAAGTCATCGAGGGCTTGGGTGAATGCTTCATCGTACTCCTCTTCTTCCTTTTTTGTAGTAAGCGGCCTCCAAGTCATCGAGGGCTTGGGTGAACGCTTCCTCATACTCCTCGTCCTTGTCGTTCATCGGCATCTCCGCCTCCGCCATCTTCTGCTTCATCTTCGCATCAGCACTCCTCTTTTCGGCCTCCTCCATCTTCTCCCTCGCATGCAAGGATGCTTCCTCTTCTCTCTTCTTTTTCCATGCATCACAGTCTTTCTTCCACCGAGCAGCACTTGGGGTTTGGACACACAATCGTCGGGCATAGTCAACCTGCGCTCGCTTCTGCATCTTAATGTAGTTGTCCACAAGCTGAGTACCAGACCTAAACTTCAGGTCCATTAGTTGCTTTTGCTTCAGTGTATCCATGTATTCCATGCGGTCTTCACCATGGGCAAAAACCTCCCACTTGCATTTCCTAAGGCTCTGTGATCGAACGGAACAATTTAAAGTCAGCAAATACAAAAAGTTTGGATATCAAGTGAGCAACAAGTGGAACAAAAGGACCTCATCGTAATCAACCATATGGCCGCACCAATAGCCTATTCCAAGCTCCGATGGTAGTAGGCCATACTGCGCTTCGACACCACATTTGCACAACACAGGAGGCTTGGGGTAACCACTTTTCTCTTCTTGTCCACCTTCGGCTCGGGCCATTTGTTCTTTGGACCCCACAGCCACTCCCTGAAGTTACACTTCCGCAACAAGGTATACCCACCCTACAATGTAAAATGTTAGTACATGCACAAATACTAAGAAAGCCATGACCGCATATAATTTGCACTTACTCCAGCTGGGTTAGGATATTCGAACTCGTTAGGCCTATCAGAACTTATTACAGAATAATCTCCGCATTTGCAACGAGGCGGAGATTCAAGCCGTCTCAATTGGGCTATTTTCTTCTCCTCGTCTGTCATTGGGGGGGCTCAGGGGGAGGTGCCACCCACCGCTTGAATTGATCGGGTGGATTATGCTTCCCTTTCCACCATTCGTCAAACTGGAGATACCTTGGGTCGAATTTGTCTGGAGTGTCAATCCACTGAAAGAAAAAGCACCGCTCATGGGCCTACAAAACATGATTGCTAACGACATTGTTAGAGATGCAAGAGCTGCAATTACTAGCATTGAATAAAGACGCAGTGACAGATGTGCAATTACTTACATTGAATCCATCGCATGTGTAGTAGCAACGGGCAGCTGTGTCCTCATGGCGAGATTGGCCAATATCAGCCGGTTCTCCACAGTCACAATTTGGGACAGGGACTGCAGGAGGAACAGGAGCATCCTTGCTAGACACGTCGGGATACAATTCTCTAGGGCGACCTCGTTTTTTCCAAAACTCCGTCCGCCAGAAGTTTTGCATATCTATTCAGAGAAAATACGATATTCGTCACATTTCAAATCATGCAATCCATTATTTAAAGCATAGCATAAACATCATTATTCCTAAACCCTACACCCTAAACCCTAAACCCTAAACATATCTATTCATAGAAAATACGATATTCGTCACATTTCAAATCATGCAATCCATTGTTTAAAGCATAGCATAAACATCATTATTCCTAAACCCTAAATATATCTATTCAGAGAAAATACGATATTCGTCATATTTCAAATCATGCAATCCATTGTTTAAAGCATAGAAGAAACATCATTATTTCTAACATGAACTGCAATGCTCTAACATCATTATTTATAGATCTAATATACATACTACTCACAGATCTAGCCAGAGTCAACTAAAAACTAAACAACTCTAGTGCACATTATATTTTACTAATGCATAGCAACAGACTTGTAATGTATGAGAAACTTACCTAAAAGCCGAGGTCTCAAACTGACGGGGCTTCGCCGTTTACTTCCTTCCCCTCCCTCCTCTCCTCTTTCTTTTTTTCTGGAAAATTTAGTGAATATAATGAAAATCTGAAGAGGAGGGCTGGGTGTATGTATGCGGAGCCCAAAAAACGCCCACTGTGTGGGCCTTTTTTGGGGCCGCCTGCAAAAGTGCGTGGCCGGCCTCGCCCTTTTGCAGGCGGCCCCCTGGCGCGCAAAAAACGCCCACACAGTGGGCGTTTTTTGGCTGCTCCGAGGCCCGCCCGCAAAATAGCGCGCACTTTTGCAGGCGGCCCCCTCGCCACCAAAAAATGCCCACGCAGTGGGCGTTTTTTTGGCACCAGTGGGCCGCCCGCAAAAGCCGGCACCGGCGGCGGCCGGCCCTGTGCCACGTTATATATAACGCCCACACAGTGGGCGTTTTTTAAAAAACGCCCACTATAGGCGACTAATTCTATCATATTTCGAAATAAAAAATTAAAGCTGTAAATTTTTTTTAAAAAAAATTAAAAATAAAAAAAAATCGAGAGGTCGGCGCCTCGCATAATGCCTAACTGAATCGCTCCCCTCTATTGCCCACAGTCGAAAACCCTAACCAAAAGTTTCAGAAAAACCCTAACGAAAGCGGCGGCTGCGGCGGCGTCTCCCGGTCTCACCATGGCGGTGCAGCTCTGCCGCCGCTTCCTCCTCGCGGACCCCACCCGTCACCTCCCCCGAGTAGTCGCCGCCGCCTCATTTTCCACGCCATCCAATCACCTCTTTACCCGAGTCGACGCCGCGTCGCCTCCCACTTTTCACACCCATTGCGCCACCTCGCCGCCCTCCGCTGCTTCCATGAGGGCGAGCGGCTCTTCTTCATCTTCTCTGGCGGACCCCACTCATTCTCTCTCCCTAATCGCCGCCGCCTCGCTTCCCGCGCCACCCATGCATCTCCTTACTCGAGTCGCCGCCGCTGCGATGAGCGCGAGCTCGCGCTCCTCTGCCGTGCTTTCACCGGCGACGCACTCCCCTCCTTCCATCGGTTCGCGCATCTCGCAACGTGCCTTCTCCGGCAACGTGCTCCCCTCCCATCGGCTCGCGCACCTGTGCAGTACCTTCTCCGGCGGTACTCAAGTTGGGTGACAGCAGTGCGCGCCTCCGCCTCACCTCAGCTCCGGACCGCACTGCATGCTTGCCCTCACAAGCGTGAAGGTGAAAGGGAGAGCTCAATCCCCATTCTTCTTGCTCCATCGGAGAAGATTTTCTTCAGATCAGAAGCAGCTGCCTCTATCAAGGCCGCCTCCTATCAGCCAATTGGCTTTTAGGGATGACTCCCTGATATCGGGGGAGGAATGGGTGGAATTGACAGATTATTTGCAGCATCATTCTCTTGTTGAAGATGCCAGAGAGAATCATCTCAATATGGAAGTTGAAGGTTTCGGTGTGAAAGCCAAGTACAATCTATCAGAAGAGACTGGAATCCCTTTGTTCGAAAATTTGGTGTTACTCGCATTGGCAAACAACAACAGGGGATACTGCATCAAAAAATCATTCACAAAGGAGAACCTGCTTGTGCGAGACTGAAGCAAATCAAGCTCAAGTCAGTTATTTATGATGAGTTGAAGTCTGGGATAAATGACTGCAGCCGCCAAGCTTCTTATGCGGCTTTTGGAAGCCTGATCAGAGACTTGCTGAAGGCCAATGTTGGTCCAAATGTCATCCGGGAGCTTTTGGAGGAACCGAGAGATCTTCTGTGCAAGTTGAAACGTCCATCTGATGAGCGGCTGATCGTGTACCATCCAGCTTTCTTATCCATGGATGGCAGATTATGGTACTATGAAAAGCTGTATAGATTGGTCTTCAAACTCCTTCCTTCTGACCGATTCAACAAGAAGCAGTCTGATTTAGCAGTGGCTGACATGGCTTATACAGATGGAAATATTTTGATCTTTGAAATCATCAGTTCACACCCTTTGTTGGCTCATATAGAAAGTGATGCATCTGATGAGGAAGAGAAACCTGATGTGTCAAGAGGGACCTGAAGGCAAATCAGGCAAGCATAAAAAGAGGGATCTGGGTAGGAAGGTAGTGGCCCTCCATAGGCACACTATTGAACATGCTTTTGATTAAGATGCAAGGAACTTACCAAGTAAACAACTCTCTCGCATGAACTTGTGGCCTTACTCAATTAATCATGTGGTGAATTTCTTGAAATCTGTCATGCCACTATACTTGCTCAAGTCACAGGAGAATTTTCTGAAGTTTGGTCTATGGGACTTTCTGAACATCGACAGTTTCTGGACCCGTGATCTCAATTGGATGGGGGTGTTCCAGCTCCTTCCAAAGAACAGAAAGCTATAGATGCTCTGAGCTATGGAAGGAGCCGGCTGCAAGCAAGAAAATTTGATTAACAAACACAAGGTAAAATCTGTATTTTTCGCTTCTTGTTGCCATTTCTTTTTCGCTTTTGTCAGCTAGTAGCCATAAATGTTTAGGTGATCATTAAGAATGGGAAATGTACACTCTCCATCCTTATGCTTAGAAAGGAAACACACAGTGAAAATGTTGAGCCTTGGTTCATTCAGACTCTGCGGTGTCATTGTGTGACAAGTTCAAAAATTTCAACAGAGTAGTTATGATAGTGCTACCAATTCAAAAATTGAAGATTAGGTCCATGGTTTTATTAACAATAGTTACTGTGCATTGTAAATTATTCTGGCTCTAAGATGATTTGTTATTTTCAAG
Organism: Bothriochloa decipiens; assembly: GCA_023333625.1. NCBI lineage: Eukaryota > Viridiplantae > Streptophyta > Magnoliopsida > Poales > Poaceae > Bothriochloa > Bothriochloa decipiens. The sequence continues at coordinate 39,259,224 of CM041647.1, read as the reverse complement.
TTTTTGAACATGAGGCACACATTAGCAAATTCCACATATCATAGTGCTCATTTTTGGAGAAGGGCGGCTCTGGTGCAAGCGGTAGAGCTTTACCGTCTGTGACCAAGAGGTACAGGGTTCGAGCCCCAGCCTCTGCACATTTTTGTGCAAGGATGGCTGCTAGCTATTTTTCCTTCCTCAGACCCCGCAGTGCGGGAGCCTACGGCACTGGGTACACCCTTTTACAGTGCTCATTGTTCTTCTGCAACCTTCAGTCATTTTATTCAGCATACTCATATCTCTGTCTGGTGCAATTACATGCTCTGTATCTGTAGATAGATGGTGTAAACAACCACATATTTAGGATATCTAGGTGTTATTTATATGCCCATAATAGTATTTGGTATATCTATGTGTCCCTAATCATTTACAACAGTAAGAACTAAGAGATGGCGCTGAGATTTTTTATGCTATCTGAATTGGTAAATTTGCTAAATCTAATTCTTTGCTGAATGGGTGTGTGGGGGTTTGCGTTTGTTTGTGAGTACCGGATGGTGTTGTGGGTTGAGTCCCTTCTTTAGGTTATCCTGTGTAAGCTTGCTTTGATTTGGATTGCAAAAACTAGTACCTAGAGCGGTTAATGAGTTGCTTACCAGATGATCATTTCTGGCATTGTCATTTTCTAGATTGTCTGAATGGTGTATTGTCTGAATGATCACCTAAACATTATGGCATGGTTCATTCAGTCCATGGTGTAGTTGCCCACATGTATTTCTGCCATTGTCATTTTCTAAATAAGGAGCCTTGTTCAGTAACCTTCCGACAGGAGAGCCCACTGTACCTGGTTATTTTTGCATTTGGCTTCTGTTGTAAGCCAATACCTTATATGGTATCCAATTGTGCTTGTGAGACCAAGATCAGACCAATACATTAAATTGCATCGAGCTTTGCATGATCCATATTACTAGTTACTAGATATTAATTAAATCTTGCAGTAGCTATGTTGGAATCAGCAGCAGTTGTCTACCAGCTGAGAGCTGACACAGTCCTGCTGCTGTTTCGGAGTTGAGTAACAGATTACTAGTACTAGCTATATTAGTAGTCACCAAACCTTTTCACACCCTACAATAGTTAAATTGATGCCACGTAAAAGGAATGGAGCTTAATTTCTTCCTTAGTGTGACCATGCATGAATATATTACTGTGTAAAGACAATGAATAGTAGTATTTCTTCATTGTTGATAATGGTGATAGACACTTTCTTATTTCAGGTCATATTAACTTAAAGACAACAGAGGATATAAGTTAAGGAGAGGATGGTTTAACCAGCTGACGCATGGTCTGGAAGCAGTCTGAAGAAAGAGGATAATGTGTAATGTGCAGGCTAAAATGCCTACTGTCCTGCAGATTCAGTGTGATAGTGGGGGACATTCTGCTGCTATGTTAACATGTTCACTGTAAACAAATTGCTTGTTTTGGCGTGTAGCATGATGAGTTGATGACATCTGTGACTTCTTCCAGATTTATGAAGCCCAAACTCGTGAATGTAATGTCATATTCCAATGGGAAACATGTATCGACAGTCAACTTCTACTCGTCCCGGCGTCCACTGCACTGCTTAGTCGCACACGTTAGTAGTTAGTCCTAGCGATTGCAGCAATCTGCAGTCAACGGCAACTCATTTGGAAGATTGCAGCAATCGGCAGTAAATGGCAACCGGCTGTTAATGGCAACATTAGTTAATCGATTGACCAAAAATTTCAGCAAAAAATTCAGAAGTCAACCGGCACTTGTGATTGAAAAATTCAGAATGATCATTGCAAGGAAGTTATATCTTCATCTTTATCCCATATTAGGAAGGGCAGCCCTGGTGCAAGCGGTAGAGCTTTACCGCCTGTTATCAAGAGGTTTAGGATTCAAGCATCAGTCTCTGCATATTTGTGTGAAAAAACTTGTCGGCTATTTTCTCTTCCTCAAACCACATAGTGCGGGAGCCTACGGCACTGGGTACGTCCTATCCCATATTGGGAAGCATGCAACTAAAGCACTGCGACATTAGTTGAGGTCGATCATGGGTGTTTAGCCAGTATTCATTGAGCAAACATCTGATCAATCTGGTTTCCGTCGTAAGTGCAAACATCCATAAGCTACCCGATGAGGATTTGTGATTCATAACAGTGATTCATAACAGTATCCCTCCATCAAGCGCAAAGGTTCCTGATGCAACCCCCGGTGGCGGAGCTTGACTCATAATCAAGGGGGGCTACATAGACAATATGATTTTCCTCGAAAAAAAACATAGACAATATGATTAGACTAGCTTCATTACCAATGGAGAAAAGAGAAAAAAGATAAATAAAAAGGAATAAAATATAAAAAGAGAGAAAACTGACATAGAAAAGAATACACCTAGACAGTATCTAAGAGTCGAAATAAAAAAAAACAAATTGAAAGAAAAAGAAATATAATTAAAAAGAAATAAGAAATAGAGAAAAAGAAGAGAAGAGAAAACTTGCGTACATAACCTGGCCGCTAGACGTCACGCTGCTAGACGGAATCCCGCCTGTTCTCCCTCAGGTCAAGTATTGGGCCACTTTCAGTTAAACAAATGGGCCGGGTTCGCCAAAATATGGGCCGCTTGACACAACACTGGAGGGGGTGGTCGGCGCGATGCTCCTCTCTGACTTGGTCGGAGAGGAAGATTTCCGGTCACGCCCGGCCCACCCATCCAAACAAACTCGCTATAAAAACCATGGCACGTCTAACAGAACAGCTCAAATACGAAAACAATGGATAAATTATTAATTCGCATACTTGAACCCATATAAACCTGATAGTTCAAAAAATTTTAAGGGATTTAAACTTTTTCAATGTACGACCAAGATTATACTGATTCAGTAACCATGGTCCACATGTTACATAAAGTTCGTACATAAATTTAATTCATCGGAGTTTATAAAAGATTATTTCAACACCTTTTGAATAAAGGATAGCGAAAGCAAAATATGTTGAAAACACCCACACCTCATATTTTATTTAATATGTAGTGCCAGTTCATAGTCAAATTCAATAAAAGCATCTGAGATAAGGTATAAGAGATGACCTTGCCCATGGTCTAATCCTCCCGTTCTAATCCTTCCGTAGTGGGATACAAGTCCATCTTGTCGCCACAACAAAACAAGCTCATAATCTGCAATAAGTGGGAATAAAACCCTGAGTACGAGAATGTACTCAGCTAGATTTACCCGTAATAAACCAAAAAATAAATAGACACCAAGGAGTATGCAAGGCTATTTTTGGTGGAGGTGACTTAACTCCTTTTGCATAAAAGTCTTAAGTAACTAAGAGTAACCATTTTATTTCTTAGCATCAAGTTAATATTCATTAACCTGTCATCTATGTTTGCACATGTGCTAAACAAGCAAATGAGTAGAGAATTACATAACCATATCATCACGAGCTATCTTGTGAAACATCATTAACCATCTAAGCAATTTAATGTTTTCAAGTATGAAGATAATCCCGTCCTGACTATCCAGGAGACTATCCAGGAATCGATTACTACCCAGCCGGGGAATTATTCCTAACACTCTCCCGGTAAGCTCCGCTAAGGGTAGCCGTAGAACACCGTTGGTACAACTCAGGAATCGCGGATCCAAGCAGCGCCTCACTACCAGGGTCGCCACCATGCCAGGAGGGCCAAGAATTATAACACCTGCCGCTGGACTTACGAACATGACTTCCCACCCACCCACTGGCGCTTTGATTCTGCATATAGGCTAATTTGGACTTGGTAACTAAAGGAATTATGTGTTTTTTTTGCAAGGTAAGAGAGCTTTATATTAACCAGGCAAAGTGTTACAATCAATGTTTAAGAGATCAGTGGCACATGCAGGTGCCTGTCTCCACCATGTAGCCATCTACACATTTCTCCTCATGCACTACCTTGTTGTGCGCTCTTTTCACCTTGTGGAATTTCCATTCCACTGTCATTTGCAAACACTCCTTGGCTTCTAATATGATGAACTTGAGTTCTGATCTATCCAAGGTATCTGCTTCAAGGCTTTGAGCATGGTAGAACAATCCGATTCAATGATCATCGATCCTGAACACCGTTGACCTACAAATTTGAATACCCTCAGCACAAGCTTGGGCCTCAGCTTCTTGTGCATAGGCACATTTAAACAAAACAGGCCATGCCATTAGCTGCACCTCTCCTTTAGAGTTCCCTATCACAATGCCAACTCTAGCTTCTCCCGATGACTCGACAAAAGAGACATCCACATTCATTTTCAACCAGCCATCCGGGGAGGTTCCCATCGCTCGGAAATTGTTGTTGTTGGCGTACAGATAGGCTCTAAACGCCAGCACTTGGCTTTCCCCTTCTCATATATTATCTCACTCTATTGCCAGATCTGCACCACTGCTTCACCCAAATTAAGCAGAAAGGAGACCGAGTGTGACACACTTGTGTTACCTGATTGATTTGTCACATTATTGTGGATCGACCATGCTCGCCACAGCACTAACAAGCACAGATCACCATGCTCTTGTGGAGTTCTCTTCTCAACCTTGAGCTGCTCTTATACTCCCCTTTGCTTCCTCTCTTTTTATCAGACTAACCAATATTTTTATTATCTTTCCGGATTCTTTCCCCTGAAGCATCTGATAACTCTTGTCTCTATTTCATCCCTAGTACCTTTATCTACCTCATCACTTTCCCCTCTCCCTTTTTTTGATGTCCCCTTATGGCTTCAGTTGAGTCCATGTCCTGTCTAACACTTTCTTGTATTCCTCTACCTTTGAAATTCTTTAAACATTATCTCTATAGCTCCCTCTACCTGCAACACTGGTTGTTTTCCATGTCCATAAATTTCACACCTTGAGTTGCATTCTAGGAGTAGCACTCCTTCCTGATCATATTGTATTTCCTTCCCAACTTCTTCATTCTAGCATTTCCCCTGATCTTTCATCTGCTCCCCTCATCTCTATTTGCCTCATGATTAGTATTCTGCACTTGCCCCACAATCTCATCCACTTTTGTATCACTTATTTAGATATCCCCTTTGTGAATTATCTATAGGTTAAGTTGGCTTGTTCCTCCTCCCTAGTTTTCATAGCATTATTATAAGGGTATAGGGTTTAGGGTTCAGCAAATGAAGAATGGCACATTTATTAGTCAAGGCAAGTACATCAAGGATATGATCAAGAAATTTAGCTTGTAAGATGCTAAACCAATTAGTACACCAATGGGTACCAATAAAGGCTTGGACATTAATGCTAGTGGAAACATGGTTGATCAAAAGCTCTATAGATCCATTGGAAACTTGCTCTATGAGCTTCTAGGCCAGATGTGATGTTTAGTGTGTGCATGTGTGCAAGATATCAAGCTTCACCAAGAGAAAGTCATTTGACAGTGGCCAAAAGAATCTTGAGGTATCTAAAGGACATACAAGATGTTGTACTATGGTATCCCAAGGGGCCAAGCTTTGAATTGGTTGGATATTTGGACTCCAACTATGTGGGATGTGTTGACACCGTTTTTCGGCACGTGTCAATAAGGATCGGGAGACTAAACTAAATCGGCAAGAGGTTGGTTTTTCTTCAGCATTGCTTCCAAGTCGCCGATGGGTGGTTGCCGATGAAGGGCATGTTGATCTCGTACATTGCCAATGAAGCCGAAGAGCTGTTTCTGATAAGGTTGGCAGAGGACGAAAGGATTGTTACCGATGAGGCGGAAAGAGCTGTTGCCGATAAGAATGGCAGGAAGACTGAGAGGTTGTTGCCGATGCCAGGAATATACCGATGAGGAGATAACTTCATCACGACGGAAGCGGACAGAGGATCGGCATCATAGAGCTTATGATTTTCGTAGTATAGTTTGAGTCCAACTCCTATACGAGTTTTATTTCTTTCCTTAGGAGGTAGAGTTCGTATAAGGAATTAGTTTATTTCTTCTATATTTGAGCTTTGCTTGTTAAATTAGGACTCTTCGATTAGCGAAGTATAAATATATGCCGGGGGGCATTGTAATAGGGATCCAAGCATCAATAAACAAATCTACTTTTTATCACAATTTACTTCTACCAGTACTTTACTTTTCAACGACTTTGTCAAGCATTTTCTTTTTCAACGAGTTCTTTCAAGAATCGACGGGCTGCATCAACTTGATCTCCGGCGACCTTGCAGGTTTCGCGTCTACCGAGCACGATTCAGGCTTTGACTTCCGGGCGTATCGCTGTCGTCTCGTCTGATCTGTTCAACAGTTATCGAATACATTCTGAGCTTTGACGTCCGGGCGTATCGCTATCGTCTCGTTCGGATTTTACTCAAGTTATCATCCTTGTCGATTAACAGGTCAAATCGACTGACACGCTTTGGATATCGAGTTTGGGTATTAGCCCGGTGTATTTGCAGATAGCATTTTTGCATCAACACATTTTTTGGCACGCTTGGTGGGACCAAGTCAATAGATTTATCATGAAGAATCCTGCTGATATCAATCCAGAGAACATCATCGAGATATCAGAGTCAGATCTTAAGGAAGATCAGAAGCTTGCCATGGAAAAAGCCATGGAGGACTATAGGCAGCTTTGCTTGAAGTCTTTCAGCATGAATAGGGGCGGAGAAGTCATCCAGAAGCAAGATCTGCCGTTGCCTTGGTAGGTAACTTTTGATTCCAACCCTGGTAAATTACAGGAGATGGTTAATTCTGCATTGAATCAGGCTTTGATCAACCACTCCACTGTGCTTTCCAATACTATTTACAATGTTGTTGTGCAAACATTAAGAGAAGGACAAGCACCAGGTTATGTCAGGTCGGCATATCATCAGCCAGGATCGGCATCTGTTAGTACTCCATCGGCAATTCCAGCCGTTGAGAGTATGGAAGCTCCTGCTCCTCCAGCTTTATCAAGATTATCTAACATTGAAGCCACACCGATAAGATCAGATTTAACATCTCAGAAAAGGAAGATCACTCAATTGGGTATAGATCTATCGGCATCGGCAATGTCAGGTCCTTCAGGTCAACACAGTCAGGTTGCTGCTAATTGGTGGGGATACGGGATGTCTCCAGGACCATCTACTGCCAATTCTGGATTGCCTCAGGTGCATGATGTAGCAGGAAAGAGTCCTATGGTATCGGCAACTTTGGTCCGACCGATGACCCAGGTATCACATTATTCTACTACACCTCCTACTATACAGCCATTGTCAATGGGATTCCACGGCCTCCGCAGCAAACGTCTTATGCGAATCCATTGGCAAGTTCCCTGCCAATGCAACAGAAGGTTTCTACTGCAGAACAACCCATAGTGCCGTTTGTATCTCAATCTGGGTTACCTACAAATCAAGGCAATTATGCTGGTTATCATCCAATCATACAAGAGCATCAATTGTCAGCGAGCTATCAGCCATCGGCAAGTCAGGTGCCGATGAGTTTTAATCACAATTGGTCAGCGCAAGCATCAGCTCAGCAACATGCTACTCAGCCAAGCTACCAGGCGATGGGGACTCAGCAGTATTGTCCACAGGTGGCTTTCCAGGATCAAACATCGGCAAGACAGCCGATGAGCTTTGCTCCGCAGACTAGTGCTGTGAATATGCTGATTCCTCCAAACCAAGTACCACAAGGATACGTAGAAGCATATCAGCCAGCACCTCCAGCAGAGATTCAGCCAGTGCATCGGCAAGATCAAGATGCGTTTTGGACCGATAAGATCGCAGAAGTGATTAAAGAGCAATTTGGGATTCAGCCCAAGATTAATACTTACTCTTATCAGACTCCGTACCCTCCAGCTTATGACTCAATTCCTTTCCTGAATCGGTACAAGGTGCCAGATTTCACTAAGTTTTTTGGGCAGGATGATACGTCGACGATGGAGCACATCAACCGATTCATCATCTAGTGTGGAGAAGCTGCTAACAGGGATGAGCTGAGGGTCCATTTATTCTCGTCCTCTTTGTCTGGATCGGCATTCACGTGGTTTATCTCATTGCCACTGAACTCTATTCTTACTTGGGCCAATCTAGAAAGACAATTCGATAAGTACTTCTTTGCTGGTGTCCATGAAAAGAAGCTTACCGATTTGATGAAATTGAGACAGCGAAGCGACGAATCAGTGGAGAGTTTTGTGCAAAGGGTACGAGACATGAAGAATAGGTGCTACAGCCTAGTGCTTGATGATCGCCAGCTAGCTGCTTTGGCTTTCTAGGGTCTGTTGTCGCATCTCAGGGACAAGTACGATTCTTAGGAGTTTGAAAGTCTTAGCCATATTGTGCACAGGATCTCTGATCAAAGTGCTCGAGCTCCAGAACCTAGGAAGAGCTGGAACAAGAAGGTGTCCTTTGTAGAAGAAGCAGAGGAATCAGACTCAGATGAAGAACCAACTATCGGCCTGGCTGAGTGGGTGAAAGGTAAAAAGCCAATATCTTGTCCTTTTGGTCAAAAGGAGCCAGAGAAGTTCACATTTGACATCACGAAGGTCGATAGAATATTTGATCTGCTGCTTCAAGAGGACCAAATCAAGCTATCACCTAATCATGTGATCCCATCGACAGAAGAGCTAAAGAAGATGAGGTACTATAAATTTTATAATGCAACTTCGCACAGTACTAATGATTGCAAAGTATTCAGGCAGTAGTTGCAATCGGCCATTGAATCTGGGAGGATCAAGTTCGATAACTCTAAAGCTCAGAGGCCGATGAAGATTGATCAACATCCTTTTCCTGCAAATATGGTGGATGCCACAAGTAAGACCAAAGTGTTGACATCGGCAAGCGCTAAAAGGAGAGCATCGGTAGATCCTAGACATCAAGTAACTGCCGATAACTTGAAGGGGAAAGAAGTAGTAGAAGAAAGCAGTAGTTCAAGAAGACCTCTTAGGCCTGTTCCATACAGAGTTTCAGGTGATCGCTATCGGCAGCGACAGGAGGAGTTGCGTCGGGAAGAGTGGCATCGGCATGAAGATCATTGGAGATGCCCCTTCTTCATCTACTACTGGGAAGAAGGCATTAAATTGCCTACGGTTGATAGCTGCCCCGAGTGCAATGGTTATGATCAAGCCGATCGGACAGAAAGAAGATCGTGCTATGGTAATCGGAGCAAATACATCGATAAGCCGATCAGAGAGGGCATCGGTACATGATCGGCTAGGGGGCAGAACCAGTGTACATGAAAGGCTAGGCAGGCATGACGACTACTTGCCGATGAACCAAGAGGAGCTCGAGGAGATGGCCAATGCAAGAGTTCCTAATGAGGCGATTCTTTGCAGAGACTCTAATATAAACTGCCCAGGTTCAGGTATGAAACTATATCAGCCCATTTGGAAGACGAAGCTTCCTCAATGGTGCCCTAAAGGTCTGACAAAACTCAGAAGAGGAAGATGCAACGGGAGCGCAAAGAAGAAAACCCCGTGGGGCAAAGTCTCAAGTGTGGTAGCCGAATCATAAAGATGGAAGTCCATCGGCAGATATCAACATGGTTTTCATGTTGCCGATGGAATTTCGATCACTTGCCGATGAGGAGGAAGAGAGAGTTCTTTCAGAACAAGTGGCTCAGCTGATCTTGGATCCGATGATGGCCGTCTTTGAGAAGCCTACCGATGATGAGAGATAGCATCTCAAAGCTTTATTTGTCAAGGGCAGAGTTGATGGGCAGCCAGTGTCAAAAATACTCATAGATGGAGGGGTTGCGATTAATATCATGCCATATGCCATGTTTCGGAGGCTTAAAAAAGGAGATCAAGATCTAGCCAAGATGGACATGAAGCTCAAGGACTTTGAAGGGAACATATCACCGGTCAAGGGAGCGCTATGCACTGAGTTGACCATCAGCAGCAAAACATTGCTGACCACGTTCTTTGTCATCGGTGGTAAAGGTGCTTACAATTTACTATTAGGAAGGGATTGGATTCATGCCAATTGTTGCGTTCCTTCTACAATGCACCAATGCCTCGTGCAGTGGGTTGAAGATAAAGTTGAGGTGGTTCCTGGTGATTCATCTTATATAATTGCATCGGCAGAATCAGAAACTTATGAGCGGTCCAAGTGCATATCAGGAGAAGCATGGGATTCGGAGTTCCTCAGGATTGCCGATTATGAGCTGCCACCGATCCAAGCAGTTGGTTCTGAAGATGAGTTGTAAATGGATAGGTTTGCCGATGATGGAAAACTGGGCCATGGGTTTACATCGGCAGATGATTTAGTTGAAGTAGATATCGGTAACGGTTATAGACTAAGGCCAACTTTTGTTAGTGCTAAGTTAGATCTCCAAAGCAGAGAACAGTTGATTGCTTTATTGAAAGAATATAAGGATTATTTTGCTTGGGATTATACAGAGATGCCTGGGTTAAATTGATCTATCATTGAACATCGGCTACCTATCAAGCAAGGATATCGGCCGCATCAGCAGCCCGCACACCGATGCAATCCTAAGGTGCTGCCTGATATTAAGGCCGAAATAACGAGGTTAATTGAAGCAAAGTTTATCCGACAATGCCGATATGCTGAATGGATTTCTAATGTGGTTCCTGTCTATAAGAAGAATGGGAAACTTCGTGTCTGTATTGATTTCAGGAATCTTAACAAAGCTACACCGATGGATGGCTACCCGATGCCCGTTGCCGATTTATTAATTGATGCTGCTGCTAGACATCGGATTATTAGCTTCATGGATGGGAACGCCGGATATAATCAAATCTTTATGGCCAAAGAAGATATCTCTAAGACTGCCTTTAGATGTCCAGGTCATGTGGGGTTATTTGAATGGATAGTCATGACTTTTGGTTTAAAGAATGCCGGTACTACTTATCAGAGAGCAATGAATTACATTTTTCATGAGTACATCGGCACATTGGTTGAAATTTATATAGATGATGTGGTGGTTAAGTCTAGAGACTTCGGAAATCATCTAGTTGACTTGTAGAAAATATTGGAGTGCACAAGGAAACATGGGTTGAAAATAAATCCCAACAAGTGTGCATTTGGTGTATCGGCAGGACAATTCTTAGGCTTTATGGTGCATCAGAGGGGTATTGAAATTAGCAGAAAATCCATTGATGCTATCAATAAAGTGATTGCTCCTATCGATAAGACTGAACTACAGTCTCTGATCAGCAAGATTAATTTTATTTGAAGATTCATATCTAATTTATCAGGAAGAATCAAAGCTTTCAGTCCATTATTGAAGCTGAAGGCCGATCAGAAATTCGTGTGGGGAGAAGAACAACAGTTGGCTTTAGAAGAAGTTAAGAAGTATTTGGTGAATCCTCCAATGCTAGTTCCACCCCAACATGGGGAGCCGTTCAGGTTGTATCTGACGGGTGATGATGAAGTCATTGGGTCAGCTCTAATCCAAGAGTTTGAAGGGAAAGAACGTGTAATCTATTACCTGAGCAGAAGGTTGGTAGATGCTGAGACCAGGTATTCGGCCATTGAAAAGTTATGTTTATGCTTATATTTCTCCAGTGTTAAATTAAGGCATTATCTGTTAACGGCCGAATGCACTGTTATATGCAAAGACGATGTGGTCAAATATATGCTGTCAATGCCAATTCTAAATGGAAGAATCGGCAAATGGATTCTAGCATTGTCGGAATTTGATCTACGCTATGAATTAGCCAAAGCAATCAAGGGGCAAGTGATGGCTGATTTTGTTACTCAGCATTGCGGCGCGGTGAGTTTTGTGGAGATTGCTCCATGGACACTCTTCTTTGATGGTTCTACGTGTGGGGAAGGAGCAGGCATCGGCATTGTGTTGATATCACCTCAGGGGAAGAAATATGAATTCTCATTGCCGATTGCTACCACATCGACAAACAATCAGGCTGAGTATCGGGCTGTGTTGAAAGGTTTGGAGCTACTCAGGAAAGTCTGTTCTGATGTTGTTGAAATCTTCGGTGATTCGATGCTGATCATTAATCAATTAGCTGGGGCATATGAATGTCGAAGTGAGGTTTTAATCTCGTATTATGAGAGATGTTGACAATTATTGAAGGAGTTCAGAGATTTTCGTCTTGAGCATATCTCCAGATTGCATAATGAAGAAGCTAATCAGTTAGCACAGCATGCCTCGGGGTATCAGCCAATCCATGAAGTGTTGACATCGGCAACTGATGCCGATGACTGGAGGAAGGAGATTGCCGATTACCTGAAGGATCCATCTAGGAAAGTCGAGAGGCAGATAAGGTTTCAAGCTACTAAGTATGTGCTCCTTGACGATGAGTTATATTATCGGACGATGGATGGAGTTTTGCTCAGGTGTCTTGGCAAAGAAGAATCAAAGAGTTTAATGGGCGAAATCCATGAAGGAGTATGCGGGGCGCATCAATCGGCTTTCAAGATGAAGTGGATGATCAGGCAGAACGGATATTACTGGCCGACGATACTCGAAGATTGTTTCAAGTATTTTAGAGGGTGTCAGGAGTGTCAGAAATTCGGCAACGTTCAAAGAGCGCCTGCATCGGTAATGAATCCTGTCATTAAACCGTGGCCATTTCGAGGATGGGCTATTGATCTCATCGGTCAGATATATCCACCATCAAGCAAGGGGCATAAATTCATACTTGTCGCTACCGATTACTTTACAAAGTGGGTCAAAGCAATTCCTCTGAAGAATGTGACATCGGCAAACATGATTGATTTTGTAAAGGAGCATATTGTGTATCGGTTCGGTATTCCTCAGACTATTACGACCGATCAGGGAACCATGTTCATGCCAGGAGAGTTTGATAGATTTGCCGATGAGATGGGGATCAAGGTCTTGAATTCCTCGCCTTATTATGCTCAAGCCAATGGTCAGGCCGAAGCCTCTAACAAAGGGATTATTAAACTCATTAAGCGCAGGATTAAGGAAAATCCCAGAAAATGGCACACGATTCTGAACGAAGCTGTATGGTCGTATCATATGGCATGCCATGGTGCTACTAAAGTATCGCCTTATTAGTTGGTATATGGACATGATGCCGTTTTGCCTTGGGAGATCAAGACTGGTTCGAGGCGGATATTTCATCAAGATCAGCTGTTGGCCGATGATTACAGTACACTCATGAAAGATGAGTTGGAAGATCTGGCAAGTCATCAGCTGAAGGCTTTAGTTAGCATTGAAGAGAATAAGAAAAGAGTTGCTAGGTGGTATGACAAGAAGGTAAAGGTGAAGGAATTTGTTAATGGCGATCTAGTCTGGAAACTAATTTTACCGATTGGGACTAAGAGCACAAAATTCGGCAAGTGATCTCCTAATTGGGAGGGTCCTTATCGCATCAATCGGTCCATTCCTGGTAATGCCTATATCCTAGAAACTCTCGAAGGAGAAGTATTTCCAAGAGCGTTGAACGGTAAATATCTGAAGAAGTATTATCCTAGTATTTGGATAGACGCTTGAAGGAACAGGTGCATTTACTGATTCAACGAGAACGTATTGGCATTACATGAATATGAAGTTCTACAATTATTGATGCATTGCGTTGCCAATAGAAAGAAGGTTTACAAGTTCAACAATGAACGGATGGTTGATATAGCACGCAGGCGAATTTGGTCGGCTTCCTCCAGTGTCTTTGCGTCTTCATCGGCATTACCTTCAACTAACTTGATTTTCTTCTTAAGCGCCAGCGTCTTGAGGGCTTGATTATCCCTTTCTTGCTGGAGAGTTTTGATAGCTTCAGGCATTTGAGCTTTCTCCTGATTCGCTGCATTCAGAGCTTCTTCGACTTTCCTCAGTTCAGTTAGCAAGGCTTCTCTCTTTGCCGACAGTTGAGCAATCGACTCTTCCAGATCTGCACGAGAGGCTTCTAGTTTACCAATGTCCTTGTGTTTCTCATCGGTAGATTGCTTATGTTTCATCATATCCTCCTGGAGATGTGCCTGCATGGATCTATCGGTAATTCGCTGGGCTGCCTTCTGGTATTGCAGCTGCCGGCTCTCCAGTTGTGCAGCTTGGAAGAGTACTTCCTCGACATCGGCAGGAATTTGGCCTCGAATTGCTTTGAAGGCTGCTCTTGTAGAATCAGAGTCCTAGATCAGCGAGGAGGTTTCTTGTTACAGCAGGGATAGTAGCGTCTCCAGCCTTGACTTGGTTTCAGATGATAGAGTTTCAAGGGCTAGAGTGGAGCTTTCTTCAGGCTCTTCATCATTGGGAATAACCCCACTGATAGAAAAGGAGAATAGGCTGTCGGGGGAATCTTGCCCCTAAAAGAGAAAAGTGATGTCAGCAGAAGAATCTAAGTGTTGAAGATTAACTAAGAGAGCTAACTTACTTGTTTCAAAGCAACCTCTTGCCTCTGGCTAGAAGAAGCAACTTCAAGATTAATTGCCGATGGCATCTCCGGTGTTGGCGTCTCGATTGGCTGTTGCTGCAACACCAGTGCCAATGAAGACTCTTGTACAGGAACAATTGCCGGTTGAAGAACAGTTGCCTATAGGGAAGCCTGCGCAGGAGCGTCGGACGATATCTGGCGAGGCAAGGATGTCGATGATGCGATTGGAGCTGATGAAAGCCTCGACCGTTTTGATTGAGACTCATCCTCCGATGAAACCTTATGCTTGTGCTATAAAATATCAGCATCGGATGGTCGGGGGGCATCGGCAATGGATGGTTGAAGTGTCTGCGCACTCGGGGCAGTTGCCGATGTGATTACTTGATGCTGTGAGAGAAGTAGATGAGAAAAAGTGCCAATACGATGGTTAGAGTTTAATTTGAGGGGTACCTCTGGAGAATCGTCAAGGATAATGAGGCGTGGCGATGAAGGTGCAGCAGGTGGAGAGAAGGGTGAGTTGCCGATGAGGATTCATCAAATGTAGAACTTGCACCCTGAAATATGAGATCAGTATATCATGGCAATCGGCACGCACAGAAGAAAATAAGACAGTTACCTGGGATGTCCGTGCTGAGGATGCAGCCATGTCCGATGGAGCAGCCATACTTATGGTCGATTTTGATTTGAAGGAGCTCTTCTTGAAATGACCGTGACACATTAGAGCATCTAATGAGGGAGCTCTGTAGCCGATTGTGGATATTGGAGATATCAGCTGTAGCCTTATAACTTTGCCACTCTTGCTCAATGTTGGAATTGAATCATCAACCTGTTAAAAAGGAGTTAGTTGCCGATAGACGGAAAAAGAGAATTGGGAGAAGTGCAGATGGTCAAACTTACTGCATCGGCAGGTATGGCATGATCAGGGTCAATGAGATTCCAGTAGAAGTGAGGAGATGTGAAG
The DNA here is from genome assembly GCA_023333625.1 of Bothriochloa decipiens. Classification (NCBI taxonomy): domain Eukaryota; kingdom Viridiplantae; phylum Streptophyta; class Magnoliopsida; order Poales; family Poaceae; genus Bothriochloa; species Bothriochloa decipiens. Next base: position 39,244,029 of record CM041647.1, on the reverse strand, counting down.
AATAGTTGTTCTCTCCACTCTTGCCACCAGACTTTGAAAGATTTAGTGATAAAGGAGGCCGGTGCCCAGTTGGTTGGATCGGCATTAGAGATATCGGCATCAGGAAGGAGAGTAACAATCTTATGCCAATCCATGCGGTTCGTGATGGTCTCTCTCGGTTTAATCACATCGGCAAAGCAGAGGTTGATGGGCAGTTGTCCAAAAGCTAACTGTCTTGCTACTGCCGATGGATAATAGAACTCATATGTGGGATTGATGTTCTTCCCACTTCCAAATATGTTGACCGGGATGGTGCGAGGGGTGATTATTTCCCTAAGAATATCAGTATCTTTATTCAAGGCCTCATCGGTAAAGTTGAAAAAGAAGAGGGAATCTTGCTTCTTCATCAACGTAAGGGAACCAGGCCCGAAGCTCAGAAGGGATGCCTATGTAGAGTCTATGGAAGAGATTACTGATCTGAGCTCTATTTGCTTCCACCCCTGGTAATACTACCAGTGCTTCTCCAAAGTTGAGAGGGGGGCGTGTTGCCAATTCTTCTTCCCCGAGTTGATAGTCTTCAAGAAGATTCCGAGGGAACCGCTGGGCGAATAGATCAATGTGAAAATACTTGTGCATATGGGCATTCAGCCACATATTGATGAATCACCAAGGACCTCCCAGATTGCCGATGGACTTGCCTTGCAGCAACCTTTGTGACACTTGGTAAAGAAGATGGTAAACTGAGCCAAGGAGATATCGGCCAAGTGGGAGTCTGACATCGTTAGCCAACATCTCTGCTGCAGGAAGGTGCATATTGGTCGGTCCAACTGTTCTGCCGCAAAAGATGAATTTCTCAAGCCACATGTTCAAGAAAGCTGAGTGCTCCCTGTGATTAACAGATCCGAATTTCTGATACTCGCTGATATATCCAGTCCAACCGCTGATGTTCCTGGTGGTCAGCCGATGCTCAGGCTTCCTCTAAAATAGAGTGTTGTCATCGGCAGTTGAGACATCCAGGCCAGTGAGCATGACTACATCAGCAAGAGTGGGGGAGGCTGGTCCATGTTTGAAGATGAAGGTATTCATGGTATCGGACCAAAAATAGGAGGCAGCAATTAGCAGTGACTCGTTCCTCTCCATATCGGCAATAGAAAATTTGATGCACTGGTCTAGTTTTTGTTCTACCCAATATAGCTCCATTGGCCTGGCAACCCTTAGATACCAATCTTTCCATCCCTTAGTGGTTTTCGGCCAAGATCAGAAAGTGTCAATCCAAAGACCCAAATCGAAGTTCTGAGCTCTAAAGGGAATTCGATTGGTTTTCGCATTTATAATATCAGTTGGGTCCGGATTCCCCATTGGGCCTAGGCAGATGAATTGGTTTTGATGTGTAGGGATGAGAAGTTTATTGCGAAGTTCCTGAGATTAAAGATTGAAATGAGGAGGAGTCATGAACTCTGCGGAAGAGAGGAAAAGTTAAAAGACGGATAAAGAAGAAGATTAACCTTAGGGATGTCGAAGGGGATAGCCATGGCCACGGACGAAGATGGAGAGAACGAAGAATGCTAATGGAGGCTAAGAATCACCGCTAAGAGTGGTGCCAATTGAGTTCATCGGAGGATCGCCTGCTGATGTCGCCGCTGGAGAGAGAAAAGCTAGGGTTGAATCGCAGATGAAAATTGGGCCGCGGCGAAGGAAGCATTATATGGGCCCGTTGGTACAGGATTTTCACTACAGCACACGCAACCTTCGAGGAGAAGTTCAGGCAGCTTGGGTAATCATGACCTGGAGGAAATTTCGGTGCATAAAGTATTTTATACTCCAAAATTGGGGGCATGTGTTGACACCGTTTTTTGGCACGTGTCAATAAGGATCGGGAGACTAAACTAAATCGGCAAGAGGTTGGTTTTTCTTTAGCATTGCTTCCAAGTCGCCAATGGGTGGTTGCCGATGAAGGGCATGTTGATCTCGTACATTGTCAATGAAGCCGAAGAGCTATTTCCGATAAGGTTGGCAGAGGACGAAAGGATTGTTACCGATGAGGCGGAAAGAGCTGTTGCCGATAAGAATGGCAGGAAGACTGGGAGGTTGTTGCCGATGCCAGGAATATACCAATGCGGAGATAACTTCATCACGACGAAAGCGGACAGAGGATCGGCATCATAGAGCTTATGATTTTTGTAATATAGTTTGAGTCCAACTCCTATACGAGTTTTATTTCTTTCCTTAGGAGGTAGAGTTCGTATAAGGAATTAGTTTATTTCTTCTATATTTGAGCTTTGCGTGTTAAATTAGGACTCTTCGATTAGCGGAGTATAAATATATGCTGGGGGCATTGTAATAGGGATCCAAGCATCAATAAATAAATCTACTTTTTATCGCAATTTACTTCTACCAGTACTTTATTTTTGATGACTTCGTCAAGCATTTTCTTTTTCAATGAGTTCTTTCAAGAATCGATGGGCTGCATCAACTTGATCTCCGACGACCTTGCAGGTTCCACGTCTACCAAGCATGATTCAGGCTTTGACTTCCGGGCGTATCGCTGTCGTCTCGTCTGATATGTTCAATAGTTATCGAATACATTCTGAGCTTTGACGTCCGGGGTATCGCTGTCGTCTCGTTCGAATTTTATTCAAGTTATCATCCTTGTTGATTAACAGGTCAAATCGACTGGCACGCTTCGGATATCGAGTTTGGGTATTAGCCTGGTGTGTTTGCAGATAGAATTTTTGCATCAACAGGATGCAAGATTGATAGGAAGAGTACAAGTGGCAATTGTCAACTGCTAGGAAGGTCACTTGCTTCATTGTCTTCAAAGAAACAAAATAGCGTTGCACTACCAACCTCCGAAGTCGAATACATTAGTGTGGGAAATTGTTGTGCACAATTGCTTTGGATGAAAGCCACCTTGAAGGACTTTGGAGTCAAATTCAAGCAAGTGCCATTATTTTGTGACAACAAGAGTGCTACCAAGATGACCAACAATCCGGTTCAACATTCAAGAACTAAGCACATTGATGTAAGGCACCACTTCATAAGAGATCATCAACAAAAGGGTGACATTAGCATTGAGAGCATTGACACTGAAGATCAACTAGCCGACATCTTTACCAAGCCACTTGATGAGAAGAGGTTTTGCATGTTGAGAAATGAATTGAACATACTTGATTTCTCCAACATGAGTTGATGCACCCCACATATATGGCATGCCTCTCCTTTGACAAAGCAAGGTAAAGTTAATTGGCATAGCATTCATACTTTGCTAAGGACTTGGTTAGAGCATATAGTCATATTTGCATGCTTCTAGGCTCATTCATGAAAATCAAATGGATTTGATGTATGTATGTTACCACTATCGCTTCTATGTTTGTTTGATCTAGTGGTAGCATATGACATGTTTGTGGGCTTGCGAACCTAGTGTTGAATCTAGAAAATGAGCTCATGATGTGTAATTTAACATGGTCAAGCTAACCCTTATATTTTATGTGGTGTGAAGAAGCTTGTCCTTGGTTCAAACTAAATTACATATTCTAGGGAAGTGATCTAGATTGAACCATAAATTTGATCCTTACCCTATATTGATTGACTTAAGTCTCACTAAAATCCACACCATTTTTGGTGATTGTTGACAAAGGGGGAGAAGTAAGCCAAAGATAAGGGGGAATATGAGAAAGGAAGGGGATCAATTAAAATTTGAGCACACAAATAGAGGGAGCAAGCTCATAAAATATTTGTTGCACTTGGTTGTGCATTAACATGATGGATTGTTGCATTGCAATTTCAAATTTAATATTCATGTTTGTTTGGTGTATGCTAGTGATAGACCTTGTATGGTGATATGAAGTACTAGCATGCATAGTTTGTGTAAGCGATATTAGGTGTGCTTCAAGTAGTATCTAGACATAGTGCTTTCAAGAAAATCAACATATCTTGCTTTTAATGTTGATCTCACTTGGTATCTTGAGTTTTGATCAATGTCTAATTACACTGGTGCTAAGAATGGTATATATTGGCAACTCTGATTGATATCATGCTTCAAAGGTCCATTCTATATACCTTAGCATCATATTGATAGTAGTAACTCTCTCACAATTCCTATTCATGCATATGTGCAAAGAACCAAACCCACAGATGCACATATGTAGGGGAGCTAGTACTACCAAAACCGAATTTGAAATGTTTGTCACCCCTTGACTTATGATCTAAATGTCTTGGACACACAATTTAAATTCACATTGAATTTGATTTCTTATCTTTATAATGGTTGTCATCAATTACAAAAAAAGGGGAGCGTTCTGGATGCTTTCTGGACTTAGCAAAACCATTAGCAACTAGGTACGTCATCAATTATCAAAACCAAACAAGAGCTTTCAGACTATGGGCTTTGTGTGTGCCTATAAATACTTGGAGGCCGGCTCTTGGGTGACTCTCTTAGCCATTTTGACTAACTTGTTCATCCTTTGAGCTAGAGATACTCCCCTCCACTCATTCTTGCATCATTGATAAATTCTTGTGATATTGAGTGACATTCAAGTGCATTGCATCAAGAGTTTGCATCTAGAGGCACTTGATCGTGAGGTAGCTGTGGATTTCTTATTACTCTTGGATGATTCCCGTCACCCTAGATAGCTTGGTGCAGCGGAGGTGTTGAGCTTGAGATTGGAGACTGTTCGAGGCCACACCGGTGGATTGTGAGGGACTCTTGAGCCTTCCTCGTGGGAGTTCGCGAACTGGCTAATCTAGTGGATTGCTCATGGCTTGGAGGATCCCCATCTTGTGTTGATAGTGTGGCATCCGGCAGCGGGTATGGCGTGGTGAAGCCATTCTAGCATGCACATCTCCATGTGGGTGTATCAACACAATGAGGACTAGCTTGCCGGAAAGCAAGTGAACCTCGGTAAAAAATATTGTGTCTTGATCTCTTTGCCGAGGATTTCATTCGTGCAATTGTGTTTGTGGTGATTGGCTCATCTCCTCTACACGGCGGTATAACACTCCAATCCTCTCACTCACTCTTCCTAGGCTTATACTTGTGTAGCTTTGTTCCTTTCTTAGCTAGCTAGTTGTCCTTGTTGCTCAACCTTGCTAGCTTGTGTAGCTTGTTGGTGTGATTAGTTCATAGCCTATCACTACACTTGATTAGGTGGCTTACATAGTTTAGCAAAGCTAGTGCTAGTTTACTTCGCCATTTTGTGGTCTAATCTTATGTTCTAGTGATTTGCAAGAATTTTTCATTAGGATATTTGTAAGGTCGAGATGGCGGACTAGAGGGGGTGAATAGTCATTTCTAAAACTTATCGCACTGGCTAACCGAGACAATTGCAGAATTTAAACTATCGGTCTAGCAAAGACTACACCCCTCTAACTATTACTCTAGATGCACCTTGTAAAAGATCCTAGTCAAGCAATCAAGGTATCAATCTAGCAAGTGCACAACTAAACAAGTCTAGCTAGCAAGGTCACACAAATCTAAGCAACTAGTACTTTAGCAAGTGGGTGTGCACCTACACAATTCTAATGAGCAAAAGCACAAAGCCAACTTATGCTCACTAGATGCCCAAGGATAAGGCTACATAAGCTGAACTCAAGAGCTCAACTTACTCAACTACACAAGTCAAGTAAAGCAAGAGGATTACTTCTAGCTACACAAGCAAGAAGGTAACTAGCAAGCTACACAAGCAAACTAATTACAAGGGGAACTACACAAGCTATGTATGAATGTAAGGAATGTAAATATAAGCTTGTGAAGAAGATTGCAAACCACCATGAAGTGTGGAACAAGATGACACAACAATTTTTATCGTGGTTCACTTGGTTGCCACCAAGCTACGTCCTCTTCTGTCGACCAACATCTTGGGTTGTTCCTCTAGTATTTGGCTCTCCATGCCAATCCCCCTCAAGGGATGCCTCCTCAAAGGAACCACGAGCGAACCCACACGCACAAGTGTGGTAACTCAATGACACAAGCAATCCACTAGAGTTACTCTTTGCGATCCCCGTGAGGTGAGCACAAAACCTCTCACAAATCCTCCTCCGTAGCATCGCACAATCTCCACGCGTGCTTCCACAGAGTCTCTTGCCACCAAGCCATCTAGGAGGTGGCAACCTCCAAGAGTAACAAGAACACCAGCTTGCAACACGAACGTCTAGTGCCACTCGATACAATCTTTCAATGCAACGTGCTAGGAATCGCTCTCTCACTCGATCGGATAAACGCTATCAAGCTCAAGTGAGTAAAGGGCTCTCCAAGCACTCTCCAAGAAGGACACCAAGTCCCCAAGGTGCTAAGCACCAGCCAAGGCCAGCCACAACCTTTATTTATAGCCCCAATGAGCATCCAACGCCCTCCGTCTGATGCTCCTCAGCCAACCACATGCCACCGCGCCAGTCGACCATTTGAAACTAGCCATTGCCGCACTCGTTAAGGATCGTCGGACGCGGATGTGCACACCGTCGGACGTAGCCGTGCCCACCATCCGCGTACTCCAGAAACAATCCAAAGAGCTCCAACCGCGTTGGACGCAGTTCGACGCTCATCGTCGAATGGAGGCACCTTTTGTCCGACGCTATGTGTCATGTTGATGTTCACCCAGCCATGCGCGCGTGCTTCATCGATTCAAACACGCCATCATATGCTGGCGCCTGCATTTGATGCCTCTTGCGTCTAATGCTATGACCACCAACATTCAATGCCATCCAGAGATGCCACCAGGTCAGTAGGGACCGTCGGACGGTGCCACCTGCGTTCGACGCCCAATGTTTGACGCCCAGCGTTTGACGCCCAGAAACACAGCGTCTGATGCCCAAACTCAGCGCCAAACTTCTCCAATAAATTTGCCTCTGGCACAATAGATTTAGCCAACTCATTTTCCTGAAAGCGCCGAATCCTGCTGAGCAAGCTCGGTGGGAGGGAAAGAGGGACCCAAACCCATCTCTACCCTGTAAACTCCACTACCATTACAAATGTGCCAACTCCACCAAGTGTACATCACCATGTGCTTGTGAGTTAGCATTTTCACAATCATTTTTAAAGGATTTTCACTTGTTCTCACCACGCGACTTGATCCTAGCTTGTTGCAATGTTAGATCACTCAAGTGGCACTAGATGACCGATATGCAAACAAGTTTGCCCCCTTGATAGTACGGCCATCTATCCTAAACCCGGTAAAGTACTTCTCTACTCAACCTTAGACCAGTCAAATGAAATACCCTAGGTTATACCTTTGTCTTGCGCATTTCCATTTTCTCCATCTTTCTCCAATGTGCGGATGCAACACATGCACCAACATGATCACCAAATGATATGACCCACTTCATATCATCACATGACCTCCTTGGTCCATCGATCTTGACCTCACTTGCTCTTCACTGTTGCGTTGGTCCATCGGCGCCAAGTCTTGCTCAAGCTTCACAATCTCCAGGTCCATTGCTTCAAAGCCTTGACTTGCCATTCACATTTACAACCGGTCCATCGAGCCAAGCCTCATCTTGATCTTCACCACCTTGGTCACATGACTCCATGTCATGTCCATATGCAATGAGATCCTTCATCATCACATGTGTGAGCCTTGCAACATCTCTAAGCCATTACCTCCACCATGGCATATATTGCTCACACACATGTACCTATGAACTAAACCTTATGTATCTCAACCATAACACATGTTAAATCACCTAAAGTTGTCACTCAATTACCAAAACCAAACAAGAACCTTTCACTATTCACCCCCTCTAGCCATTAGGACCTTTCACTCTTGAGATACCAAGATGACCTCCTCTGCTGTTATATGCTTTTGGTAGCTCCTGGTAGTATACAAGGTATAGTCTTATCAATCTCTTCTTCAGGATTATCAGACTGTAGTTGTATAATGAGCTTACCACTTATCTCTTCATCAGATCTCATATTATGTTAAGATCTATCAATCTCTCTTTCCCTTTTTTCATCTCCAATATCTAGCTCCATATCATGTGCAATGATTGTCTTGGATTTATAGCTGCCCTGTTCAGAAGAGTTTCCCACATGCTCTTGATTTTGCTTGTTGACCTCATTCTTTTTCTGCTTACCACATTATGTCTGATCCTGACTATCCTCTTCTTCTTTAGAATTATCCTCATCAGCTTTTCTGAGTCTGGAGCTTTTTGTTCCTATGTCTTTTCCTTCTTTGACTTTTGGCTCAAACTTAATGCCAAAATCCTAACCCCAAACAAATACTTGTACCACTCCTTTTATAGTAGAAAATTTCCTTGCCTGAACTTTTACTCTCACATGCTCATCTCTAATAAGTGAAAGCTCATCAACTACTACAACTTTCCCTGCTAATCCAGCAATGAGTTTTACTACCCCCTTAGATCTAGCTTCATCAACTATATTACTAATTTTAATCCACCCTATTTCCAAAATAGATGTAGCCTTTGTGATTTTGTTACTCTAGGACACACCTGTGCCTCAATGTTATACAAGGCCAATTCAATCTTTCTTGACATGGAAAATGTGTCTAGAATGTTCTTATTTGGGAAAGTAGCAAAGTACTCCCATGGGCCTAGTTTCTTGACATTCTAGCTCCAATTACTATCAATCAGGTGCTTGAGTTCCTCTTCTAGTTTTAACTCCGTAACCTCTCCACTGACAACATGAATCAGTCCTGTGAGGTTTTCTCCCTTTGGTGGCTTAACTCTTGGAATATGCATTGAGAAGAAACCCATGCCATCAAATCTATCCCCCTCAAATTCTTGCAAGTAGCTTGATAATGCCCTTCTTTGCCACACCTAAAAAAATTCCTAGATCCTTGCTTCTAAATCCACCTCTGAAATCATCCCCAGACCCAGGCCCTGTCGCCAGTCCTTTCCCTCCTACAGCTAGATCTGTAACAGGATTGATCAACTTACCCTGTTGGAGCTATCTTTTTGGATCCCCCTGCCTTGACCATCCCTAATCCCTTGGCCTCTGGTCGCCTGGTCACCACTTGATTCTAGCTTCTTCTCTGTTGTATCCCATGCCCTCTTGCCTCGAGTGGAATTGTTGGAATTCTTCTTTGTCCCTTATGTTTCTGTCCCTTAACATCCACCCCCTCATCTCCTCTTCCTCCCAATCCCTCTAATGTCTTTCTCCGTATCCCCACTCCTTGTAGCGATCTTCCTCGAACCTCCTCTTTAGGCCTGTAGTTCGCGCATTCCATCCGCCTCCACACGGTTGCTCCCTCGCCATAGCTCCCTCCCCAATCACCTCTGCATAGGATTTCTTGAGTGCTTCTAGTGGATGAACACTAATAAATTTTTTTCCTGTCTACCAAATCTTTGGATCTCAGCCCTCCTCGCCAAATACTCCTCTTCCCCTAAGACATTCTTTTTTGGTTTCCAGACCCACCTTTCAGAGAGTAGTGGTTGTCTAGAATGTGCAAAAAGGTCCTTCAAAGATCCCCCAAACTGTGATTTTTCACTATCCCCCTCTGTAGACTCGGATGTTGCCACATTCGAGATAAATCATTACCAACCAAGGCTCCCTCTCCATCCTCTAAATAATTGCTCTCGCCAAGCCCTTTGTTGAAGGTCTCCCAAATGTCAAACCCCTATGAGCCTTCAAATTGCTTTTCCCTCCCATGTTGTTCTTCCCTGTTTGTGTGAGTTATCTGATGATTATCCCCAACCTCTTGATGTAACATTTTCACATTCCCATTATCCTCAAACAATGATTGTTTAATTTTTGCAGCCAGCTCTGTTTTCTCCACCGTCAATCCCCACCTTCTCGAGATCCTCCGGTTCTCGTGATTCATCCCCCTTTCTTCCAACTTTGTGAACAGAGTCCTCCGTCCCCTCTGATTCAGGCTCCCAAACTTTCTATGATGCTCAATAATGGTACGAGTTGGTTTGGCGCATCTCCATTCCTCCGAGAAGCTCTCCCTCATTTGCGTGCCCCGATGAGGACGCCATGGCCCTCACTTGGAGCACTTGGTGGAACTCCGGCAAGGCGGGACCAATCTATCAAGCACTTGCGTGATACCAACTTGGGTTACCAAATCTTCCTTTGACGAACTGCCCCCCTCCCAAATCGATGATAGCATGAGTTCCCCCCAAGAAAGAGCGAAAAGTCACCGGCCAGATCGATTAGCTTTGCGTCCTGGAGATGTTCTCCTACTTTTCTAGACATAGGAAGCACTCTCTCATCGGAGATTGGTCGGAGAAGTTGCCAGAGACGCCCTTTCGCCCGTCGCCTCTGGTTCGCCTTCGTTTCATCACATGGCTAGCTCCTTAAGCCCCCCAATCATGAACATTATTAAGCAACAAATATGATACTCCTTGTCTCCTTGTGACATTGAGGACAAATAATGTTGGGGCAATGTTTGATACTATCACATATCTCGCTAGATTGGTGGCGTGACTGCATTTTTTTACAACAAGGACCCATTTGAAGACTAATTCCAACAAATGGCCGTTCAACTGGTCCATAAGCCAGCTGGTTTTGGCTCATTCAATAGTACTATTTTGTGAGAGATATTAGGCCGAAACAAGCTGAGATTTGAACAAGAGAACATGGCCCTTATGAGTCTAGCTTTTCAGTCATGGTGCAGTTTTTTCTTTCATAACAAACCAGCAACCGATACATTTCAGCCTAGCTTTTCAGCGAAATAAAATAGGGCCACGATTAATTTAACCAGTTGTACATATTTTATTTTATTAATTAATTAAAAGTTCCAAATTTCCTTTGTATCACATAATTGAGTGTTCCAAATTGAATATAACCCTACATATAAGAGTTCTGCCGTTGCAGCACGAGCACTCACCTAGTCCTTAATTAATGTAGTAGAAAGTCACATAAATATTAACATCAAGTTAACTTCATTAAAAATTTTATTAGATAACTTTTAATACTCCCTCTATTTTGACTTGCTGCGCACCTAAATATTATATCCAGAATATATTAAAAGTTATGTATTTATAAAAAAATAAAAGACTCAATTTATAACTGAAGGAGTATAACTATTTGAATTTATAAATACTCACGGGTTTTCATAAAAGTAGGTCAAAGTTAGAGAATTTGGACTTGGACAAAAACAGAGTGAGCTATAATTTAGAACAGAATAACAAACAAGAACAAAGTATAAATGTTCATGCTAACTGGATCGGCAGAATAATAGAGTATGCAGGCTGGTTCGACATTACAGAAAAGATAAGATAGACGAATATTACAAGCACTCATCCAACCCTTAGTAAAGGCCTCACCAACACCATAAACGATGATATGGACAGTATGTAGCAATTGGCTGCTATCAGCCAAGATGAGAGCATCATTGATCACAGTTCATAGCACATACTGGATCCTGTCTGTGACAAGGCATCTGGACTTGTGCTTGATCCTGAGGAGAGCCGGTTCCCTTTGTTGATTGTCACCACAGGGCACCACATCCACACTGGTGAAGACAGTCGCCTGAGGACCGCCATCTGCAGTATCTGAGGACCGCCATCTGCAGTATCGAAAAACATAGCAATGCAAAATCGGCCGCCACCCAGGTTCACCAAGGTGCGACTTTTCAATGACCAGTCCTCAGGTAGGTCAACATCAAGCCTAACATGCTGCACTGTTGGCACCACATCACAAGAATCCATGGCAGAAGTGGAAAGGTCCAAAGCGCACAGGTTGGAAGGACTGCTAGCAGAAAGGCCAAGCCACAGGTTCAGCTCAGGAACATACTCCGCTTTGCTGCGAAAGGGCAGCACCCAGTCTCCAGTCTTGCTCCACTCAAGCGACACCGTGTCAAAAGAATAAGTTGTGGTGGCAGATGATACACAGATTCGTGTACCATCGATGACTGCATAAGGAACGTCGCTGCAGACCTTGTAATCCTGGTCGTCAAAGAACGGTGGCAATGGGAGTGGACGCCATTGCCAGTACCCCACAGGGTAGTATGCAAGAACTTCAAAGCTGCCCTGCTCCTCGTCCTTGTGCATCATGTAGAGGCTGTCAGTGTTGTCACCAGTAGGGTTCTCATCGAAGAATTCATGATCCGCCGTCGGGTTGATTACAAAATCAGACCTTGCATGGGCAGCAGTGCGAATGATATGAGCAGCCATACAATTGGGTCCCTTGGGAAAATTCATATCAGGCATTGGTGTGAAGGAGTGCAAGCTAGTGTTGTAGATGTTGGTGTAACCATTTGCATCTGAGTAGAGGATCTTGTTCTTGCTCTCCCCAAAGAGAGCAAACACACTGGTCAGACTGTATGGAGAAGATGCACCAAGGGTGTGTGATTCATAGTACAAGCTCGGTCTAGGCAATCTGCCGATGCTCCCAACATTATTGATGCCGTTCTTCTTCTACTTCGCTTGAGCCTCTGCATCCAGTGCTTCAGGTGTCGACGGGTAGAAGAGCTTAGACACGTCCATGTGCCTCAACGAGTACAGGCCACGCCCCTCGCTCATCACCAAATGCAGATATTGACGGCTCAACTTCTGGCAGCTCATCTTCAACATACAGGCTTCCTAATAAGTTAACACAAACCATTCCACGAGTAAGAAAATGCATGTGAATAATGCTCGTGGCAACACCAACAGACACTCAAAAGAAGTAGAGATTCAACAGAGGAGGATCCCTCCCTACGGTTGTGCAGTAATTTTAAACGAATTAGCCAGCTACAGCTGACAGCAAGAACAAAGTGTAATAAAGGATTTATCATCAGGGAAAAAAAAACTTATCCCTCAAATCAAAATAACATATAAGATTGTTGTCTATTTCAGCACGGATGTAGAGCAAACTAGCCTGGGACATAAATCTACCACAAATCGACACAAAGTTTATCTCGTGGGAGTGGATTTGACGGGAGAGTGAGAGAGATACCTTCAAGCAGAGAGCACCTAGAGTCCTCAACAGCGGCGTCGATCGGGGTGGCGCAGAAGATGAAGAGGGTGTCAATCGGGGCGGCGGAGAAGGCACGAAGTCGGCGTTCGGGGAAGACGAAGAAGGGCGATGAAGGAGGGAGGCGCCGAGGCGGGGGAGGCGGCGGCCAGAGGGGGGGCAACTACGCGGCGCACGCGCACCAGCACGCGAAATGGCACACGCAGCAACCCGTCTAAGAGTGTCCCTGTTCATCTTCTTCCTCCACTTCCTCACGACGCCCGCGCTACCTCGCCGCCCCCGCCCCCCGCCGTGGGCGCGCAACGGCTCGCCGGAGCTCCGACGAGCCCTCACGCGCCCACGGTAGCCCTCCTTCTTCCCCCTCCCCCGCCCTGCTCCCGCCGCCGCTCGCCGGAGTGCGCCCCCGCCGCCTGCCCATACCCATCCGGCCATCCTGCCCCGGCTGGCTCGGCGGCGCCGCCGCCCCCGAGCTCACCGCCGACCGAACCGCCACTGCCGCCGGGTCGACGACCGCCGCCAGGTCGGCCGGGCGGATTCTACAGCCGGGGAGAGGATGGAGGCACTAGGGGAGCTTGCCGGAACCTTAACCGCCGCCACGCCGTCGCCGCCACCGGACCCTAATCTCAGGGGAAGTGGAGGGACCCTAATCTCATGTATGTCACCAGACTCCGTCGTCGTCGCCGCCTTGTCCACCTCCTCGGCCGCGGCGCCCTCGCCGCCGGCCGCTCCGCCCGCCGCCCCGCCGCCTCCTCCGGCCCCCTTCTTCTTCGGGTGCGGCCATGTGCGCCAGTAATCTACTGGTGCGCGTGCGCCAAATAGCATTTGTGGGCCAGAAGAGGAGGAAAACCCTAGGTGATGGGGATGAGGATTGAGGAGAGATGACGATGAGTGTGCAGGTTCTTTAGAAACGTCCCATTGAGAAATGGGCTGAGGTGAGAGCCAAATTGCAGGCCCAAACTCCAATTCTTTCGTATGGACGACTAATCACATGACCCATTGATTTTGTTGCGAGTATAATGCAAGAAAGTGAGAGAGACACAATCAAGTAGCGAGAGAATTCTTGATTTCATTCACATTGATCATAGGTAGTATTTATATAAGTAGAGGGGAGAGATTACAAGAGGAAACCCTCCCGTCACGCAACCACGACACTCGTCCGCAGTGAGGAGTCGTCTCCCGTAAGCTACGACATTTATGGGGAAGCTTCTCGGGGAATACTTCACGGGAAGACGTTCGCGTATGAAAATATTGGAATATCGAGAACCTTCATCATGCGGTTTGCTTTCTGTCGGATAAAAACGAAGAAAAATACATATGGATATGCTATTAAAATCTCTTTAAAACCCAACAAAAAAAGAAAGAGAAATGTATAGCATATAATAATGATTGCCTCATTGTAAATTCGTATGAGAAAACCTTTTTAAAGAAAAAATCATCTAGTTTAGAGGACAATATATGTCTTTGATACCCTTTTAAAAACTCCTGTGGGGAAAACAAGGAATATGACATATGCTTATGCCAATATTGCCTCATTAAAAACTCTCTATGAGAAAAGAGTGTAATATAATAGTTTGCACAGGCTAATGTTTAGGGAATTTCTTCCCATGAACCTTGCAAATCTCTAAGTCTTCGCATACTAATTCCTTTAACACATTTGTTAAATAAGGAAGCTTGTAGAAACTTAGTGAACAAATCAACAAGGTTGTGACATGATTTGATTTTCAAGATATCTATTTCTCAGTTTTGTTGTAATTCATGAGGATAAAACAACTTAGGAGAGATATGCTTGTTGATGTTGCTTTTGATAGCCTATCTCCATCTATGTAACACAAGCCACACTATCTTCAAAGATAATCACTACTATAGATTGATTCATCATTGGTGGCCCCTTCACAGCCGGAAGCTAAATAAGCGGCGGTGGTGTATATACATGGTAGGTTCAATTTATAGTGGGTGGTGCAGAGAAATGAACCAACTGAGGAAACATTTCGCACAAACGGTTAAAAAATCCACGTGGCTGTGCTAGTGGCATTTCATACCACCAAACGCCTGAAAAGCCAAGCCGACTAGGGTAGGCGTTATTGTCGTCAGTCCTAACACTACAACCGTCCCGTCTTGTATAGGTGGTGGCTGAGCTGACCATGGTAGTGTCCCAATTCTCTTTGAGAGCGTCACTCGGTTCGGTGCACCATTGCCAATTTCCCCCACTAGCCACTGCCGCCACATCATATCTTCCCATTCAGCGTACCCGGCTTTACCCACTTTCAAGAGACCAACGTGATTCAACATCACGAAACTAAACCGCCACAACACTCCACCCTTCGCCATGCATGAGTTCCGCCAGAAAGCCTTCGAGGAAGCGTGCAAGGGGTGACAATGCCGACAACCTTGATCATTAGGAGGCGCCATAGGAAAATGCTCGGCAGGACGTCACACATGAGGAGGTGGTGGCATAAGACATCATTGGCCCATGGCAAAACCTTCTGCCAAAGTTATGCAACATCGTCTTGAAACACTCCAACCGTTGTCAGCGTCATGCGCTTCCCGACGGTCTGCGTGCCTTGACGAAAGCTGCAAAGGGCACAGAACCCTCTCAGCCGCCGCCGTGAGGGGCTCTGACGCTGATCATGTCAAGCCTCCACCAAGCAAAGCCGGGGGGCCTTCCTGGTTCCTGCATGACGTCGACACCAACAAGTGCTACTATAGCGAGGCCGAGGGTTTGAAGAATAGGGCCTGGGTCGGTAGTAAGGACCACTGGCTGGTGACCACGAACCTGAGGTGCAGCGTCGAGCTCCTCAACCTGATCACCGGTGCCCACGTCATGTTGCCATCCTTCAAGACCATCCCCGGCATCCAGGTGATGGTCGTACATAGTGTATGCCTCAGTGTCTCTTTGTAGGTACTGGAGGCCACAGGTCCAGATGAGGAAGATCGTGCTAGGGTGTACGCTGTCACAGCAAGGCAGCTATCAGGTCATCGCTTTATTCTCCTCGTGGCACATATGAAGGTTACATAGAGTACGAGACCCAATGACCTGAAGAAAGCAAAGGAAATCATTCAACGTAGTAACAAAGAATCCAGTGGAATTTGAGAACAAGACCGCAACACCGAAGTGCCCAGTTACTACAAAGCAGGAGTTAAAGAACCAGGACATGTCTTCTTCAAAGGTAGAGCATACATCCAAGATTTCTATAAGGCGATGAAATAACATTGGGGGTTGCTAGAGTAAAGCATCCTTCCTTTGACATTGCTTCAACCAAGCGAGGCCACCCAAAAGAACCCCACAACATGCGCTGATCTGCATCGAACTGCTCCAAAATGGCACAGTACAAGATAGACCGAGGAATGATCCACAACGGATAGATGAGGAACAACCCAGAACACATACTGCTCAACACCAGAAGGACAACAAAAAGGATGGAGGACAAGAGTAGGAAGATGAGGTAGCAGAGCCTACTCCACCCACACCACAAGCCCTCCTCTATTTGCCTTAATGTTCCTCCCAGGTCAACATCACCCTAAGATTAGCCTGCTACTAATCCTGATCACAAGACCTCCACCATTTTCTACAAGAACTATGAAGTACAAACAACATGCCTGGGGGCAGCTCAAGTTCACAAACTAGCATTCTCATAGCTACAATATACAAGACCAACCTTACAAGACTATGATGCATAGCACATTCGCCAAGAGGGTATTGATAGACAAAAGATGGGTGCATGTGGACCAAGACCATAAAAAATAACTTTGACAAAAAAATTCAGATGACAAGACCTTTCAGCTCAAGATAAAGAACATGTGATGCTACACAGAGATAAGACGTGACATGCTCACAGAAGCATAGGTGAACAGAACACTAAGTGACACAAGACAAAGAAAATAGCATATCCAAAGGAATATTTGTCAAACAGTACAATACATGAGGATAGATGAGTACATTACACAACAACCAGCAGTACAACAACAATCATTGAAGTCCACAAAGAATACAGACCCTTATCCAAGTTCTTTCATACAAAAGAACCTAGAAAAGGGCTCAGGAACCACTACCAAGATGATTTTTTTTCCAAATTTTTCTTCAAAGGTCCTATTTCTTTTTGTTCCAAGAAAGTAAGAGGCTTGGGGGCTATACTCAATGAGTGCAATGTTTTGAAAAATTAAACTCGCCTCAGAAAAAGAACTCAAAAACAAGTGATAAAATCATAAGGACCCTCTAGCATATTGTTCCAATAAGTAAGAGGCTCAAGGGTACACTCGCTGAGTGCACTTAAAAGTGCACATCAGTCAAAAAAGCCCAACCAAAAAAAGACCATCTCAAGGTTTCACTTCAGAAGAAATCAGAAAATATTAACAACGAATCAGTGAAGACCAAGAAGATCAAGAAGGCTTCCAAAGTTCAACCATAAAATGCTCGAGGGCTTGTCGATTGGGGACCCATGAGGGTTCCCACCGACACTACTATAGGTTGTGGGCCCAGTCCTAGGGTCCACAACCTGACCAGCGAGAGCACAAAGCCAAGCTATGTGTAGACCGAGAGGAACTAGGAAAACCTGGCCGGATTACATATGGAAAGTACCTTCTAAAATATGACTAGAACATCTTCTTTGTATCCGACTAGGACTAGAAGAATGTTGGTAGCTCACTGGACTATAAATGGTTGATGAAGGTACCCCTTGTAAACACAATACAATACACAATAATACAACACAAATAGGTTAATGCCAACTGAACGTAAGGCTTTTACTCGATCATGAGGGCTCGAACCAGTATAAAATCGTTCGTCTCTTTGCGTTAACCACCAAGTTCCTAGATTCGTCGAAGCCCAAACAACTTTCTTGGGCACCGCCATGGTAAGCTATCAGTGGTAAAACATCAATATTGGACCTTACTATACACAAGGGGAAGTGTGCGCCATGACCGATTCTGCCAAAATCTGCTCCTGACAAAGATAACAATTATAGGGATGTGCAGTGGCGGACGAGAGTTGTGGATCCACAGTTCAACTTCTTTGTATGACACATACTCCTCCATGAGCATGATGATGGTGTCGGCATGTGGCGACTCGTAACTAACCTCGCCAGGGATCGTGCCTTGTTCATGGGCGCAAACCACCCTCTCAAAATTGACGTTTCTTCATATGACTATGGAGCTCTATCATCTGCGGGGCAATTGTGTGTATGTTGTGGACACACGACTCTGACTTTATCTTCTTCAATGTCAAAAACTCTAAACGCGCCACCAATGTCGAAGGAGGTCGCCGGTACTATCGGACTACGAGTCATCACCAAATGCCAATGTGGTTTCATCCTATAGCGGCTTCCCCAGACTTAAGGAGGAACCCGAAGAATATTAGCTCCCAAGACCATCGGTATTTAACTATCTGTCTATATGTAAAACGAGTACTCATGTGCCTTCTTGCTTACTTCTAACAATTTTTACATATGTGCGGTAGTATCTGTGGAAGACATTATCATGAAGTTGAAGGAGGGACTGAACGCTTGGTGACCCTAGACGCTTGAAGCCGGTTATAGTGGGGATCAGAAGCAGATGCTGAATGAGGTGTCATCGGTTTGTGTAAGAGGTGTCCTGTTACTCGTAGCGTATACGCTTTTGTCGTTTAGTCTCTTGGACTTGTTTAGTTACTACTTGGACTTGTCAAGTCCCTATGATGTATCTTGACATGGAAGCACTTACTTAGCTCTATCTTTTACCCAAGAGGTTGCATCTAAGTAAATAGATTACATACATGGATCCACTAATGACATGCTTAATTAAACTTAAAAAGCATTTTTAGTAATTCTCTAAAGAAGTCACTTTTGAGCACAAACAACTAAATGAAATGCCAAGGAACATTACCCTGTTTCATGTACCAAGGTCATCAACCAACCCAAAAGACACACAAGTCATTAAGGGATCATGCTTAATTACCTAAGAAATATATATTTATCATTTAATTTATGAACCTATATTCTTGCCCAAAAAGTATATACGATATATTTCTTTACCAACATCTACATGACATAACAAGACTACAAAAACAAGAATTACATTTTTCTCATACTCTACAATTACTTATGTATTTTCTTAAATATCAAGCAAACCAACAATTAAATAAACTGCATATGAAAGTATCAAAAAAGTTATATTATATTTTTAGCAGATAGTACACGTCACAAGGAACCCAACAAAATTTGAATCACTCAATTTGGACTAATATTCATGGAGATATGAATTTTCTAAGCATTATAAATATTTCTAGAAATTCATTTAATCAAAAACTGAAATTCATAAAAGACAAACACTTTGCACCGGGGACCCTGATCTTTCCATAAATTAATTGAGGCCAGATCTGCAAAAGCTTTCTCTATGCGCATCTTGCAGTAGGATCCCTAAAAAACTTTCTATTCAAGATCGGGTCCTTCCCTTGTTGGTTTTTTTTATCCTTCCTTCCCTTGTTCTTACGTACGCAGAGCAGAGGAGGATTGGGGAATTCGCGTTGCCGACCGGAAGGGCGGCGTAGGCGGTGAGCAAGGAGCCGGCGAGGCAAGGCAGCGTCGGGCCGCACCTGCAGCGGGCCTCGGCTCGGCCTGCGGTGGTCCGTGGCCTCCTGGCCACGCGCATGGGCGGCTTGCCGCGACGGCGGCAGCGGCGTGGTGGGGAGGACCAGAGGGGCAGCGCGTGAGGAGCGGCGGAGGGAGGAGAAGGTGATGCGGCGCTTAGCTTGGGCGGAGGAAGGGCGCAGCAGCGGGGAACATGGCGCGACGGCGGCGTTGGCGCTGCGAAGCAAAGAAGGAAAAAGAGACAGCGCCGGCTTGGAGAGATAAGGGCGAGGGCGAGATTTCTAGGCGTCTAGCTCCTGCTCGTGACGAGGCTGGCAAGCAGCTGCGTGCCCAGCGCGAAGAAGTGGCGAGAAGGACGGCGGCGGCAAGCAGCTGTGCGTGGCAGGACCCTCCTACCGTGTACTGTAGCATCCCTCCCTTTTCTTCTGTGTATATTTTGCAAATTACTACAAAATTTGTATAACAACTTGAAAATATCCTAATACTAAAAGTGTTCAAATTTTCAAGATCTACAAACTTGATTTTGTAACCATTTTCAAATTCTACCTCCATTTTGAAATTTGAGTTAGGGAATGAAAAGGGGTCAAAATTGAGATTTGAATCTTTTTAAAATTACTCAAAATTTTGCATTGAAACTTTGAAAACTCCAAGAATTAAAATTGTACAACTTGAAAAGATCTATAATTTTTCTTTTTTCTCACCCTCAAGTTTTTCTTAGATTTTGGATTAAACAAAAGGGGGGAGGGAATTATATAATTCTAGGGTTTTAAAATTCAAACTTCTTTTCAAACTTGGGCAATTAATTTGAGATTAATCCTTGCTCAAACAATTCACCCAATGTGTATTTATTAAGGAAAAACATCGATCCAATCAATGGAGCAAAAGTTGCACAAATTTTATATATAGAAATTGGTTTGATAATTCCCCAAAATTGGACTAACAAATTAAATCTTTGGGGACCAAGTTTGAACATATTTAACTTGAAAACATTTTACCAATTTATTTCTATCATGAAGAGCATACTTTAAACAACAAAATTTATTTTAACAAAGATTTTAAATGTTTAAGCAATTTCAATTATACAAATTCACAAAGTTTCATGATCAACATTATTAACTATTTCATTTTATATTTAAAACACACATAAGCAACATATGAATGCTAAAATTGAAACATGAAATGTATTTATGCCATAATGCTTAGTGATTATGCTTGATGATCATGATTAAGATTTTATTTTCTTATTAACATCTGGGATGTTACATCAGCTGGTCAAAAACATCGACATGATGATTTTCTGAACTTGAAGTTTAGTCTTTGAAGTACGTGGATCAGAATTAGAGATGTCAGTGGCATCCCAATTGATTTCCTTGCATTCTTTGTGGTACTTAAAGTCTCCCCCTAATGCTGAGAAATAATCTTCATTGAAGATACAATCAGCATACCAGGCCGTAAATAGATCCCTTGTGGTGGGCTTCAGGTATTTTATGATTGACGGAGATTTATACCCCATATAGACCCCTAATTTCCTATGAGGGCCCATAGTTGTACGCTGCGGTGGTGACATCGGTACGTATGTGACACAACTGAACTTTCACAGATGGAAAATGTTTGGGGGATTTCCACGTACTAGTTGCAACGGCGAGGTTGCATGGTATACAGTTGGACGCAATTGAATCAAGTCAGCAGCATGTAAGACTGCGTGACCCCTAACATGGGGTTGGAAGAATGCAATTCTATAGTAATAATGGTCTTACAATAAGTTTGATCTTTGATGAGAGATTCAGCCAACCCATTTTGATTACCATAGTCTTCTAGGATCTAGAATGAAAGCTCATCAGACCTTCTGAACATAGTAGAAGTACATAAACACAATTGACCCTGAGCTTCATGAATGGAGATTGCTTCACCACTTGGCATACGAATTCTCATCGATGTCTTTCCCTGCATATCAACAGCATCCACCTGGACAACTCCGGCCAATGCATGGGCCATTAAGAAACACACTTGTCAAATATGTGCATACAACACCCTCACCCCATTCAGATTCCTTAAACATCGATTCTGCACTCTTAGATGAGTAGTTGCTCAACTTGGGGAGGCCCAACTAGTGTTAGAGTAACACAGCTTGTAAATGCAATCACCATTGGGGAGCTGCTTGTAATTTACCATTGCCTATATATATACACTGCCCAAGGGAATGAGGGCAAGGCACTATCTCTCTCTCTCTCTAAATCTCGATGTGTCCCCCATATCCACCGCCAAGTTCTCTACTCTCCTCAACAAATTCATTCGCTTGGCTGCCCAACAATACCTTATTCTTCATTTTGAAAAGAAAAATGTGGCGCTATCACCAAAATCATAACTTTTGAGCTTGCATACTACCTAAATTACTATTGTACCACAGTTCAATAAAATAGAATGCTAAAGATAATTCAAATATTTTTCTAGAATAAAACACGTTTAAAAATACTGATACAATATTAGAACATTTTTTAACCTAGCATAATATAAAACTAAAATCAGCTACAAGGGAGGTAAATAGGACCCTCATAATATTTCATGGAGGCTATTTCGCAAACTAATTCCATGTCACGAAAGTTTGATGTACCTATCTTGTGCCAACGTTGTTAACGCCGCTTTCAAAACCACTCACGGAGTTAGATCAGATGGTTTCAAGGATTTGGTTATTCTATAAAAATCTGTTTTTTCATAGTATTTTTTTAATAAGATCGACTCACGCAATAGTTGAAGTCAGGTAGACCAGTTTTTCCAGGGTAAAATAACTTCACCTGGCGGCCCCTCTCGCATCTCCATTCTCCTCACGTGTGGCACCCTCCCCTTGCGATCGGCGGCGTCAGCGTTCATCTCCTCCACCCATATCCACCGCCAGCGCCAGCCTCTTGGGGGACCAGCGCCCGGCCAGCTGTGAAGCCAAATTGTGAACGGGAAAGCAAAGGGGAGGCCAACATCTCCATTCTCCAGTACCCACTGAGGCGAGAGAGGGGCGGTGCTGCGGCGGCGGCGGTGGCATGGTTGTGCTTGTGCAGAGTGCAAAGCAGCAGAGGCACATGACACTCAGCTGCTACAGCAGGTGCTTCCAAATTTTGGGCCCTCCATTTTCCATTGTTCGATTGTTTCTAAGCAGTATAGTAGGTGATTAGAGATTATCAAAATGAAAGTTATCATTCTGTGTTATTCCTGATCAAATGATTCGATGCACATCAGGCATATCCATTTTCTAGTATGCTGAAGTTTTCAGTTTATCTAGTAGTCTAATTTGGTGTCCTTGTCTAGTCGCCTGTTTTCTGTAAACTTCAGATGACATATGTGATAGTTCATCTCTGAGATCTGTTATTCGATCTAACCAACATTCCAGCAACTGCATAGATATTGTGTTTGGTTATGTCTTAGTTCCAACCTTTTTATTCTACCTATCGTTTTATGTGAAGACTTATATAACACCGCTAGATATCATGTGGCAAAGTCTGTGTATATCCCAGCATTGATTAAGAGATCTATATAGGTGTGTGGCGCGGTAAATAGTAGTTACATGTACCCTAGATGGCATGCATGTTACTTTTTGAGCAGCTTTGCTAGCCTCGTTTTGTATAACATCATATACTTTTTTTTATCAAACTCGTTGTTCAATCAAGTATGGAACATTATGCATTTTATCTTGTGCTTCTATGAAGATTATGGGTATGTTGGCCTTATATGGGTTGTTCAGGTGCTTAGATAATGGTCCTAGGAGTGGAGATTCACTAGCTCTAGCACTGCTCTACTGGCAAAATCTTCTTTGATGAAATGATCTATCGCCACAAAAACTTTGCGTCACCTGCCACAACTAAGGGTGATAGCCATTCTGACATGCCCTTTGATTTGTGCTAGATTTATGTGCCGGGCTAGTTTGCTCTAGATCTGTGCTGAAATAGGGAACAATCTTGTATGTCATATTGAGCTGGGATGAATGTTTTTCTGATGATAAATTCTTTATGACACTATGTCCTTGCTGTTAGTGATTGCTGGCCAAGATGTTCAAAATAATTAAGTACCCAGTCAGAGGGAGGCATCCTGATTTCTCAGCCTCCTCCATTGAACCTCTCTACATCCTTAATTTTGAGTGCCCGTCTGTGTTGGACGAAGAGAAAATTATTCACATCCATTTTGTTGACTCGTGGAATGATTCTCTTAACTTGCTAGGAAACCTGAATGTTGAAGATGAGCTGCCAGAAGTTAAGCAGTCAGTATCTGCATTTGGTGTTGAGCGAGGGGCATGGCTTGTACTCGCTGAGGCACATGGACGTGTCGAAGCTCTTCTACCCATCAGCAGTTGAAGCACTAGATGCAGAGGCTCGGGTTAAGAAGAAGAAGAATGGCATCTATAAATTGGGGAGCATCAGCCGATTGCCTAAACCGAGCTTGCACTACGAATCACACAGGCTCGGTGTACCTAGTCCCTCCAGTTTGACCAATGTGTTTGCTCTCTTTGGGGAGAGCAGGAACAAGATCCTCTACTCAGATGATGGCCACACCAACATCTACAATACTAGGTTGCATTCCTTCACTACAATGACAGATATGAATTATCCCAAGGGGCCCAATTGTATGGCTGTTCATATTACTCGCACTGCTGCCCATGCAAGGTCTGACTTTGCAATCAACCCGACGGTGGATCATGAGTTCTTCGATGAGAACCCCCATGGTGACCACACTGACAGCCTCTACATGATGCACATGGACCAGGAACAGGCCTCCTTTGAAGTACTTGCATACTACCCTGTGGGTTACTGGCAATGGTGCCTACTCCCATTGCCACCATTCTTTGAGGACGAGGATTACATTGCTTACACAGTCATCGATGGTGCACGAATCTGTGTATCATCTGCCACTGCAACCTATTCTTTTGACACGGTGTCGCTCGAGTGGAGCAAGACTGGCGACTGGGTGCTGCCCTTTAGCAAAGCGGAGTATGTTCCTGAGCTGAACCTGTGGCTTGGCCTGTCTGCTAGTAGTCCCTCTAACCTGTGCGCTTTGAACCTCTCCACCTGTGCCAAGGATTCTTGTGATGTGGCGCCAACAGTGCAGCATGTTAGGCTTGATGTTGACCCACCTGAGGGCAGGTCACTGAAAAGTCGCACCTTGGTGAATCTGGGTCAGGGCCGGTTTTGCATCGCCATGTGTTTCCATACTGCAGATGACGGTCCTCAAGTGACTGTCTTCAGCGGTGTGGATGTTGTGCCCTGTGAACGAAGGGAGCCGGCCCTTCGCATGATCGAGCACAAGTCTAAATGCCTTGTCACGAACAGGATCCAGTATGTGCTATGAATTGTGATCAAAGATGCTCTCACCTTGGCTGCCTGTTTTTGGTGTTGGTGAGCCGGGTACTGAGGTACTAGAGGTTGGATTGTTTGGTTGCGCTCGTGTTCACCTTTATCAATATGATTGGGGTGGATTGTGATGGAAAATTAACTATTTTCATCTAAATCCCACTCCAATACAGCTGAGCAATTGCAAGCCCTTATTTATCTCCCTATGTATCTTGTCTTTGCTTTAATGTCTAACGAGTAAGTCATTGTTGCACAATTGATCACCATTTCTGTGCATTCTCCTTGGTTGTTTTATTCTCTTTGTGCTGGGAGGTGTGCCAGATAGTTGTCTTACTCTCTGTGAGGGGTTGTGTTCAATTTTTAAAGTGGTGGTCTTTTGTATGTCTTTTACTCTTGTAATAAAATACGGCAAATCCAATGTCAGTACTTTTAAAAAAGTTGACACAGACATTTTTGCTGACTCGTAGAATGGTTCTCTTTCCTTTCTAGGAAGCCTGGATGCCAAATATGAGCTGCCAGAATTTGAGCCGTCGGTATCTGCACTTGGTGCATAGCGAGGGGCGTGGTTTGTACTCGCTGAGGCACATGGACGTGTCAAAGCTCTTCTACCCGTCAACAGCTGAAGCACTGGATGCAGAGGCTCGAAGTAAGATGACGAAGAAGAAGAATGGTATCAATAAAATAAAATAGGCAGTATCAGACGCTTGCCTAGACCGAGTATCCACTACCAACCATTTTTGAAGGTTGAGGCTTGTCCCCTCAGCTCAATTGGTGCGCTCGCTCTCTTTGGCAAGAACAAGAACAAGATCCTCTGGTCTGACAATATTGGCCACACTAGCATCTACAATATTGATCTGCAGCCCTTGATTGTAACTCCCAACCTGAAGTCACCCAAGGCAACTGATTGTGTGGCTGTCTCCATCCCAGGTGCTGCTGCCCGTTACATGTTGGATATGCACCCTGGCAACTGTTTTGAGGTGCTTACCTATGACTCTACAGAGAGGACCCGGAGTACGAGGTCCCCCTCATTCCTGACTTCACGGTGGTCGACGGCACCAGGATATGTGTGTCGACCACCGCATCAACCTACTCATTCGACACGGTGACCCATGAGTGGAACAAGGTGGGCGACTGGGTGCTTCCCTTCAGAGCTCAGTACATCCCTGAGCTTGGCCTGTGGCTTGGCTTGTTACTAGATTCAGGCCCCTATGATCTGTGCATGCTGGATAACCTCTCCACCGCTCCAGGCTCTCCGCCGCCGACGATGCGGCACATCGGGGAGGAGGAATCTGAGCTGCCGGAGGGCTGGTCGGAGTGGCAGGTAGCGCGCGCGACCTGGTGAACCTTGGCTCGGGGAGGTTTTGCATTGCCAACAACTTCGTTCTTAACTTTGGTGAGGTCAGACGTTCCTGGATTCCGGTGACTGTCTTCACCGGCGTGGAGGTGCTGCCCGGTGACGGTGAAGAGGGGATTCGCATGCTCAAGCACAAGTTCAAGAGTTTCAGAACTGAATTCGAGGCTGTGCTCTGAGCTGAGCCAGTGAGCCCATCGATTCTAATTTTATCCATGTTTTTCTTTTCAGAAGTAGGTCCAGAGGTGCTTAGGGGTTAAAATTGGACGACAAATGCTGCTGCAGTGACTTTGCTTTTTATGTACCTACTTTGTTTTAACTGTTGTCGTTGGTTATCCAAATACAGTACTGTTGTAGTTTTGTCGTCAGGACTACATATGTCTACTGTTGTATTGTTGTTTTTGTCGTGTGGACCACATATGTCTTTGCTTTTTTTTGCCGATTCCTACAGGTGCAATGCCGTGGCCAATGCAACAAAAGGAAAAAGTGGAACGTGCAGACCTCTTCATAGAAAAAAACCGCATGTACAAGAAATTCATAGCTTTGCTAATACTGTGTTTTCAACAACTTAAGACTACATTGGTTTGTATGATAAACTGTAGCTCCATCCCAACAACAACAGAGCTGAAGATGACAGCTAGATAAGTGTGAGTGCTGAAACTGAATGGCCAAAATGCACAACAAAGCTACCAAAAACCTGAAGAGTTCTTGTGTTCTCTGAAACTATATGAACCAGAAACCATGCCCTATTCTCAGGTCAGTGTGTGCCTGAGAGAGAGCTATTACTAAAGCATATAGCTACTAGTATCATCAACTTCTTGGTAATTTGCTTGTATAGCCAATCTATTTAGTGTTCAACTTGTCCTTCTTCATCGGCATACTTGTATCATCAGTTTCTTTGCCCAACTTGTTCAGTGGCTGAGTTATAAACAAGAGTTAGCAAAACATAAAGTGATGACCACATGTGTTTCTTCAAAACAGTACATTATTTTCAGTGTGCATCTTATAACATAGCAATCCATGAGAAAAGTATTGGCATTACACCAAGCTAAATAAATTTACATATTACAACTTAAAAGAATATATCGACAGGCTTGATCATATTGCTTTCACAAGGTATTTCAAAGGTTACATAGTACAGCTATAACTAGTGTAATCACTGTTTGCTAAAATTAATTGATTAAAAATGATTAAAGAAGACCATTGAACTTCATATATTGGCTAATCCAGCCATTACTCCCCTCTCTCTTTTTCTTATCTTATATCGCAACACATGACTGAATAATATGGTAAAGCAAGTACTGAATAGATAAACATTCAGAAGTGCTAACCAAACAGAGTGATCAAGTAAATGACATGTGTTGCATGAAACAACTGGATCAGTTCAAGATTTCTATGGTTACCAAATGAGGATCATCTTCCAGCACAATAACCATGGAAAAAATGTAACTGTCAAAATGATAAGAATGCAAGCAACAAGCACTTAGCTGCACGCCTGCACATATCGATTATGAGCATCAGACACAGAAAGCAGGGTAGACTCTGGATCCTTTAAGCAGAAACAGAGTTTGGTATGCAAGTTCTCTTGAGCTGAAACTAAGAGTCTCCCATGATTATATCCAGTTTTCTCTATTCTGAGAGCAAGAACTTACGTAGTCACAGATAAATGATGTGGATGGACAGAAGCCACCAGCCATTTTCTGCCCTTGACTTCACTCGTACCCAAACTTCTACATTCAACATTGACATGGCATAGGAGTGGGAGGGGGCAACAGTTAGGAGACACATCACGATTTATTCCTATCTCCTTGTTGCATCTAGCAACAATTTGGTAGCCTACTGATAGATGCTAACTGCAAAATCTCTTTAGCATACACAGAATCCTTAACCTGTTAATAAAGAGATAAATAATTGCAAAGAATAATTAGAGCTCCAACTATTAAGTTATTTTCAATTGGAATAATCTGATTTACATGTCTGAGTGTACACACTCAACCAATCATTGCTACATGACTTCAACGGAACTAATAATTCCCAGAAAATGACAAGTCTAACAAACTTATATAGGTCACTCCAGTCACAGATAAGTAATGTTTTGGGTGTGCAGTCAGCCATTTTGGGCTTTGGTTACATTTGTGTGTTGGCTTTTGATATTTAAAAATGATAAATTAGATTTATCTTGAAAAGCAGATGCATAAAGGTATAATATTGATATGTTCTACAAACACATTATAATGACAGTTCTAGTCAGTCATGTACTAATGTTTTAGGGATCCTGTCACTTATTTGTGACCGGAGAGAGTATTTGTCTATAGGAGGCCAAAAGCTGGTTACTAAAACCCTAAAAATACATAAATAAATTATTATAACACACAAGTTCCCTTCAGAATGAGAAGGCTAAAGTGTATTGGGTGTGACTTGTGAGGAGATAAGAATCAAATACAATCCACTGAGTGAACCCTTGGTCAGTCCCCACAGTTCCATGGACTCGGGTGCAGACAACTCTATAAAAAAAATGGTTCACCGCAGATTGAGAATAACCCTATATCTAAGCCCATAAAAAGATTGAGAATAACCCTATATCTGTGCAAATTCATAGCAAAGTTGTAATGTTTATGTCATTCAGTCATTGTATTGATTAGTTTCCAAATTGTTCACCATTATCATTGTGTTGGCCCCTCCTAATTTTGTGTCCAAGCTAAATATAGTAGCAATGGATGTGCATCATAACTGTACAGTGACCATCAATCTAAGGGAACTGCCATTTCACAATTTGAAGACACAACCCAGATATTTGATTACAAGTTAAATAACATATTTTGAGGATACATGACAGATACGCCACACATTTAGCTAAGAACTACAAAGAAATTTCACAAAGATACAGCACATCATTTCAAAGGAAGTGCTAGTCAAATCGAATATTTGATGTGCTAATTAAAAGCATGAAGTCTGGCCGTCTGGGGAAGAAAACAGAAAAGAACACTTACAGGTTCATCTGTAATAGCTGGCTCCAACTGGAACTTCACAGATGAATGCCCATTTTGTAGAGATGGCTTCCACCAGAGCTGCCAATACTCTCCCTACCAAAAGATCACATCATCTGAATACTTGTTGTGCCAACAGATGTAGTATGGTTTCTGCAAGGTTAGTTAGCCTCGAAATCAATTCTGTCATCCCAACGATCTTCTGAACATGAGCACACAGGTTCAAGAAACCAATTTCGGTATCTTATATGACCCCCCTGATTCAATTTCATGGCGATGAGCTAAAGACAAGCTACATTCATTACAGTTACAGATGCCATCCATAAGTGTCCGATTTGTGGAGTAGTAACTGAAACAACTTGGTGTGATCCTAATTTACACCTACTCACTCCAGCAAGTAGTAAACAAATGAGCGGAGAGCAGGCCAAGAAGAGAGAGAGGCCGGAAGGAAAACACCACACCGAGACGCCCGCCAGCCCCTGCCCAATCCATGTCACAATCTTGGCTTGCGCAGTCGGCTGCGTCCGGACCGGAGAAGAACAGGACAGGATACTGGAGCTGTGGAAATCTTAAATCTAGCTCGAGAAGAAGAGGAGCGGAGGCTAACAGACTACAGCTGCTACTGATTACTAGGAAGCGTCGTCATCATCCCGGCGGCCGAGTAGGAGAGCAGCGAAGCTGGCGGCGGCGCAGAGCGCGGCGATGGCGTTGCCCTCCCTCAGCAGCACCCGTAGCGCGAGCCCCGCGATGTCCCTGGTAGCGCGGCGCCCCTCGTTGACGAGGGACCGGTATGGCCGCCCCGCGAAAGCCAAGAGCACGAGGACGGTGGTCCAGGTGACGAGCATGGCGGGCGCGGCCACCGCCAGGGCCGCGCCCATGGAGAGCAGCCCGAACACCACGCCGTACATGACCGAGGCGTACAGCGCGGCGGGCCACGCCGGGGCGGAGGTTGAGGAAGAGGATGCCGAGGCGGTGGCGGAGTAGTACCAGGCGCGGACGGAGGCGAGGAGCGACCAGGAGGAGGAGAGCAGCGCGGCGTACACGACGAGGAAGAGCGCCACCCAGGTCCGGCGCCGGCTGAGTGCCCGGAGGAGCAGGGAGGTCCAGGGCGGCCAGGTAGCCGGGTCGGCTGCCGGATCCATGGATGGGCGGGCGGGCGGCGGGCGGCGGAGCGATCTGGGGGGTGGGGGTGGTGATTCTTGGCTTCCGGCGAAGGCGATTCCTGAGTGGAGCGGTAGTGGGGTTGCTTGCTTTTTCGCTTTGCTTGGCTGGGGAACTGAGCTCAGCCGAGCTGAGGTAGCAGGGGAAAGAGAGGAAGAAGGCAGGCAACGGAGGAAAGGAAAGGATTCTCGTCGTCGTCGCGAAGCGTGATGTGGATAATGTCGGCTGTCATCCGTCACATCAAAATATCAACACGTACATAAAATACTAAATATAGATAAAATCAAAAACTAATTGTACGATTTTATTGTACTCTACGACACGAATATTTTTTGTCTAGTTACTCAAAGTTTGAATAAATTTTATCGAATACAAACGAAATGCTACAGTACGCTAAGGTGACACGATATCATATTTTTTTTCAAAATTCGTGGGAACTAAATACATCCTCTGAAATGACAGGATGTGATATTTTCTTTTAAAATTCGCGGAAACTAAACACACCCTCTGGTTGCTTACTGAATTTAGAGGGTTTTTTGTTTGGCCATCTCGGAGTTCTCTAATTTTCCTTTTTTAGTGAACCTCTGTAAATGAGCCGAGAAAGATAAGCTGTAGATTATTTATAGTATTATACATTTATGATAAAGGAAAAGACTGGTATCAGCTAACCTAACCCCACGATAAATTTAATTTGGAAAAGAAGATGGCATCTATACGTAGGCTAAATTAAGACAACGCTATCAACCAGCAAACCACTACTCGCAGCAGCAAAACCGAAACCATCATGTGCCATGACACCTCATTCTAAGAAGCTACCATAGGACGTGCCATGGTGTAGCACGATTGGTTTCTTTAATAAGACTATTCATCAGTAGGTTACAAATTAACCGGGTTTCTTTGTACGCGTGGGCCGGGCGTGACTAGAGAGGTTCGTGGCCGCGCTGGATTCTTGCCGGGACCGGCAGCGTGGCGGACAGGTTCCGGCGCTGGTGCTCGCATGGTAGTGAAGTGGCCCGGCAGGCACTAGGCCCACTACTCGCCCACGGCAAAGGCCGCGCGAGGATGCTGGGCGGGCCGTGCGTTCTACACTTGAGACAAGCCCATGCTGAGCAGCCAGATTGTCCTCAGCCCACCAGGCATGAGCAGTTAAAAAAAAAAATGGAGACATAGAGGCCAATTTGTTTTCACAAGCGGGCCGGCTAACTGAAGAACAAAGATGTGCGGCCGATGGAATGTATGGCGGAAAAGAAGGGAATGCAACATTGTTATCACGATAACAACATTTCGGAGTGCGACGCTAGCGGATCTAGCATAAA